>QRDG01000395.1:1473040-1771892 GCA_012064385.1 Puccinellia tenuiflora
AAATCAAAGAGAAATAGCTAATGGGAAGCCCAATTGTTTTTCTGTGGATGCCAACGGTGTTGTTTACTTTGGTGACCGTCTAGTGGTACCCAAGAGTGGGAATACAAAAGGGTTGATACTCTCAGAAGCTCATGAATCACCCATTTCCATTCATCCGGGTAGTACCAAGATGTACCAAGATCTTCGCCATCAATTCTGGTGGTCTTGCATGAAGCGAGAAATTGCCGAATATGTGGCTGAATGTGATGTCTGTCGCCGTGTGAAAGCTGAACGTCAAAGGCCAGCGGGTACTCTTCGCCCCATAGCCAAGTTGGTATGGATTTCATCACTGGTTTCCCAAAGTCACAAAAGGGCAATAATGCCATCTGGGTTGTCATCGATCGTCTATCCAAGGTAGCTCATTTCCTTCCAGTTCGCGAGGATATCACTGCGAAGCAATTGGCTGAGTTGTATGTTGCCCGAATTGTTCCTCTCCATGGTGTTCCACTGAGGTATCTAGATTCTGGCAGAGTTTCCAAAATGCTATGGGAACCCGTCTTAATTTCAGCACAGCCTATCACCCCCAAACTGATGGACAGACTGAAAGAGTTAACCAAGTTCTTGAGGACATGCTTTGGGCATGTGTTATCTCCTTCGGTAAGGGTTGGGAAAAGTATCTCCCTCTCGCCGAGTTCTCCTACAACAACAGTTATCAAGCTAGTCTGCAAATGGCACCATTTGAGGTTCTCTATGGGAGAAAGTGTAGGACTCCTCTTAATTGGTCTGAAACCGGAGAGAGGCCACTCTTCGGTCCTGATGTGATCAATGAGGCTGAAGAGAAAGTCCGTATCATTCGGGACAATCTCAAGATTGCTCAGTCCGGACAAAAGAGCTATTATGATAAGCATCACCAGGAGGTTCACTATGAAAAATTGGTGACAAAGCCTATCTTCGAGTATCTCCCCTCCGAGGCATTCGTCGCTTCGGGATCAAGGGAAAATTGGCACCTCGCTATGTTGGTCCTTTCACCGTCCTAGCCAAGCGAGGTGATCTCTCCTACCAACTCGAGCTACCATCAAACTTCCCGGATGTGCATGATGTGTTCCATGTCTCCCAACTCCGTCCATGCTTCAAAGGTCCTATCCGTGGGGTTGATCATGAGGTGTTGGACATTCAGGAGGATTTGACTTACCGTGAGCATCTTGTTCGCGTCTTGGATGAAGCGGAAAGGAAGACCCGCAACAAGACCATCAAGTTCCTCAAAATCCAATGGTGTAACTATTCCGAAGAAGAAGCAACTTGGGAACGGGAAACTAGTCTTCGTCAGGAATATCCCGCCTTCTTCACTCAAGCATAGAATCTCGGGACGAGATTCCTGTAAGGGGGGTAGATTTGTAACAGCCCCAGTTTGGTACTATGGGCCAAATTTTCACTTTTCTTTGCACTTGCATCATGGCATCCATATTTAAATTGCTCAACATGAAATAATGTTAAAGCAACATTTGATAAATCAATGATGGTGAATGTTGTTGAGTAAACAAAATTCAAATTGAACTTTCATATTTGTTCAGGAAGTTCTAATAAATTCAAATATGTTTGTTGCAAAATTTAATGCACTTGCCAATTCAAATAATTAAACAAAGCCCCGAAATGCATGTGAGCAATTCTAAAATAATTTACACATCAAATGTTTTCCAAATGGGCTGGAATTTTTATGACAGCTCCCTAACATAATTAAGTTGCAATGTAAATTTTTTCAGAATTTATAAAAATGTTTCATGGCCTCAAATAAATCCCTAAACCCTACTGGTTTTAAATGAAAAAGGAAAAGATTAAAACTCTGCCAGGTGGGACCCCCTGTCATACTCTTTCCCCTCCTCCTTCTTCCTGGTGCCACAGTGGGAACACTAGCGCCATGGCCGCGCTGCGCCATGGCCTCCTCTGCTCCTCCTCGTGTCGTGGTCCCCCCCCCTTGCGTGGATAAAGGCTCCCCGCCGCGCCTGCTCTCTCTCTCCCCCTCACTTTCCCCGTTCCCCCAAACCCTAACCCTAGAGCCGCCATGTCCGTGACCTAGTTCGAGATCGCCGCCGCACCGCTGACGATTGAAGCCTCTCGGAGCAGATCGAAGCACGCCACCATCTCCGCGGAATCGAGCCGGGAAGCTCGGGCTCGTCGTCTTCGTCCACTTCTTCCCCGCCTCTGACCGACGACCGTCGGGACGATTGTCGCCGTTGCAGTCTACCTCCGCCTATGTCGAGCACACTCATGCGTCGAGGGTAAGAGCACCGTTCTTCTGGACACCTCCATCCTCCTCCTCTCCCCCTAGGTCGTAGGTGTCCTCGTAGGCCGACGCCGGCCGCCGCCTGTCGCCGACGTACTCGTCGCTCTGGCGACCAATCGGTCGTTGCACCACTCGTTTCTGGCTCCCCGTAGCTAGGCGCGTCGAACGCATGCATTAGATCGCTCCCGCACGCGCTAGGTCGCCGTCCCCATCCGTGCCGCCGTCGGTGATCACCGCGTGCGCGCCGCGCCGGTCGTGGCACCATCCCGGGGTCAAACCGACCCGTGGGCCGCAGCGCCAACGTGGCCGCTGACATGGGCCTGGACCCAGCCGTCAGCCTCTGTGGCTAGCTCGGGCCGGGTGAAAAACGGTTCGGCGAAATTTTAAGAATTTAAATAAGAGACAGGAAATTAATTCAACCTTTGAAATTCAATAACTTTTGAACCACAACTCAGAAAAATGCAAACAATATGTCAAAATGCTCAGAAAAATCATATCTATCTGTTAGTGTCATTTCTATGATCAACTAAAATTATTAAATTGCCTGTAATTAATAAATACTAAAATGGCAGATTATAATACAATTTAGAAAATCCATAACTTGAAGAATAATTATCCAAAAATCATGGATGAGCTATCAAAATGTTTAGTAAACAATGAACTACACGTTTATCCCATTTGAGAGAGTTGTAGAATTAATTTCTGTACTGTTTATAAAAATTAAGTAAAAAGGCAGATTTAAATCAATAATTGGAAATATCATAACTTGATAAATAATGATCCAAAAATTGCAAATGATATATCAAAATGATCAGCAAAACAAAGGCTATCTAGTTATATTACTCCCACATCATGACAACAACTTTTCCTTTGATGTCATCTTCAAATTGGTTTAAATGATTTAAATTAAATAACCGTTTAATTCACCATTTCTTCATCGTTAATCGAAAAATACCTACCTAATAATGTCATTTTCATGCATGTAGAACTCATATTTTAGTACTGTACATTTTGGGTAAATGCTTAATTCACTAAGTTAAATATGGAGTTTTGACCCGTTAATGGCGATATTTATTTTAGGGGTTCCATTTAACTTGTGGGTCATGCCCAAGAAAAATTTAGTGCATAATTTGACCATCTCATCATGAGTGTGCATTGAACCTTTGTATTCGTGTTATTTATTTCATTTCCTGTTATTGTTTGTGTTTTGGTAGATTCCGGAGTCGAGGTTCCACCACAATACCTCGACGATCCGCGCGACCAACACTATCAGCAAGGCAAGAGATAACCTAACCTTCTTGGCATATATCATCCTATTTCTTTATACAAATATTTTATCCACCATAATATTGCATTCGATTCTATGTCAACTTTTGGTCAATGTTAGAGTATCCTATGAAATGCATGTTCCCTAAACCAATACATGTCTCCCTTCCTATGAACCATAGGTTTGAGGTGTTGGCCTGAGATAAAGATATAATTGTTGTATAGTTATGCTTAGCCATGCTTAGTCGAATGTTAAATTGTCCGGTGATTTAATTCCATAATTATGATGTTGATGGAATGTTCGGACATGGTGGTTACTTGTGGTATTTAATTAATTTGATTATAAAGGCTTGGATGAGTTGCCATCGGGGATGGTGTTTTGCCTCATTCTTGCCCCTAGGTGCGAGTTCTTGTCTTCGGAACCAAGGTTTGAGCGTGCTGCCATCGGTGGGGGTATGGGCTCCTTACTAACTAAATAACTTGTGCGGGCGTATCCAAGGGTCCTCTAGTTTGCTATTTCCATTTGCGTGTGGGTGGAAAAAGAAACGATGAGGATGGTGGTGTTTAGGAAGTGGCGATGGGGCAGGGGCTGAAATAGGCTGGGAAAACTTGTCCTGTCGCCACCGATGACTCTTGGATAGTCTCATGCGAGGTAAAGGTTTAACCGCGCCCACTTGCCAGCTTTCCCCGGAAGAGAGCTAATCAGGCGAGCCGGACGGTACCGGTGGGTAAATTAGTACAACCCTGCAGGGTTTAATCTTTTCGAAAAGCCGTGTCCGCGGTTATGGACGCCTTGGGAATGGATTTACGAGATCATAGGAAACTTGAAATTAATTAAAATTGGCAACTAGAGGTTGCAACTCAACGGGTGTTAGAAGGTTCATTTCCTCGAGGGTGATTCGAGTGAGTGCCTTGGTGGAGACGAGTGGTGATTCTGGCTACTAATGGTTCAGTGCGAACCGAAGAAAGAAATTTTACTATCTTATCCCTTATGAAAAACCTTCTGAGTAGTCGATGCCATGAGACCTCTATGTCTTTAAAAATGAAAACTAGCTTTATGCAAAACAACTACTATACATCTTAGAGCCATGTCAGCATTGGGCCTATATCGCCCTACTAAACTTGCGAGTATGTCGTACTCAGTCTCTCTTTGTTGATTATTAATGGTTTCAGAGGAGGACGACACAGATCAGACAGGTGGGTTCTTCGTTGACATCGACGAGTAGTCTGGGGTTCCCAGGTGGCAGCTTGGGACGTCTCGGAACAAGCTGGTTGGGTTTATGTTTATCTGTAGGCCTCTTAGGCCATATTTTGGATCTTGTTGTATTAGACAACTACCTCGCTTCTGCATGATGTATGGGTGGGTCTGTGACCTTTGTGTGTAATTTGTATCTTTCTCGCTATATGAGTTGCTATATGAACTTTTGTGTCGTAGAGTCTGTGATGTGCCAGTTGTTCCACAAGTCTTGATCTCTTTATTATACATTGATAGCTATGCCAGTATTTATGGCACGATCGATGTGTTGCGTGGGAGCGGTAATTCCATGCCCTTCGATTGTGTAGCATGGCCTGTGGGTTACATAGCCTCTCTGTATAATTCCAGGGTCGGGGCGCTACAATTGCGAAGATGGCCTGAAAAAGCTGGGTAGAACAATGGAATTGCTGCAATGGAAGGCAGAGAACGGTGTGACTGACAAGGGATTTGAAAAGTTGCTGAAAATAATGAAGAAGGACCTTCCAAAGGGTAACGAATTGCCCGCCAGTACGTACGAAGCAAAGAAGGTTGTCTGCCCTCTAGGATTAGACGTGCAGAAGATACATGCATGCCCTAATGACTGCATCCTCTACCGCGGTGAGGATTACAAGAATTTGGATGCATGCCCGGTATGCACTGCATTGCGGTATAAGATTAGACAAGATGACCCTAGTGATGTTGAGGGCGAGAGCCCCAGGTAAAGGGTTCCTACCAAGGTGATGTGGTATGCTCCTATAATCCCACGGTTGAAACGTTTGTTCAGAAACAAAGAGCATGCCAGGTTGTTGCGATGGCACAAAGAAGACCGTAAGAAAGACGCGATGTTGAGACGCCCCGCTGATGGGTCGCAGTGGAGAAAAATCGAGAGAGAGTTCCCGAACTTTGCAGATGACGCAAGGAACTTAAGGTTTTGTCTAAGTACAGATGGCATGAATCCTTTTGGAGAGCAGAGCTGCAGTCATAGTACGTGGCCTGTGACTCTATGTGTCTATAACCTTCCTCCTTGGTTGTGCATGAATCGGAAGTTCATTATGATGCCAGTGCTCATCCAAGGCCCGAAGCAACCCGGCAACGACATTGATGTGTACCTGAGGCCTTTAGTTGAAGAACTTTTACAGTTGTGGCGTGAAGAAGGTGTACGTGTGTGGGATGAGCACAAACAGGTGGAATTTGACCTATGAGCGTTGTTATTCGTAACCATCAATGATTGGCCAGCCCTTAGTAACCTTTCAGGACAGACAAACAAGGGATACAGTGCATGCCCGCACTGTTTAGAGTAGACTGATAGTACATATTTGGAGAAATGTAAGAAGGTTGTGTACCTGGGCATCGTCGATTTCTTCCGACCAAGCATCCCGTAAGAAAGAAAGTCAAGCATTTCAAAGGTATGCCCGATTATCGGAGGAAGCCTGACCACTGTACTGGTGATGATATATTTGATATGGTCAAGGATGTAGAAGTGATCTTAGGGAAGGGTCCTGGCGGTCAATCTGTTCCGAATGACGGTACCGGACGCCCGTCCATGTGGAAGAAGAAATCTATATTTTGGGAGCTACCCTATTGGAAAGTCCTAGAGGTACGCTCTTCAATCGGCATGATGCACGTGATGAAGAATCTTTGCGTGAACCTGCTAGGCTTCCTGGCGTGTATGGTAAGACAGAAGATACACCGGAAGCACGGGAGGACCAGCAACGTATGAAAGAGCCAAACAACATGCATCCATAGGACAAGACCCGGACCAGGTACGCTCTTACCAAAGCAGAGAAGGAAATCTTTTTTGAACGCCTGAGCAGTATCAAGGTCCCGTCTGGCTTCTCATCGAATATAAAGGGAATAATAAATATTGCAGAGAAAAATTCCAAAACCTGAAGTCTCATGACTGCCACATGATTATGACGCAGTTGCTTCCGATTGCATTGAGGGGGCTTCTACCGGAAATGTTTGAGTACCCATTGTGAAGCCATGTGCATTCCTCAATGCAATATCTGAGAAGGTAATCAATCCAGATATTCTGCCAAGGTTACAGAATGATGTGGTCCAATGTCTTGTTAGTTTTGAGTTGGTGTTCCACCATCGTTCTTCAATGTTATGACGCATCTCCTGGTTCACCTAGTCAAAGAGATTGCCATTCTCGTTCCTGTATTTCTACACAATATGTTCCCCTTTGAGAGGTTCATGGGAATTTAAGGAAATATGTCCACAACCATGCTAGGCCAGAAGNAGGGATTTGAAAAGTTGCTGAAAATAATGAAGAAGGACCTTCCAAAGGGTAACGAATTGTCCGCCAGTACGTACGAAGCAAAGAAGGTTGTCTGCCCTCTAGGATTAGACGTGCAGAAGATACATGGATGCCCTAATGACTGCATCCTCTACCCTAATGACTGCATCCTCTAGGATTACCGCGGTATACACTGCATTGCGGTATAAGATTAGACGAGATGACCCTGGTGATGTTGAGGGCGAGAGCCCCAGTTAAAGGGTTCCTACCAAGGTGATGTGGTATGCTCCTATAATCCCATGGTTGAAATGTTTGTTCAGAAACAAAGAGCATGCCAGGTTGTTGCGATGGCACAAAGAAGACCGTAAGAAAGACGCGATGTTGAGACGCCCTGCTGATTGGTCGCAGTGGAGAAAAATCAAGAGAGAGTTCCCGAACTTTGCAGATGACGCAAGGAACTTAAAGTTTTGTCTAAGTACAGATGGCATGAATCCTTTTGGAGAGCAGAGCTGCAGTCATAGCACGTGGTCTGTGACTCTATGTGTCTATAACCTTCCTCCTTGGTTGTGCATGAAGCGGAAGTTCATTATGATGCCAGTGCTCATCCAAGGCCCGAAGCAACCCGGCAACGACATTGATGTGTACCTGAGGCCTTTAGTTGAAGAACTTTTACAGTTGTGGCGTGAAGAAGGTGTACGTGTGTGGGATGAGCACAAACAGGTGGAATTTGACCTATGAGCGTTGTTATTCGTAACCATCAATGATTGGCCAGCCCTTAGTAACCTTTCAGGACAGACAAACAAGGGATACAGTGCATGCCCGCACTGTTTAGAGTAGACTGATAGTACATATTTGGAGAAATGTAAGAAGGTTGTGTACCTGGAGCATCGTCGATTTCTTCCGACCAAGCATCCCGTAAGAAAGAAAGTCAAGCATTTCAAAGGTATGCCCGATCATCGGAGGAAGCCTGACCACTGTACTGGTGATGATATATTTTATATGGTCAAGGATCTAGAAGTGATCTTAGGAAAGGGTCCTAGCGGTCAATCTGTTCCGAATGACGGTACCGGGCGCCCATCCATGTTGAAGAACAAATCTATATTTTGGGAGCTACCCTATTGGAAAGTCCTAGAGGTACGCTCTTCAATCGGCATGATGCACGTGATGAAGAATCTTTGCGTGAACCTGCTAGGCTTCCTGGGCGTGTATGGTAAGACAGAAGATACACCGGAAGCACGGGAGGACCAGCAACGTATGAAAGAGCCAAACAACATGCATCCACAGGACAAGACCCGGACCAGCTACGCTCTTACCAAAGCAGAGAAGGAAATCATTTTTGAATGCCTGAGCAGTATCAAGGTCTCGTATGGCTTCTCGTCGAATATAAAGGGAATAATAAATATGGCAGAGAAAAATTCCAAAACCTGAAGTCTCATGACTGCCACGTGATTATGACGCAGTTGCTTCCGATTGCATTGAGGGGGCTTCTACCGGAAATGTTCGAGTACCCATTGTGAAGCTATGTGCATTCCTCAATGCAATATCTGAGAAGGTAATCAATCCAGATATTCTGCCAAGGTTACAGAATGATGTGGTCCAATGTTCTGTTAGTTTTGAGTTGGTGTTCCCACCATCGTTCTTCAATGTTATGACGCATCTCATGGTTCACCTAATCAAAGAGATTGCCATTCTCATTCCTGTATTTCTACACAATATGTTCCCCTTTGAGAGGTTCATGGAAATTTTAAAGAAATATGTCCATAACCGTGCTAGGCCAGAAGGAAGCATCTCCAAGGGCTATGGAACAGAGGAGGTCATTGAGTTCTGTGTTGACTTTATTCCTGACCTTAAGCCGATTGGTGTTCCACAATCACGACATGAGGGGAGACTGAGTGGAAAAGGCACGGTAGGAAAGAAAGCAATAATATGTAGGGACGGGCATTCTTTAACTCAAGCAAACTACACAGTTCTACAGAGTTCTACCTTGGTGGCTCCGTATATCGAGGAACACATGAATATAGTACGGTCCCAACACCCGGGACAGTCTGACACCTGGATTACACATGAACACATTGAGACTTTCGGTGGTTGGTTGTGAACACATCTCATGAATAACAACATTGTTGGAGATCAGCTATACTTGTTGGCCACGTCACCATCTTCGACTGTATTGACTTTCCAAGGGTACGAGATAAATGGGAATACATATTACACGATCGCCCAAGATAAAAAGAGCACCAACCAAAACAGTGGTGTCCGCTTTGATGCAACAAACAACAATGGGCAAAAGGACACATATTATGGTTACATAGAGGAGATATGGGAACTTGACTACAGACCTTCTTTTAAGGTCTCTTTGTTTCGGTGCAAATGGGTCAAGCTAAATGGAGTCGGGGTTCAGGTAGACAAGCCGTACGGAATGACAACAGTGGATCTCAACAATCTTGGTTACAGAGACGAACCATTCGTCCTAGCCAATGATGTGGCTCAGGTTTTCTATGTGAAAGACATGTCTACCAAACTGAGAAAAACAAAAAGCAAACGAATAAATCATCCGACGAGGCAAAGCGTCACATAGTTCTTTCAGGGAAAAGAAACATCGTGGGAGTGGAGGACAAGACAGACATGTCAGGAGATTATAATAAGTTTGATGAAATTGCGCCCTTCACAGTGAACATTGACCCAAGCATCGTGTTAAATGATTAAGATGCTCCATGGTTACGGCCGGCGCGATCATAAGCAAGGGACATACGCCAGATGGGGGCGTTCGTTATGTGTAATAATGTATTAAATATTTATGTATGAGTGTTCTCAAACTTGGCGCACATGTGTATCGATCTTATTTTGTTGACATAGAGATGTCCTCTGTCTTTTCCTTCCAGACTAGCTTGACTATAGTATGAACCCTCTTAACACTGAGAGAACGCTTCTATGCCGAGCCCCTCGAAGATGTCATAGGTCACTGCCCAACGACATCTTCAAGAAGCTCGTGCGTAGAGGAGTCCTCTGTCTTTGCCTTCCGAACTAGCTTGACTACAGTATGAACCCTCTTAGCACTGAGAGAACACTTCTATGCCGAGCCCCTCAAAGATGTCATAGGTCACTTCCCAACGACATCTTCGAGAAGCTCGTGCATAGAGGAGTCCTCTGTCTTCGCTTTTCGGCTAGCTTGACTACAATATGAACCCTCTTAGCACATAGAGAATGCTTCTATGTCGAGCCCCTCGAAGATGTCATAGGTCACTGCCCAACGACATCTTCGAGAAGCTCGTGCATAGAGGATTCCTCTGTCTTCGCTTTCTATTGTTGTCGTGCTCTCTTGTTCTTCGTCTCCTCCTCATGGTGGGTATTTATAGCTAAAAGATCAGGGCGTATCTTCACCTTTAGTCCAGGTTGGTACCTGGAACTGGGACCAAAGGAGCATTGATATATGTGTCTTATCTTCTGCTTGAGATCCAACGGCTCACAAGCGCTCGACAGAAACACACCGTTGATCTAACGGCTCACAAGCATTCGAAGGAAACACACGATCCGTGTGCTTCTTCCTGATTGGGCATACTACACCTTTCGGTACCGGCATAAAAAAAGGGGTAGAAAATTGAAACAGAAAATATGTATGTTTAATGACTTAATGGAGTTCAAATTCCAAATTTTGTAATTAAATGAATTTACCTCAAATCTCAAACAAAAATGAATTTGTTATAAATAGATAGATTACATTTTTATCAACAATTTGATATTTTAATTGCATTTTCTGATAAACAGATCAAAAGATATTGAATTTATAATTTTAATGACTTAATGGAGTTCAAATTCCAAATTTTGTAATTAAATGAATTTACCTCATATCTCAAACAAAAATGAATTTGTTATAAATAGATATATTACATTTTTATCAACAATTTGATATTTTAATTGCATTTTTCTGATAAACAGATCAAAAGATATTGAATTTATAAGTTTAATAACTTAATGGAGTTCAAATTCCAAATTTTGTAATTAAATAAATTCACCACAAATCTCAAACAAAAATGAATTTGTTATAAATAGATACATTACATTTTTATCAACAATTTGATATTTTAATTGCATTTTTCTGATAAACAGATCAAAAGATATTGAATTTATAAGTTTATTACATTTTTCAAAAAACAAACTAAACTGTGGCCTTCGCGCCCAAAATTTAAATTCCAAAAATTACCTTCCAGCCACGAACCGGGAGGAAAGCCCTCCCCTATAACTGCGCTCTGCCTCCCCCACTCCCTCCATTCACGAACTCGCGAAGAAGACCAGGAGCGCAACGAAACCGACGCCGTCAGGCTGCCGAATTCCACCACGCCCCTCGACGCCCGAGCCCGCCGCCGGCCATCGTCCTCGAAGACCAGGAGCGCGCCGCCGTCGACGCCGCCCTTCGGCCATGCTAGCTCTCCGCCTCAGCCTCGACGCCGCCCTCCTCCGCCGCCCTCGACGTCTCCGCCTCGGGATCGGCGCGCTCGATGCCGCCTAACGCCGCCGCCGCCCTCCTGCCTCCTCTCCTCCGGCCGCCCTCGACGCCAGCAAGTGCTCCTCCGCCGCCCGACACCGCCGCCCTCCTGTCTCCTCTCCTCCGGCTGCCGCCAGCAGGTAGACGCCACCACCCGAATCTCCTCCTCTTAGCAATTTTATTTTGTTAGCAATTTTATTTAGCTAGGTTAATTTTGTTAGCAATATTTTGTTAGCAATTTATTAGCTAGGTTAATTTTGTTAGGAATTTTATTAGGTAGGTTAGCTAGGTTAAACACAACTCTTTGCCATTTTACTAGTTAGGTTAATTAGCTAGATTTACTAGTTAGGTTAATTAGTTAGATTTACTAGTTAGGTTAATTAGTTAGGTTAACTAGTTAGATTTATTAGCATTTTTTGTTAGCAATTTTTCTTAGTTAGGTTAATTTTGTTAGCTAGGTTAATTTTGTTAGCAATATTTGTTAGCAATTTACTAGTTAGGTTAATTAGCTAGGTTAATTTATTAGCTAGGTTAATTTTGTTAGCAATTTTATTAGGTAGGTTAGCAAGGTTAAACACTAACTCTTTGCCATTTTACTAGTTAGGTTAATTAGCTAGATTTACTAGTTAGGTTAATTAGTTAGATTTACTAGTTAGCTTAATTAGTTAGATTTATTAGCAATTTTTGTTAGCAATTTTTCTTAGTTAGGTTAATTTTGTTAGCAATATTTGTTAGCAATTTACTAGTCAGGTTAATTAGCTAGGTTAATTTATTAGCTAGGTTAAATTTTGTTAGCAATATTTATTAATATTATTACCTAGGTTAATTTTATTAGCTAGGTTACTCATGTTTTTGCCATTTGTCTTTGCAGAAACTATGGATCGCGGCAGAGACGAAGATCAGGAAAACATATTGGAGGATATGATCCGCGGTGATGATGACGTCGATATCGCCTCGAGCTTTTTGAACGACTCCGGTGAGGGAGTGGAGATAGAAGCTGACAGCTCCAGTTCTCGAACCTTAATTACTACAGGGTCCGGCGAGGTATATTAATTAACCCTATGTTGACTAAATGAATTATTTGATTTGTATATATATATTAACGCTCTTTCTTCTTTTAGCCCTCCGGATCGAGCAAATCTTCTGACAGCAAACGAGGGCCAGCCAAAAGGTTGGAGAAAGAGGAAAGATACAAGATCGAAGCCATCGCTGAAGATGGCAGACCGATTCTTCCCGTGACGCACGCCACAGTATTTATAAGTCAATGCGGAGTTGTTGTTAGGGACAGCATCCCCATCACCATTCAAGACTGGAATAAGCCAAAGGAGGATGGACGATGCTCATCTGCTACTTTTGTCGACGATAGAGCCAAAGACAATCTTTGCAAGACGCTCATGGCTAATTTCGCGCTACCTCTTCCCGATGATTTGGACGATGCTCAACCGTTAGAGGGGGATGAAAATATCAAGGATCCCATAGAGGAAAAGGTCAAGGAGTGGACACTTAAGAAGATGGCCGAACAATTTATCAACTGGAAGAAAAGATTGAACAAGGATTATGTCTACAAAGGAAAGACTCCAGAATTCACCGGAGCGTATGAGAAGCTAAAAGATCACTGGGAGGAATTTGTCGAGTACAAGAAATCGGAGGAGGCTAAGAAAAGGTCAGCAATAAATAAGAAAAATGCTGCAAAGAAAGAATATCACCATAGCATGGGGTCAGGTGGCTACAGGGCTACCAAGCCTAAGTTGGAGAAAGATGAGAACGACCTGCTTGAAAAAGGGATAATTCCTAAGACGCAGGAGTGGGCTGAACAGGCAAAGCTTTGGTTCTACGGGCATGGGGGAAAGTTGAACCCAGAAACAGGGAAGTGCATTTTTACAAAAGCACAACTTGCAACCCCCCTCAGTGAACTTCAAAATATAATGAAGGAGGTAGACGACGGGAAGTTCCATCCAGACACAAAGAACGACGAGCTGACACGCGCTCTCGGGAATCCAGAACACAGTGGACGAACACGAGGCACAGAAGGCTCCGTTCCGTGGAAGTGTGGGTTTCCCGAGCACAGTGACACTTATAGAAGCCAAGGGAGGAAAAAGAAAGAGGAGGCGGACCGGTTGAAGCAGATCGAAGAAAAACTAACGAGGCAGCAGGAGATACTAGATGCACTTACCAGCCAGCAAGCTACTGGCCAATCTCAGCGGCACGAAGATCCTGCATTGGAAAATAGCGGCCCACCATCTCAGCGGAAAAGCAGCATGGCTTCAACGGAGCTCTTTCGCACAGATATCTCAGCTCATCGCTACCTCGTGGATGATATCACGCAGAGGGAAAATTGTGAGCTACATGCTCCATTGATGAAACTAACCGTGAAGGTGGCGGTCGGCGTTGTCTTAGCTCCTGTACCTAATGGAACTTACCATTCCTCTCCGATTCCAGATGGCTATGCTGTTGTCGCAGTGGATGAAGTTACAAAGGGATTTGAGGACCTGGAACTTGACTACCATACAGGTGAAGGGGAGACTGCACTGAGAGATGGCAGAAAAACTACTATTCTATGGTGGAAGGAACACATTGTGCTTCCAAATTAGAAGCCAAGGCCACCGTCTCCGCCGCCTCATCCGTCTCTGCCACCTCCGCCGCCTCCGCCGCGATAGCCATCTCCGCCACGTCATCTATCTCTGCCGCCTCATCTGTCTCCGCCGCGTCAGCAGAAACAGCCATCTCCGTCGCCTCAGCAGAAAGAGCCATCTCCGCCGCCTCAGCAGAACCAGCCATCTCCGCCGCCTCAACCACGGGTTCTAAAGCGGAAGAGCACCGCCGGTGCCGCTCCGGCGGCTAGTGCTACAGCTCCGAGTAAATCCTCAAAGCCAAGTTATCTTACGAGAAGACTCAAAAGGAACATGAGCTATCAGTAAAGGAAGATGTGGCACGCCAGTTAGCACCGAAACGGCCCCCGCCTGAGCCGAAAATAGATCCGGCAAAAGTGAAGAGAACATTGGAAAACCTTAAAGCGGCCAACGGCTGACGAAACGGTACCAGACTATGGCCGCTCTATTATGAAGTCACATAGAGCTCAGAAGGAGCGGGCGTGTGCAAGAGGGATAAAAGTTCCCCAGCTCAGAGAACAGGAAAACAATCGTGCCCCCCGCTCAAAGTGTTTTCTGATATCCCTTATGATTCGTAATATACAAAACTAATGAGAGAAGCGGCCGATAATCTTGGGGTGTCTTTGGTTGAATACTTAGGCTCTATGCAAGAGTATCCCATGGCTGAGCCGTGCAAATACAAATACAAGCACGGGAAGCCTCTTGTCAGACCTGAGGAGGTCCCGAATCTATCTACAAAAATGCGAAGATTGCATCAGTGGTACATGGAAGAAGCAAAGAAAGGGACAAACTGGCTCATTTTGGGAATTAAAGATGAGCATTTCTTGCGTGGAAAAGCCGAGGTCCATATTGAATTTGAAGAATTATTTCAGTTATCCAATCTAGACGCCATCGACAAATCTATCATCAGTGCCTATTGTCTGTAAGTATTTTTTCTGTAATTAAGTTTGTAGCTCAGCTCGTTCATTGCATGTATAATTATCCTCACTCTATTATGCAGATTGAAGATTCTCAAATGCACACAAGGACGAATCTATGACATTGGGTTCGTTGACCCACATGTCGTTCATGGACATAATCTAAAAGATAAACCCAAGGAAATAGAGGACGCATTTGTACAGGCATTAAGGAGACTGGAAACCAAAAGGGAAATACTATTTCCTTACAACTTCGGGTGAGTGCTACTGTCTTATACACATTCTATTCGCTTACTCGATGTTAAGTGTAATTGACGAGTTATGCTTGCGTAGGTTCCACTATATTCTGATAATCATTACTCCTGACAAAGGACTAGTACAAGTCATGGACCCGCTACATAATGAATCTGAGAAGTGGAAGGACTTGAGTGAATCCAGAGGTAATGTCAATCATTATGTCACTATATCGGCAACTTTCGTTCATTTCCTAGTATCTAGTAATTAGTAAGTCCTTTATTTATTTTCTTTGCCTGCCAGGGCTTGGAAACGATTCACTAGTAGGGCTCGGGGTTAGTGGAAAGAGCATCTTGAATTTGAAGAACTAAGTGTAAGTAGTACTAGATAGACCCACGCATCTGTTTGATTCTACTTTTAATAACATTATCATGCTTGATTATTATTTTGATTGAACTTTGTTCTCGTAAAGTGCCCGAGGCAGGGATTCGGGAATAATTTATGTGGATTCTACGTCTGCGAGTTCATTCGCGAGACAACCTGTGAGAGGGGCAGAATCTTAGAACAACTTCGAGTAAATTCACAATATTATTTTATTACCATCAATTTTGTTGAGATTCATTCATATATATATATATATATATATATTGACCCCCTTCTTTAAATTAGATCGAACTGATGCGGGACGGGTTCCTACCAAAGGAACGCCTGCGAGCAATTCAAGAGGAGTTGGCGGCATTCTTCTTAGATCATGTCATATCTAAAGACGGAGAATATTATCCCTACTAGTAGGGATCGTAAGAGATATTGTATATATGGTACTATATATGTAATTGGTTCAACTGCAAGAGGACGAAAAAATAGGTCACACTTTGATCTTATATTTATGACGATGTTGTGTAATGGTTACTTCTTTGTTGTATATATGTAGTACCGTCGAATTGAATGCAAAACCTTAACCCCAAAAAGGAAAACAATAAAATAAAAAAATTGAAACGAAAAACAGTAAAAGAACCCCTAAACCCTAAATCCAGCGTGCAGACCTTTAGTCCCGGTTGGTCTTGCCAACCGGGACTAAAGGGTCTCCGACCCCGACGCCCGACAGCGGCCCATGTGGAGACACTTTAATCCCAGTTCGTAACAGAACCGGGACGAAAGGTTTGGGCCTTTAGTCCCGATTGCGCAGTCCCGGTTGTGCAACCGGGACTAAAGGCCCTTACGGCCCGGGACAAAAAGGCCTTTTTCCACTAGTGAGTAAGTCACCGCCGAAAGCACCTTCACAATAATTCTATAGCATGTAACGTTGTCAGTAACTGTAGCATAGTAGAAAAGACACTAGTGGAAAATGAGCCAAAGGCTGCTGGCCTATTTGACCTTTAGTACCGGTTTACTTACAAACCGGTACTAAAGGCTGCACTAATACCGGTTCCGGAATCCAGGCCTCCAATACCGGTTCGTGTGGGCTCTTTAGTACCGGTTCCTTACACAAACCGGTACTAAATGGTTTCCCACCAAATCTGCTGCGCAGGTGGGGCCGGTGTTGCACCTTTAGTACCGGTTTGCTATGCAAACCGGTACTAGAGGGTGTGCAGCCTATTTCATCAGCCCGAGTGCCCGACCCGCTCCATTCTCTTCATCTCCAACACATTTCCAAAATAAATCTCTCCTCTCACACTCCAACAAATCTCCATTTTTCTCCACCATTTTGTTAAGATTGGCGGCAACCATCTATCCAAGGGTTAGCAACATGATACTTTCTTCCGGCGTTCCTAATTTAGCTCATTTCCTATAGTTTAACTCGTTTCATTTTTTTAGTGCTAGCAAGGTGTTTGATGAAATGTCTAAGCTAGGGATCTCATTCGTTTTATATGCAATTTGAGCTTAAATTAAAGTTTGCTTTATTGGTTTTAGTATCTTCCCCGTCCTCACCGTCGTCGATCGCCAGCGCCGTCCCTAGCCGGCACCACCTCGGTGAGCCTACTTTAATTTGCTTTTAATTAATGTGATGAACTTGAATATTAATTAATTTTGTCACTCATCTATTTATGAAGTAGTGTAATTAACGGTTATTGATATACTTATATAATGCAGATGAACCGACAATGGATGTACGGTGACCGATGTTGTCCCGAGTTTCTTAATGGCATGCATAATTTTCTCCACGTGGCTAAGGCAAGCAAGCGGTCGAATGGTTTCATGTGTTGTCCATGTAGTGCCTGTAAGAATATGAAGGATTACTCTACCTCAAGAACCATTCACGTCCACCTGTTTGAGAACAGTTTCATGCCCGGCTATAATTGTTGGACAAAGCACGGAGAAAGAGGGGTTATAATGGAAGACAACGAAGAAGAAGAGGATAATGACAACTATCCTATGTTCACTGAACACGATGATATGACAATGGGGGGAGACGAAGATGCAGAAGAGCTCATTTTTTATGAGCTCGATGACGATTTAGGTCGGGCCATTCGTGATGCGAAGATTAACTGCGGAAGTGAAAATGATAAGTTGAAGTTGGAGAGAATGTTAGAGGATCACAACAAATTGTTGTACCCAAATTGCGAAGATGGCCAGAAAAAGCTGGGTACCACACTAGAATTGCTGCAATGGAAGGCAGAGAATGGTACTTCTGACAAGGGTTTTGAAAAGTTGCTGAAAATAATAAAGAAGATGCTTCCAGGGGAGAATGTATTGCCCTCTAGTACGTACGAAGCAAAGAAGGTTGTCTGCCCTCTAGGATTAGAGGTGCAGAAGATACATGCATGCATCAATAACTGCATCCTCTACCGCGGTGAGAAGTACGAGAATTTTAATGTATGCCCGGTATGCGGTGCATTGCGGTATAAGATCAGGCGAGATGACCCTGGTGATGTTGAGGGCGAGCCGCGCCCCGGGAAGAGGGTTCCTGTCAAGGTGATGTGGTATGCTCCTATAATACCACGGTTGAAACGTTTGTTTCAAAACAAAGAGCATGCCAAGTTGTTGCGATGGCACAAAGAAGACCGTAAGAAAGACGTGATGCTGAGACACCCCGCTGACGGGTCGCAGTGGAGAAAAATTGACAAAGAGTTCAAGACATTTGCAGATGACGCGAGGAACTTAAGATTTGGTCTAAGTACAGATGGCTTTAATCCTTTTGGAGAGCAGAGCTCCATTCATAGCACCTGGCCAGTGACTCTATGTATCTATAACCTTCCTCCTTGGTTGTGCATGAAGCGAAAGTTCATTATGATGCCGGTGCTCATCCAAGGCCCGAGGCTACCCGGCAACGACATTGATGTGTACCTGAGGCCATTGGTTGAAGAACTTTTACAGTTGTGGGATGAATAAGGTGTACCTGTGTGGGATGAGCACGAACAAAAGGAATTTAACCTACGAGGGTTGTTGTTCGTAACCATCAATGATTGGCCTGCTCTTAGTAACATTTCAGGACAATCAAACAAGGGATACAATGCATGCACACACTGTTTAGGTGAGACTGACAGTATATATTTGGGAAACAAGAATGTGTACTTAGGGCATCGTAAATTCTTCCAAAATAACATGTCATAAGAATGGGAGGAGGCAAGCATTTCAGAGGTGAGGCAGATAGCCGGACGAAGCCTACCCGCCCTACTGGGGATGTTATATATGATATGGTGAAGGATTTAAAAGTGATCTTTGGAAAGGGTCCTGGCGGACAATCTGTTCCGAATGACAGTGCCGGACACGTACCCATGTGGAAGAAGATGTCTATATTTTGGGAGCTACCCTATTGGAAAATCCTAGAGGTTCACTCTTCAATCGACGTGATGCACGTGACGAAAAATCTTTGCGTGAACCTGCTAAACTTCTTGGGCGTGTACGGGAAGACAAAAGATACACCGGATGCACGGCAGGACCAGCAACGTATGCACGAACGAGACAACCTGAATCCAGAGAAGTATCAAGGTCCTGCCAGCTACGCTCTTACGAAAGAAGAGAAGGAGATATTTTTTGAAGTCCTGAGCAGCATCAAGGTCCCGTCTGGATTCTCGTCGAATATAAAGGGAATAATAAACATGACAGAGAAAAGTTTCAAAACCTAAAGTCTCATGACTGCCACATCATTATGACACAATTACTTCCGATTGCATTGAGGGGGCTTCTGCTAGAAAATGTTCGAGTACCCATTGTGAAGCTATGTGAATTCCTCAATGCAATTTCTCAGAAGGTGATCAATCCACTAACTCTATCAAATTTACAGAAGGATGTGGTGCAATGTCTTGTCAGCTTCGAGTTGGTGTTTCCACCATCCTTCTTCAATATTATGACGCACCTCATAGTTCACCTAGTCGAAGAGATTCACGTTCTCGGTCCTGTATTTCTACACAACATGTTCCCCTTTGAGAGATTCATGGGAGTCTTACAGAAATACGTTCATAACCGTGCTAAGCCAGAAGGAAGCATCTCCAAGGGCTATGGAACAGAGGAGGTCATTGAGTTTTGTGTTGACTTTATTCCTGACCTTAAGCCGATCGGTGTTCCGGAATCACGCTATGAGGGGAGACTGCGTGGAAAAGGCACGCTAGGAAAGAGAGCAAAAATAAATATGGACGGACATTCTTTCACTAAAGCACACTACACAGTCCTACATAATTCCAGCATGGTGTCTCCATATATAGTGGAACACAAGGATATTTTACGCTCAAAATATCCAGAGCAAGGTGAAGATTGGATTGATGGAGAACACCAGAAGACTTTCGGCGGTTGGTTGCAAACACATCTCATTAATGACACCACTATTGAAGAACAACTATACTTGTTGGCCAAGCAACCATCTTTTTGTATATCAACTTTTCAAGGGTACGAGATAAATGGGAATACATTTTACATGATCGCCCAAGATCAAAAGAGCACCAACCAAAACAGTGGTGTCCGCTTTGATGCAGCAGACGACAATGGGAAGAATGTCACATATTATGGGTACATAGAGGAGATATGGGAACTTGACTATGGACCTACTTTCAAGATCCCTTTGTTCTGGTGCAAATGGTTCAACCTGAAAGACGGGGTACAAGTAGACCCATAGTACGGAATAACTGCAGTGGATCTCAAGAATCTAGGATACGAGACCGAACCATTCATGCTAGCCAGTGAAGTGGCCCAGGTTTTCTATGTGAAGGACATGTCTACCAAACCAAAAAAAAGAAAAGAAAGGCAAGAGGACATGTCATATGATGAGCCAAAGCGCCACATAGTTCTTTCAGGAAAAAGAAACATCGTGGGAGTGGAGGACAAGACAGACATGTCAGAAGATTATAATAAGTTTGATTATATTGCACCCTTCAAGGTGAAAACTGACCCAAGCATCGTGTTAAATAATGAAGATTGTCCATGGTTGCGTCGCAATAAGAAGAAAGTAAAACACATGAATAAGAAAGGGACACACACTAGATAGGGATGTTGGTGGTGATGTGTAATAATTAATGTATTAAACCTTTTATCAAATGCACACGGTTTCCCCGTCATACAGCCCAACGGTGGCTCGTGAGTGCCTGCATATCAAATGCACCGTTGGGCTGTATGACGGGAATCCGAATGATTTGTATTCGGTCGATGAACTGAAGTATTTTGTAGATAGAACAAAACACACGGGCATTCGATCCAAAGTGTTGACGGCTGTGAAGTGAGCAGCAAATCGACCTTCGATCCAAGCAGCCGCAAGACTTCTCTGATGATCTAACGACCGTCCCAAAAAGTGGCGGGAATGTTGTAGATCATCAGAGCGCCTTGCAGCTGCTTGGATCCGAACGAGGGGCATGGCTACCACTTCTAACACCACCACTCCCACCTCCTCGGCAATTCATCATTGTGTCACCCTAATCCAGTGGTTGGATTCAACCTACCCGAGGGCTTGTGTTAGGGAACATGCCAGCGGGTAGGCTAAATCCAACCATTAGGTTCGGTGGCAAAGGTAGACGCTCGTTGTGTGTCGTTTCGCTGCAGGGACGTCGCTATTTATAGGCGATTAGAAGGTGTACCTGTGGATGAGGTGGGAGTGCAGATCCAACAGCTCACAAGCCCTCAAAAGAAACACACCCCTGATCCAACGGCTCACAAGCGCTTGAAAGAAACACACGATCCGTGTGCTTCTTTAGTCCCGGTTGGTAACATGAACTGGTACTAAAGGCCCTGATCCAACAGCTCACAAGCACTCGAAGGAAACACATGATCTGTGTGCTTCTGATCCAACGGCTCACAAGCACTCTAAAGAAACACACCCCTAATCCAACGACTCACAAGCGCTTGAAAGAAACACACGATCCGTGTGCTTCTTTAGTCCCAGTTGGTAACACGAACTGGTACTAAAGGCCCTGATCCAACGGCTCACAAGCGCTCGAAGGAAACACACAATCCATGTGCTTCTTCCACCGCTTCCCGCCTTCGTCTTCCCGTAATTTATTACTATATATATGTAGGCTTGGCCTCCATTGCCATATCACATCTAAACTCATATCTGCAACCTCATCACTCTTCCATTGTAACAAAATTTTGACTTAGGCGTTTTTGACTTAGGTGTTCTCGGCGATGATGTCCATGTTGGACCAGAGGGGCGATGTGCGTGACTGGGCTCCACCGGGCTAGCACTGGGAGGTGCTACCTTCCGGGACGTCGTCGACCCGGATCTTCTGTGGTGGCAGTCACGTGGGCCACGCTTGGTGCAGAGGGAGTCGGCCTCCGAGGAGGTGGTACGTCGCCGTATCAGGGAGGAGGATGAGCATGTCCGTTGCTACATGTATCTATTGATAGGCAGTATGACAGTAGGTGGTCGTCTCTTCAGAGGGTTCCTTCTCACGTGAGCTATGACCCTGTGAGGGTTCCTTCTCTTTGGATGCGCAGCGCCGGCGGCTCAGCACCCCGTGGCTCAGGAACCGGTCGAAGTTAGTTTCAGAGTCTGTGATCGCCATTGCAGTTCTCTTGTGTGTGATCGTAGTTTAGGTTACTACTTGCTTTTGAAAACTTGCGACCTAAACTATCAACTTCCGGAGATGTGTGTGATATTCATGCATATGTATGCAAAATATTGGTCTCGCCAGGTACGAGGGGGACGGCCCGCCTCCTTCGGACTTCAATGAATATATAAGTTTAATTAATGAATATTGATATTTTAATTGCATTTTTCTGATAAACAGATGAAAAGATATTGAATTTATAAGTTTAAATGACTTAATTAAGTTCAATTTCAAATTTTTTAATTAAATAAATTCACCTCTAATCTCAAACAAATAGATAGAAAAAATAAGAGAGAAAATGTGTTTTCAAAATCAATACAAGATTAAAGTATTTTACTAATTATTGTGGAATACCAAAATAAATAATTTAAACCCTATGTCAAATTTTGGACTTAAATATTTAAATCCATTTTGAAATTTCAAAATTTGAAAATGTTACAAAACATCACAAAATTATTATTAGTTGATAGCTTTTAATTTTACAAAAATTTAGAAATTAGTTTCATGTCATTTGGACTTTTCTTTCAAAAGTTATAGTTGTTTTAATAAAACAGGAAAAGAAAAAGAGAAAAAAACCCTTTGGTACCAGTTAGTGAGAAAAACCGGTACCAAAGATCCAGCGGTTCGCGCGCAATTTTTGGTGGCCCCGGGGTGGACCTTTGGTACCGGTTTGTGCCACCAATCGGTACCAAAGCACCTTTGGTACCGGTTGGTGGCACAAACCGGTATCAAAGGTCAAAAACAAGGCTCCAAGAGCGCGGGACTTGGCCATTCTTGGCCAAATCCAACGCAGACGAACCGACGCGCCTCTGGGCTCCTGACCGCCGACGAGACGCCGTCAGGCTGCCGCCGCCGGGACTCGCTCCCTCTCCCCGGCCGCACCTTGGCTGTGCGCCGCCGCCGCCTGCGCCCCTGCATCGCCCCTGCGCCGCCGCCGCCTGCGCCTCCACCTCGGTGCGCCGCCGGCCCCCTGCGCCTCCACCTCCGTGCGCCGCCGGCCCCCTGCCCCTCCTCCACCGGCCGGCCACCTCGCGCCTCCACCACGCGCCGGCCACCACGCGCCTCCGCCTCCACCTCGGTGCGCCGCCGGCCCCCTGCGCCTCCACCTCCGTGCGCCGCCGGCCCCCTGCCCCTCCTCCACCGGCCGGCCACCTCGCGCCTCCACCACGCGCCGGCCACCACGCGCCTCCGCCTCCACCTCGCCTCCACCACCTCGCCTCCACCACGCGCCTCCGCCTCCGCCTCCATGCGCCTCCACCTCGGTAGAGGTACTAGTTTTTTTTTGTTTTTTTCTTAGTGATTATTAATATTAGTATTTATAATTTAGAATACTTAGTAGTAATATTTCTATTTTTACTTACAAATGTCTCAATATTGTTATATATAAATTTAAGTAAATAGAAATACTAGAAAATTAGTATTAGAATTTTTAAGTACTTAGAATTATTAGTTTTTTTAAGTACTTAGATAATTATTTTTGTAAGTACTTAGATATTATTTTTTTAGTACTTAGAATTATTAGAATTTTTAAGTACTTAGATATTAGTTTTTTTAGTACTTAGAATTATTAGAATTTTTAAGTACTTAGATATTAGTTTTTTTAGTACTTAGAATTATTAGAATTTTTAAGTACTAGTATTAAAATAGAATATTAGTATTAGAATTATTAGAATTTTGTAGTGAATTGCTATTTAAAATTTGCCAAGTGAATTTGCTATTTAAAATTTTTTAGTGACATTGAGCTATGGATCTGGACTCCCCCCCCCCCCCCTTCATCCGAAATGAGGAGGAAGAAGATTTGGTGCAACAAGTGATATATAATAATGCCCGACCAGATGAGGATGACGATGGCGAAGACTTAACCACACAATTTCTGAACGACTCCGGTGAAGGACTTGAGTCTGAAGAAAGAAGGGCCAACGAAGTGCCCTTAACAAACTCGGCAAGGTGTATATTATGGCAATGCTATATCAGTAGATGCATTGATTTATATGTATTGCACTTATTAACGAATCTTTTTTATTTTAGCCTTCTGGATCATCGAGCAAATCTGCTAAAAAGCAAGGTCCTCGAGGCCCAACGAAACCTCTATCGGGCGAGGATAAATTAGCCCTCACCGCATTTAAGGCTAGTGGCGAACCGGTGGAACCCGCAGAGAACGTCAAAAAAATTTATAAATCAAGCTGGAGTTCTTGTTAGGGACATTATACCGATCACCATTCCAGATTGGCATAAGCCGAAGAAGGCGGCGGTTGTCGATGAAGCTAGTTATGTCAGCGACGCTACAAAAGTGTTACTTTGGGGGAGTCTGTTGCCATACTTCAACCTACCGGTAGGCTTCACGGAAGGCCAGACGGAGAAGCTCAAGGAATGGACTTTGAAGAAGATGGCCATACAATTCCATACCTGGAAGAAAAAATTATGGGACAACTATGGACCTGAAGGTACAGAATTCACTGGAAGATTTGAGAAGCTAAGAGCCCTCTGGCCCGCATTTAAGGCGTATAGGAGCTCGTCAGACTATAAGTCCCGATCAGCCATAAATGTAGAAAATGCTAAGAAGAAGCAATATTTTCATAAATTGGGGTCAGTTGGCTACAAGAGTGCCATTCCTAAGTGGAAAGCATATGAAGCTGAACTGCTGAAAAACGGGGTCATTCCACAGACATACGACTGGCCCGAGCGGTCCAAGTTCTGGTTGTACGTGCATGGGGCAGGGTTGGACCCAAAGACAGGGCCTGATCGTTGCAAATGGTAAATGGAACACGAAAATTGAAAAAATCGCCAAGGAGCTTGAAGATGCAATAGATAAGGTTAGAAAGGGAGTGTACATTCCCGATAGAGAGAATGACGAGTTGACACTAGCTCTGGGGAATCCAGAACACGTTGGACGAGTACGAACCCTCCCAGGTCTCACCATGAAGGATGCGTGGCCGGAGTGCGCAGACAGTTATAGAAGCCGTTCGAGAACGAAGAAGAAGTGCGCTGACCGATTATCGACATTGGAACTTAGGGTGCAGCAGCTGGAGCAGAATCTAACATACTCAACTAGTCGGCAGAGGGCCCCTGATCAGCAGCTTCTTATAGAAGATCCTCAAGCCGATGCCGCCCCATCTCAGCCGAAAAGCTGCGTGGGTTCCTCGCATCTTGAAGGATGTGGAGCAAGCTACCCCGTGGATTATATCACGGAGAAGACAGAGTGCGAGCTACATGTGCCAGTGAGGAACATGTCCATTAAGGTGGCGGTCGGCTATGTTTACCCACAACAAGATGGAGCAACGCACCATCATCAGCCCATTCCAGCTGACTGTGCTCTTGTCGGGGTGGATGACATTGTGCCTACTTATGAAACAATGGATCTTGATCATCCTGGAGGTGACGAGGAGAAGACACTGGGCGATGTCAAGCGCAGTTTTGCCCTCTGGAAAAAAATACATCGTCTTTTCATGCCCCGTGCCAAGGCCACCGACTCCTCGTGGTAGAAGTCCACATGTGCAACAAAGTCCACATGAGCCGCAAGGGCCATCGACTACTCCTGCTGGCAGTCCACATGAGCAGCAAGGGCCATCGACTCCTCGTGGTAGCAGTCCACACGAGCAGCAAGGGCCATCGACTCCTCGTGGTAGCAGTCCACATGAGCAACAAAGTCCACACCTACCGGAGGGGCCCAGCGCGAGTCCACTGCCTCGGTTGCCTCCGCGTAAGAGAGCGCCCGTTAAGCGGAACAGTTCGCCGCCTAAGAAGATGCCTGGATTGGAGAGAACACAGCCGCCTCTTGAGAAGTTACCTTGGGAAAGATCTAAAGAGGAAAACGAAGCCATCAAACATTCCGAGGTGGCTGCCTTTTTTGCTAAGAAAGTGCCAGAGATACCTTTTGTGAAGACGCTAGATCCAGTGAAAGTCGTGCGTACCGTGGAGAATCTATATGACCCTGTACAGGTGCCATCAGACTATACGCGTTCTATTGAAAGGTCATATGACGAGATGGTCAGGGTGAAAAAAGGGGAACCGGTGGTCCAAGTGGAAAAAGGGAAACAGGTGGTCGAGTCAAAGAAAAGGAAACAAGTTCCCTAGCTCGGAGAACAACCCGTTCAATCGGTCCCCCCTCTCAAGGTGTTTGACGAGAAGGCCATTCAAAGTGGTCAACAACAAACAACCGATACCGATTACGCCTTACCTGAAGTAGCATATCAATTTGTTCAAGGGAATAATTTGGTCGAGAATGTCTCCACCCTACCAACAAGAATGCGCCAACTGCATAGCTGGTACTTGAATAGGGCAAAGGACGGGTTCGATTCTATCATGGTGGGAGTTAAGGAGGAGCACTACTTCCTAGAATACGCTGTGGCCGTTGACTTCAAGGAACTTTTTCAGTTATACAATCTCCTAGCCCTCGACAAATCGTTGCTCAGTTGCTATTGTCTGTAAGTGATTTATTTATGTAATTTGAGAAGTCTTTAGCTCAGTTCGTTCATTTTCTGCAATTGTCCTCAATTTAATCTTTTGTGCGCTATATTATGCAGATTGAAGATGGTCGAATGCAAAAGGGATGATATCAACGACATTGGGTTCATTGACGCGGAGACAATGCATCAAGTAACCATAACGGATCCCTGCATAACAAGGATACACCGGCGACTTTGCTAAGGTTTTTGAAGCGACAACGTGACAAAAAACAAATACTTTGGCCTTACTTGTTCGAGTGAGTGTTACTGTCTTCTTTATCGTCATTATTTAAATACTTTGGCCAGATGTTAAAATTTTAAGTAATGAGTTATATCTATGACACTGCATATTTAAACGTGCGCAGCTTCCACTTTATTCTTATCGTCATTAAAATGCACGATGGAGAAGTTCTAGTATATGACTCACTAACCACACCGGCTCTAAAGTACAAGCACTGTTTTGATATGCTCAAAAGGTAATTTAATTAATTCTTATCGGCTTCATCGTTAATTTGATGATGTCAACAAATTAATAACTCTTTTATTGATTTTCTTTGTCGGGTAGCGTATGGGAAACGTTCATCGCGGAAGATCCGGAAGGTGGATGGAAACCGAAGCTGATATGGCGTCCGAGAGTAAGTACTACTACCTAGCTACGTCCACACACATTTATGATACTTGATTATTGTTTGATTGAATTATATTCTTGTACAGAAATGCGCGCAACAACCACAGGGGACTCATCTGTGTGGTTACTATGTTTGTGAGAACATTCACAAGATTGTCAACGAGAGAGTGAATAGTAAATTCAATAAAGAGGTATGTAATTAATATTCACAAATTTATTTTGTTACCATCAGTTCTGCTGAGTTTCATTCATAATTGTTTTATTATGATTTGATACATACATATACACATGACTCATGTATTCATTTCGATCTCATTCTTTTGCAGTTGGCAAGAAAGCGGGAGAAGCTCCCCCGACAGCTCCGCTTCCAAGCAATTGGCGAGGAATTGGCGGGATTTTTCATTCGGGAAGTCCTACCTCCTACTGGAGAGTACCATTTTGTTTCATAGTATGCCTCAATGTAATAGTGAGGTAGGAACATGTAATATATAGTATGTCTCGGAGAGTACTACTTAATTTGCGATCTTATGTAATTAATTACATGTGTCATATATATGCACCAAGTTGATATGCATCAACTTAATCTTCATGTAGATATCTTATATATATACCAAACGCGTTTCTGGCACATCGAAGCGATACTGGTACAACGAACGGTCCAAATACAGACCCTAAACCCTGGATTCTCTGCATTTCTGGCACAGCAGAGAAATGCACAATTCTCTGCCGCGGCAGAGAATGCAGGTTTAGGGTCCCAACCCCTTTGGTACCGGTTACTGTTACAAACCGGTACCAAAGGTCTCCAGCCCTGAGGCTCCCGGACAGCCCACGTGGAGTCTTCTGTAGTACCGGTTCCAGAGTAAACCGGTACTAAAGATTGGAGCCTTTAGTACCGATTAATTAGTACCGGTTGCCCAACCGGTACTATAGGCTCTCTGGAACCGGTACTAGAGCCTGTTTTTCCACTGGTGAGAGCACATTAACATATGTATGGCATACAAGAAATCAAATGAAGCTAGCAACTGGAAATATTTGACTAACTTGTTTGAACAATGTGAAACACATTCTTATCTAGTACCTCGTAGAATGTACTTTCCAGAAAAAACTCATGCCCAATTCTTATTAGTTATTACAAATCTTGTGCACAACAGCACAACTAATATGATAACGATCCTAGACATGTAGTAATCTGTAATCTGGTGGCCCATATTTCAAAGTTAGTTCCATGAACATAATGCTTCGTAAAGTAGGACTGTATAAAAAATATATATTACTATCCATACCCTGTATAAGGAAGATTGACGCCATCACTAATAAGGGGATACAGAATAACAGTATAGCAAACGAAATTTTCTCTTATCGTCTACGATTCAGCAAATTTATCTGTAGAAACAATCGTTAGTCAGCAAAATAGAATTTACATACTTGAATGTATTTTTCTACCCAAGAAAAACACACTATTAGTTGGTAAAGAAGAGGTGGAATGAGCATCATCTAAAATGACTTGTGAGAGCCTGGTTGATGAAAGCAACAGATGAGCGACCACCATGATCTAATGGAACCGATAATCCTAAGCATTCATGAAAAAAATGTGCCTTCGGTTTAAACTTTGAACCGTTGTTTCATTAGAAGTATATCCTAAAAAAATTCATGCTCAATTATAGTCCAGCTAACAAATACATCAAAATATATTCATTTTTATAAAGAGCATCCCACAATTATGCAGAAGGTCATAAAAAATATACTACATCTTAACACAACTCCCATCTGCAATCTACGTGAGAATAAGAAATTGTAGAGAGCAGCAGACCACAATTATGCAGAAAGTCACAAACATATATGGCTTACCAACTCTCATATGCAACTAATAGAGCTGTAAGAGCCATCCATACTTACGGAAAAGGAAATCAATTAAAAGCAAATACTTAGAATTACAAATTCAAAATTAGTCGGAGAATTAAAAAGCTCTAGATACCAGGCACACCAACTTATTATGGATGCTGATTCCATGAGGAACCAAAGGTCATTCCAGCTACCAGCTCCGAATTATTTGGAGCAATTTTTCAAGCACATTATGTAGCCACACTACTCACTCTACATCTAGTGATTCTGAAGAAACGAGAAATCATCTAGTTCCTAAAAGAAAATTTGGGTGAAGAAAAGCAGATTATCTCATAACAGATTTTGGAGACAAACATATCCATTCATGAGAANGTAGCACCTCCCAGTGCCAGTCCGGTGGAGCCCAGTCCCACACATCGCCCCTCTGGTCCAACATGGACATCGTCACCGAGAACACCTAAGTAAAAAATGCTTAAGTCAAAATTTTGTTACAAAAGTAATATTAAAATTTACGAAATGCGAGAAGTTAACAATGGAAAGCCTCATATATCATTGTCGTGCAAAACAAGGCAAAAAGAGTGTGTACAAGACCATGTATTAATACAAACACTCCAATTGTATATACTACAAGGCATTGTAGACACTCTCCTTGCCTTTACCATGGCATAGTTTAAATCATCGGCTTTGTCAATTCATAGAGAAGAAACAAAATGATTTGAGTTTATGCCTCATACTTAGATTGGACACACATTGATCAGGAACGGGGCAAGCGGACCAAGTAAGAGTATGCACAAGATGTTTATTTGTGCATATCACAAGGTCCGCTAGCACCTCCCTGAATCACATAGTGTGACACAACATTTTTAATCATCGGCATTCAGAAAGAGAGAAAAAACAAAATGATTTCAGATTTGCGCCTCATACTTAGGTCGGACACACAAGTAGACCTGCAGGATCCTCGGCAATTCATTATTGTGTCACCCAAATCCAGTGGTTGGATTCAACCTACCTGAGGGCTTGTGTTTCCAACAGCATCGTTGTATTGTCTTTATTCACCGACCTACAGGAGGTGGATCCAATGGCTGGCCGGTGAACAAAGACAACACAATAATGCCAGGGAACATGCCAGCAGGTAGGCTAAATCCAGCCATTGGGTTCGGTGACAAAGGTAGACGCTCGTTGTGTGCCGTTCGCTGCAGTGAGGCTAAAATGCCTAGTGTCACAACATTTTAATCATCGGCTTAGAAGAAAAAAATAAAACAAAATAAAAATGACTTAGATTTTGCGCCTCATACTTAGGTCGGACACTCAAGTAGACCTGCAGGATCTTGTGAGCCAAGTATGATGCACAAGACTTGGTACTTGTGCATATCACAAGGCTCACAAGACCTGCAGGCCTACAACTTAGTGCCACAACATTTTAATCATCGGCTTTCGAAGAAACAGACAAAACAAAATAAAAATGACTTAGATTTTGCGCCTCATACTTAGGTCGGACACACAATTATTAGTAGCCCTGAAGGATCGGCCGAGCCAAGTAGGATGCACAAGACTTGTACTTGTGCATATCACAAGGCTCCGCCGACCTTCAGGGTTACCACATAGTGCCACAACATTTTTAATCATCGGCATTCGGAAAGAGAAAGAAAAAACAAAATGATTTCGGATTTGTGCCTCATACATATTTAAATTGGACACACATTTCAGAGACGGAGCAAGCGAACCAAGTAGGATGCACAAAATATTTATTTGTGTATATCACAAGGTTCACTAGCTCCTCCCTGAATCATACAGTGTCACAACATTTTAATCATCGGCTTAGAAGAAATAGACAAAACAAAATAAAAATGACTTAGATTTTGCGCCTCATACTTAGGTCGGACACACAAGTAGACCTGCAGTATCTGGTGAGCCAAGTATGATGCACAAAACTTGGTACTTGTGCATATCACAAGGCTCACAAGACCTGCAGGCCTACAACCTAGTGCCACAACATTTTAATCATCGGCTTTCGAAGAAACAGACAAAACAAAATATGAGGGTGACTACCCAAGTACAACTCCACTCCTTATCCCTTAATGCCAAGCCCTGAGGAGGATGGACTGGCTAAAGCAGAACAAGCATTTCCCAACTTTCCTCAAATTCAACTACTGTGATCCGGGGAAGAAGAACTGGCATGACCGCACACAGCTGCTCCTCCCAGTCAAACACTAACCCAACTATGCAAACACCACATATTAGCATCTACAATTAGAGAGTCTCCGGCGATCAACACCGAATGCAGCAATTGGGGGAACAATCAGCGTGAATGCACACTGTTCGTCCTCCCAATCAGCAGCACCAATCCAACCCACACAAGCAAAGTTGCTTCCCAACTAACACGCGGTTCCGTCAATGATCTGACCCTCAGAGCTCACAAATCAAACACCGGGAGCTGATCCCTAGCTAGTCCCCCCGCACACATCTGCTCGGAGCTCCGGGGCAGTTGTCTGCCGCGCTCGCACGGCCGAATCAACCGGGAAGCAGAGTGAGCTACAGCTTATTATGGCGCAGGGGGTGGGGGGAGGCGTGTGTGGCAGACGTGCTCACCTTCTTCTCGTAGGGGAACGGGTGCTCGCCGGGGAGCTCCTCGACGGCGTCGGGCTGCGCTGCCGCGGAAGCCTGGTGCGGGCCGCTGCGGATGCGCGGCGCTAGGGACACCGCAGAGGGTAGAGGCCACCGCAGCCTCGGCGTCGGGAGGGCCGGCGGCGGCGACGGGAAGAGGCGGCGGAGCAGCGAGGAGGGTCGGGGTAGATGGTGAGGAGGGGGGAGTGGGAGCGGGAGAGGAAGCGGGAGTGGGCAGCGTTGAGGTCCGCCGCGTCGATCTAGGGTTCAGACGGACGAGAGGGCAGAGAGGCCGGGGAGGCGGGGATGTGTGTCCAGGGGAGGCTCTTATTTCCCCGTACATCAACTTACCCGTGGCGCACATCACGGACAGTGCGCCATGCCTATGTTGGTACCCGTGGCGCACATATTTTCGGTGCGCCACGCCTAAGTGCGCACAGGCCGGCCGACCAGGTACCAGCTTAGTCGTGGCGCAGGACAAAAATACCTGCGCCACGGGTAGGTTGATGTGCGTGGCGCAGTATAATAGGGTGCGCCATGTATACTTAGCCATGGCGCACTGTTTCTATTGTGCGCCACTGCTACTTGGCTTGCCTATAAGCCTTTTCCTAGTAGTGAAGGTTCCATTTATTCATCAATGAATGAGTGTAGAAATGCACTTGTGACGTACTGCATCAAGGCAGAACGCTATTTCAAAGTTGACAAGAGCGATAAAGTTCGTTACAGAGTGCATTGTCCGATTGAGGGTTGTCAATGGAGGATGCATGCATCTAAAATGCGAAAGAGCACAAATATTCAGGTGAAGGTGAACCCATTTAGCCACACGTGCAAGGAATCAACACTTAGGAAGGAAACAATCAGTAGAGCCAAGTCAAGATGGGTGGCTGAAGAAGTAAAGAAGTGGGTGACAGAAGACAATCAAATTGGTACAAAGGAATTGATGAAGAAAATCAAAGAGAAGTTCAAGATTGATTAACCATACATGAGGGTGTTCAATGGTAGAAATCAAGTTTTGGATTCTATTTACGGTGACTGGCAGGAAAAATTTGAATTATTGTATTCATTCAAAGCTGAAGTGGAGAGGACCAGCCCAGGTAGTATTGTAGAAATTGACCACCACACGGTGGAGTACAAAATAAAGGGAGTGACAAGGACCAAGGAATGCTTTAGGAGGGTTTTGTCTGCTTTGAGGCTTGTCGCCAGGGTTTTTTGGTAGGCTGCAGGCCGTATTTGGCTGTTGATGCTACTTTTCTGACAGGGAGGTTTAAAGGACAGTTAGTGGCAGCTTGTGCAGTTGATGCACATAATTTTGTATTTCCAGTTGCGTATGGTGTGCTGGAGACAGAGTCTGAGGAGAGCTGGACTTGGTTTTTCCAGAATCTGCACCTGGCTATTGGACATCCCAATGGGTTGGTAATTCATACAGATGCCTGCAAGGGTTTAGAAGTGGCCGTGGACAATGTGTTCCCTGGAGTAGAGCATAGGGAGTGCATGCGTCATCTTGCTGCAAATTTTGCGAAGAAATTCAAAGGAAAAGTGTATAGCGACAATTTATGGCCAGCAGCTTTGACTTGCAGTGTCAAGAAGCACAACTATCACATGAGGCAGTTATACAAGAATGAGAAAGTGAAGGAATACTTGGAAACACACCACTCCAAGTTATGGGCCAGAAGCCAATTCAGTGAACTGAGCAAAGTTGACTATGTGCACAATAATCTTGCAGAGTCTTTCAACTCAACCATCCGAAAACTAAAGGGTCTCTATATGGTGGATTTGCTGGACAAGATAAGAAGGTCATTTAGAGAAGGTCTATATGGTGGATTTGCTGCACAATAATCCTAGAGTTTGAGGTCATTTAGAGAAGGTCGAAAAATTGGTCGGATTAGAAATGGGGCTGTTTGGGCTACCTTTCGGGCGCTTTTCTAGCTCATTTTGTAGAGCCGATTGGTTGTTGGAGATGTTACCCTACCAAAAGGGTTAGGATTGTTTCCAACACGAGCATAACAACTTAGAAATGACTTGGATGTCACACAAGTTTCAAACTTTTGAAGAAATTCAAAGTACGTTCAAATTCAAATTACAAGTTTCTTCGCGTCAATTTCTTATTTAGGCAAGGTGGAGATGAGGTGGTTTTAAAACTTTGAAAATGAAAAAAGTCAAAAACTCACCGAAGAATAGGAAATTTACATTCTGAATTCAAATAACAGATTCCCATATTACAAAAACCATCTTCTGCGATTCTTCTCCACATTATATAGATCGAATAAACATCGTAGCATCTGATAAAACCGTAGCATCTGATCGAGGTTTGCATCCATGTACTCGATCTGCACCGTTCCTTACGATCAAACGATTGAAAATGACGTTGTGCATGCAATAACGGCCACTGACTACTGGGCCCCGTTCACCAGCCCGATGCATGCAGAACTCGACGTAGACCTGCATGCCTAGTTTTTCCAGAGTAGACCTCGACGTTCACCAGCGCTATTTGCAGCGACGCAGCTGGCCTGCACCACGCCTCGTTTTTCAAGATGACACCATGTCGCGTCGCACCATGCAGGCTTTGGCGTGGAACTATGGGCTGGTTTAAATGCACGCAGCTACGCAGACTTTGGCGTGAGACTTTGGATTTCATCAGGGTTTAAATGCACGCAGGGCACCGTCGCATCATATATTTACGCAGGGCACCGCTTTGACCGCCTAATGCGCGCACGTACTGCTACCTGTCCTACGCCTAATGCATCGATTCTCCACGTTGCTTCTTCATCTATCTTCTTATGTTTTCACACAGTGGCTTTCATCTACCCCGATTAATTCACACGTCGTCGCGTCTTCAAATACTGCCTTCGCCTCCTCTTCCCTCTTCTCATCCCTCTCCAGCCCCTTTGCCTCTACAATGTCGAAGCTCTCTCTCCCTTCCAGCCCCGAGTCCGTCAGCGACGAAGACAACCAGCCGAAGGCTCGGCCCTGGTGGGAGCCGGAGTGGGAGCCGAAGGCGCTGGGCATCGATCCCTCTGCCAAGCGGAAGCGCAAGGCCAAGGTGCTGCACGAGTCAGCCTACTTCTTCCACCGCCCCGACCCCGACCGCGTCGACAACCGCTCCGACGAGGAGATGAACCTTTCCGACGAGGAGAAGGCAGAGGAGAAGGAGTTGGCGAGGTGGGAGGAGGCGAGGGAGAAGGCGGAGGAGAAGGCTCTCTGGCGGCGCATCAAGAAGAGCCGTGACAGGGAAGACGACAGGATGCGCGAGGCCAATCGCCGGGCCTTGCAGAAGCAGGAGATGGCGGCCAGGGCGGCGGCGTGGAACTGGTGGAAGAAGTAGGCCAACCGCCGGCGGCTAGGCGGCGGTTAGGTTAGGGCCCTCTATATTTAGGGCCCTATTGCATTTTTTTTGTTTAATATATGTAATCCGCGTCGGGCCCCTCTATCTATATGTAAAAGGGGCCAATGTTTAATATATATGTATATGTTCCCGTCCGTGCTAATATAATATAAAGAGTTATTATAAAAGGGTATGTGTACAACAATTTTTAGGGAAAACAATGTGTTGAAAAAATCTAACTATGAGTAAACTATAATCTAACTGTGTGCATGCAAACATGCGTGTCCAAAAATTAAGTACAAAACCCAAAGGAAAACCACTCTCACGTGTGTCCAAAACATTCAGTACAAAATGCGTTTTTAAACCCTAAACCAAGTAAAGAACTCACTATGTATAGTCTCCTTCCTTTGCCATGTCAAAGTCCTTCCATCAGCCCTAACGGTCACTAGCGCAGCACTATACTCCCCAAAACCACGGGGTCTTGGGTTCGATTCCCAGCCAAACCCCATTTAAGTTTTTTTACAGAAAGGCAGAGCATTTAACAGAATTTCACTGATGAAAGTTTCTGAATTTCCCATTTCTTCTACATTTTTCACACAATTTCAAGCATACAAATCCCTCCCAAATTCATTCCTTTCCATACAATTTCATAAAAACACCGAGTGCGATCACTATACCCACAAATGCCCAAATGTAATTGCAAAACCAATTGCAAATGGGTTTTTGTGCTCGCTGTTCGAGCATCCTAACCTTCTGGTTCAACCTCCTAAGCTCAACAGCTACCTCTATTGATTCAATGTGTGCTCCGCCCTGCATCTCCTCTTCCGGAGCTCGTGCTGCGGCCGCTGCCGTCTGTGGCAGGATGGGAAGCCATTCCTCATGCTCCTCTAGCAGTTCATTCATCAGTCTCTCGGCCAGAACATCGACCCAAAGGAAGAAATGCTTTACCTGCATGAAAGCCAAACAGATCAACCGTATTGCTCAATGATCCCGACCACGAAAAGAGTCAAATTGCCCCGATTCTTACCCCCTTGTTCTTGCACACATAGAACGGTCGATTTGGGTTCTTAGTGTCCCCGAAATCTTCCGATCAACCTCCCCCCTGCACCGCGGACAGAGCAACACCGGCATCTCCATGCCCGCCAGAATCTCGATCCGCGAGATGGCACGGGAGCTTGAAGAAGACATGGAGCTCGATTGGTGGCCGCCCGCAGCCAATCGGGATCTCAACGCCTCCGCACACGTCCCCTCTAGCTGCAGCAGACGGCCGCGCCCTCCACAGCAATCTTCCCGCCGCCGGTGATGAAGGGGATCTCGACGCCGCCCTCTCGGCCGCCCGCTCCCGGCTCCTAGTTACCAACAGGGGTCGCCGCCTACCTCTGCGCGTGTCCGCCTCCAACCCCATCGCACGCTCGGCTGATTGCTGCTCACCGCTGCGACATCCGGTGGAGCCTTCCGCCGGGATTTTATCGCACACCCGCGGCCAGCAACGGCGACTTACTGCTGGGTCCCACAAGCAATGGTTATCTACTGGGTCCCACAAGCATCGGCCAGCAACGGTCTGATTGTGTAACGCGTCTGGTCCCACCTATAAGGGCCGAGTCAAACACGCTGACCTGACGGAGATGGCCTCCGCCTGGTCCCACCTGTAAGGGCCGAGTCAAACACGCTGACCTGACGGAGATGGCGCAAATTGACGGAACGAGTCCTTGCGCACATACTAGGGGCAAAACTGAGGACGATTCCAAGCTAGGGGCAAAACTGAGTACATGGACAGAACTGATGGCAAACGGATAATTTACCCAATCAGAAAAGGGTACTTCTTTACTCACCAAATGCATACACCAGTTCTACAAGGAGTAGGCATATCTTGTGTGTCTTGATTTTTTCTTCACTCCAACATGCCCTCCATCCTTGCTTGTCTTTCTCAAGGGCTTCATCTTCTTCCCATCCCTAACACACCAGAACAAAAACACTTGATCACAGAGAAATATTAGTGTTGTGCTTCAATCACAAAGATATATCTGCTGTTGTTTTGATTGATGTACGGGAATTAAATAATGCATACACGATAAAAATAGATCAAAGCAATATATGAATCTGATTCATAAGAACTGTCGTGCTTCAATTGGACATTAGACATAGGATAATTGAGATAAAAAAATATGGGATATAGAGTGTATATCAGAAGCACTCACATCTTCTATGCCCCCTACAGCATACTGAATACAAAACCTATAAGCTACAAAATGAAAGATGAAAAAACAGAGTCTTCGACAGCCACAATAAATGGTGCAATGCTAACTAATATAAATAAAATTCAAACTCAACATCAAAAGCCAACAAACAGCTCAAACCAATGAGAATCATTAACTTCTAGCACATCACTACTGAGAAGTAACCAGACAATTATGGTCAAGATAGGTTAGAAACTATGAAAACTTCCCAAGCAACTACTGAAGGAAAAAGTACTTGTACGTAAATATGAAATAACAACTTTTTGGTCTAGCATTATCTTATCTCTACGAACTAAGTTGATGCACAGATATTACGCCTCCCTCCCTCCCCTGCAGGTAGCTCGAGATCCTGGACAAGTCTAAGGTGGTAATGTGGCCAAGTGACATGGTGACACATGACCTTATTAGCACATTCGTGTGATAATTTCTGAATCACGAGTTAAAAATTGCAGAAAACCTCTTGGCTACTTTGCCAAAGGCTCACTGTGTCATGTTCTCAATAAAATAAAACATGACAAATCTGTTTTGTGGTCACTGGTCAATGGACACTAAAGACGCCCAAATGAAGTTAAAGAGAAACCACAACAAAGAGCATTGTTTCTAATACATTGTGTACAATTGAGAAATAAGATATCTTCATGAAATGTTCATTGATAGTGCATAAAAATAGAAGAATTACAAATATGTTCTTAGTTTATAACTTCAAATTCAGAAGTATACCTTTAAGAACAAGACCTCCACCTCCAGCTACGTAATTGCTACCTCTGTGCAGCTCCATATGTTGGGGTTATGCCGAACAGGTGTCCTCACAGAGAAGATTAAAAGCCAGCAGACCAGGGTGGCCCAAAGTGGTGGTAAGCCGAATCCGGCTTACCGGGCGGCCCAGTATGCTGAAGCATGGGAGGCCCATCCGGTTAAGGGGAGACTCTAGAAGCCGGCCCGCATTGCAGAAGACTTAGCCCACAAGGCAAGGCCCAAGCCGGGTTGGAGTAGGACTCTGTTCTTAGTCGGTTAGGTTTCCTCCTGTAAGCCCAGGGTCTGGACGCCTTTATAAGCCGGCCCCTGGGACGCCTTAGGGCACATACGATCTCAGCCATAATCCACTGTAACTCGGCGATATTGCCTTATAGTGAATTATAGCAGCACGTAGGATCTCGCCACCGATGTGAGATCCGAAGCTGGGTAAACTCGCCTCTATGTCGCCGGATCACCCCACGTCTCCAAAACCCCTCTCTCTACCTAGCTCGATGGCACCCCTGCCGCGGCTAGATTCGACAATACCACGACAGTTGTGGCCCACCGTGGGGCAGGAGATGTCCGGGGTTTCGATCCGTCCAGGAGCGGCAGGCGGAGTCGGCGACACCATTGAAGTCGGCATGGTGAGCTACTTCGACAAGTCAGGAGCCGGCCACGTCTTCAACGACGGCCTCTGGACGCCGGCAAAGGAGGATCCCGCCGGCTGGTCTACGGTCTCCATCGGCGGCTTCGACATCTTCGTCGACTTCACCTCCCAGGCCTTGGATGATCTCGGCTTCACCTCGAGCTTGCCCACCACCCACCCAGGCAACCTCGACGAGGAGTCGGATCTGGATTCGGACGAGATAGCCGATCTGGATCTGGCTTTCGACGCTAACGACGAAGACTCTGATGATGACGCAAGTTCCAACAGGGCGGCGCCAGAATTCCACTTCGTCGGCGTTGTAGGAGAATCCGGCTCACACGAGTCGACGACTGAACCTGAGTCTATCCTCCCTGCACTGCAGTCTGGGATTGATTCAGAAGCCGGATCAGGGGACACCGCCCATATGGAGCAGGACCTCGAATCTGAAGGAGAATCTGACGATTTTAGTCGGAAAGTTGCATTCTACGTAGGACGCTCTGCCGAGGTCTTAATGGGAAACGTCTCGGATCCTAATGACGACCCCAACGCCTCGAAAGCTGCCAATGGCGAAGAAAAGACTCCGCAAGCCGGAAATCTCAAGGTGGATTTCATGCCGCCACTGGCTCCATTAAAGGGGACAGATAGAGTGCCGGCTGGAGGAGACGACATTGACACTAAGACCGGCGAGGCGGCGGAGAGGGAGCACGAAAGAAAGATGGCGAACTACAAGCAACTGTTAACGCTACTCCCTCCGAACGCATCGCTGGACGACATTGAGAGGCGCCGCGCCCTACTTGAGGAGCAAGCCGCCCAGATAGTAGAGCGTGAAGTTGAGCTCACAAACAAGGAAACAGAGTTCATCCAAAAGTAGAGAGAAAAGGGGGCTGACGATATTTTCCGCCCGGCTCGTGATAAGAACCTGCATAAGAGGTTGGATTTCCGCAGCAAGTGGGAAGCCGACCATGTCGATTCAGTCTGGAGGAAGTACCACCATCGACGTGAACTGGTGACAAATCTGTGTTACTTCAATACCCCAGCCAAAAACATGGAGGCTGCCCAAGAGGTCATGTTCGACAAATCGTTGGATCGTGACGCTCGGCTTAATTATTCGGCTTATCTACTGGAGGTTGCACAGCAGCAGCAAAACGATTCGCAAGTCAAAACAGGACGGCTTATTGATGATTCTCGCCTTTGCAAGTCAACCGCCAACAAGCCAATGGCTGCTGCTCCTGCCGACCCAGACGATGACCCGGCCGACTCAAGCAGTCACAACAAAGGCAACAAGGACCCGAAGGACAAGCAGCCTAGAGGTGCGGAGTCTCGGACATGTTCTTCACGCCATCGTGAAGCTGGTCGGGAAAGACATCAGAGCCGAGAGCGAAAGGAGGACCCTTGCAAGGAAAAGGCGGCACTACCCGTCAGGAGCGACGACGTGAAGGGGAAAATCAACCCCGAAGGGAGGATAACAGAGGTCATATGCCACCTCCACCGCCGCCTCCACCGAGCAAAGAGGGAGATAAACCTTCCAAATACATACCCCCTCCACGATGGCAAAGGACTCCAAGCCCTCCGCGTAACGCGAGCCGGGCGAGCCAAAGCCGTCACAGGGAAGAACCAAGACAAGAAAAGTCGGTTGCTAAACCGCCATCAGCCAATGATGTTCGAAGCCTAATCGAGGAGAGGAAGTCGGCCAGAGATGCCCAATACCTCGGCCCCAAGTGTTTTGGCAGAACAATCAGAGAGCAAATTCTACCTCCCACTTTGTCGAACGTAACAAAGATGGTTGAGAAGTACAGTGGTACGGCTAATCCTGAGACCTGGCTCTCAGACTACGTCAGTGCCTGCGACATATATCAAGGCAGTGCCGACTCCGCAGTGCGATTTTTGCCCCTGATGTTAACCGGAACGGCACGCATGTGGATTGAAGGTTTGCCGGAAAGGACGGTTCATACCTGGGGTGACATGAAGCGTGTTTTTATCCAGCACTTCCAGGGCACATATAAGCGCCCAAAGTCGATTTTCGACTTACAGCGGTGCGTGCAGCAAAAGAACGAGTCTAGCCGTGAGTTCGTCTCATGATGGAGTGAAATCAAGAACGCTTGCGAAGGCGTCTCAGAAACTCAGGCGATCCATGCTTTCAAGCAATCTCTGAGGAAGGGGACGACTTTCCGCTTCATGATCTACAGCGATGAGTCGGAAACTTTGGGGGGCATACTCGCTTGTGCAAACAAGTACGCCGCCGCTGATGATGACAACAGGGAGGATGCCGAAAACCGCCGACGCGAGTCCGGGAAAAAGAAGATTGAAGATCAAGCCGGCCCCTCTCACGAAGTCGCTGCCGCCTTTGGAAAGGGTGGCTCAAGCAATGGCAAGTGGCAGGGCAAGAAGCCGGCAAATAACCAATCGTCCCGGCCGCCAGCGGTGAAGTATGATGACATCAAGCACAACCCCTGTGTCCATCATCTGAGGCCAGATCGAACAAGCTCCCACACACTCCAGCAATGTCACATCAATCGAGACATCGCTAAGGACCCCAAAGCCAGCAAGTCAAGGAACAAGCGCAAGTCCAGGAAAGACGACAAAGAGAAGGAGGAAGCTGCTTCAGAGTCGGATGATGCTGCCTCCAAAGAAAAAGGCAGCAAATTCCCTAAGCATGCCGAAAGTCTCATTGTCAACTTGGCAATAGATTCTTCGCGCAAAGAAAAGGCGGCTTGGCGAGAACTCAACGCTACGGTGCCCGCAGTTCCTCAATATCTGGATTGGTCCGACACACCCATCACATGGGATCGCAGCGATCACCCGGATAGAGTTCCCGCAAAGCGCACCTACGCTTTAGTCGTCAGCCCAATAGTCGACAAGTACAAGTTGACAAAGGTGCTCATGGATGGCGGCAGCAGTATCAACATACTCTACGCCGCAACGTTGAAGAGGACATATTTGCCTGGTCACCAGCTCGTCAAGTTTCTCCGTGAGAACCGGGACATATTTGCCTAGTCACCATCTGACATGCCAGGTGTCCCGAGGAAACTTGCCGAGCACTCCCTAAAGGTCAACAAGGACACAAAGCCGGTCAAGCAAGGTCTCCGCCGGCTCGGAACTGAGAAGCGCAAGGCGGTTGGAAAGAAGATCCTAAGGCTCACAGCCGCCAAATTCATACGTGAAGTTGTCCACACTGATTGGTTGGCAAATCCCGTGCTAGTCCCAAAGAAGAACACCTCTGAGCTACGTATGTGCATTGATTTCACCGGCTTAAACAAAGCTTGCCCTAAGGATCCGTTCGCCTTACCGCGTATCGATCAGGTCATTGATTCAACTGCCGGCTCAAAGATGCTATGTTTTCTGGACGCTTATTCGGGTTACCATCAGATTAAGATGAAGGAGTCAGATCAAATCAAGACGTCCTTCACCACGCCATATGGCAATTACTGCTATGTCACAATGCCTTTCGGCTTAAAGAACGCTGGTGCTACTTACCAAAGGTGTATGAAGTGGTGTTTGGACAAGCAGATTGGCCGCAATGTTCACGTCTACGTCGACGACATAGCGGTCATGTCGAAGAAGCGCGGAGATCTTATCGCCGATCTGTCGGAAACCTTTGCAAATCTAAGGGAGTACCAGATGAAGCTTAATCTGGCAAAATGCGTCTTCGGAGTACCCGCAGGCAAGCTTCTGGGCTTCATTGTTTCCCAAAGAGGAATTGAAGTTAACCCGGAAAAGATAAAGGCGATTCAGAACATCGAAAGGCCGTCTTGTCTAAAAGACATACAACGGCTAACGGGTTCCGCCGCGGCTGTAAGCCGATTCATTAGCCGGCTGGGCGACAAAGCGTTGCCATTGTATAAGCTCCTCGAAAAGTCAGACAGTTTTGTTTGGACAGAGAAAGCAGAGGCAGCTTTAGCTCAGCTGAAGTATACATTGACAAATGCTCCAATTTTAGTAGCTCCAAGGGAAAAAGAGCCGCTTCTCCTCTACTTGTCGGCCACGAATTTCGTCATAAGCGCCGTCATTGTAGTGGAGCGCCTGGAGGAAGGGAAGCAATGGCCGGATCAGCGCCCCGCCTATTTCGTTAGCGAGGTGTTCTCAGATTCAAAGCAGCGCTATCCTCACTAACAGAAGTTAGCTTATGGTGTATTCTTTGCCTCCAGAAAACTGCGGCATTACTTCCAGGATCACACGATCACGGTGGTCAGCAAGGCTCCATTAAGGGAAATCATCAACAATACCGACGCAATGGGTCGAGTCGCCAAATGGGGCATCGAGTTAGCAGCTTTCGATATCCAGTACAAGCCGAGGACCGCCATCAAATCTCAGGTCTTAGCCGACTTTGTTGCAGATTGGACTGAGGCGATGGAAAGCACACCTTTGCCGGATTCTCAGTACTGGATAATGCACTTCGATGGCTCAAAGATGAAGGAAGGCTCGGGGGCTGGTGTAGTTTTAAAATCACGTAAGGGTGATAAGCTTAGTTATGTCCTCCGAATCCACTTCAACGCAACCAACAATGTAGCAGCGTATGAGGCTCTCCTTCATGGTCTTCAAATGGCTAAGGAATTGGGAGTACAGCGCATCCTCTGCTATGGCGACTCGGATCTGGTTGTGCAGCAACTTGATGGATGCTGGGACACGAAGAGTCCCACAATGGCGGAATACAGAAGAACGGTCGATGAATTCGGCCGATGTTTTACCGGCTTAGAGGTTCGACATATCTCCCGAGATGACAATGAAGCTGCTGATGCCTTGGCCAGAATAGGATCCAAGAAAAAGGCAGTGCCACCAGACGTATTTCTCCATCACCTTCACAAGCCGTCCATCAAAGGCGGCGATGAAGATTACCCTTTGTCGGCAGAATCAGCTCAGGTGTGCTTGGTAACCCCAGATTGGACCACACCCTACATTGATTTCTTGATAAATAAGAAACTGCCCAAGGACGACGAGGTGCTAAGCCGTCAAATTGAGCGTCGAGCAAAGGCGTACACGATTATTGACGGACAACTCTACAAGAGGAGCACATCCGGCATCTTCCAAAGATGCGTCTCTCCGGAGGAAGGACGGCAAATCCTGGAAGAAATCCACTCCGGCGAAGGTGGGCATCACGTGGCGGCAAAGGCGTTAGTCGCCAAGGCGTTTCGGCACGGATTCTTCTGGTTGACGGCTAAGGAGGACGCTATCAACATCGTCAAGACTTGTGAAGGGTGTCAGCGCTACGCAAAGCAGGTTCACTTGCCGGCTCATGAGCTCCGAACGATCCCTATCACTTGGTCGTTTGCGGTCTGGGGGCTCGACATGGTGGGACCTTTTAAGACGGCAAGGGGAGGCTTAACCCACCTGCTGGTGGCGGTCAACAAATTCATGAAGTGGGTGGAGGCAAAGCCCATCAAGAAACTCGACGGAGCTACAGCTACAAAGTTCATCATCGAGATTACAACTCGATTCGGCATACCGCATAGCATTATCACTGACAATGGCACAAACTTTGCCGTAGGTGAGCTATCGAAGTTCTGCAGCCGATCAAAAATCCGACTCGATGTGGCATCGGTGGCACACCCGCAATCCAATGGACAGGTAGAGCGCACTAACGGCATTATTCTGCAAGGCATTAAGCCGAGGCTTGAAACTCCTTTGCATCGAGCAGCCGGCGCTTGGGTTGATGAATTGCCGGCGGTCTTATGGAGTATTCGTACTACCACAAATAGATCAACCGGCTTCACCCCTTTCTTCCTGGTCTATGGTGCAGAAGCGATGCTCCCATCCGACATGATCCACGATTCGCCTAGAGTCGCAGCCTACATCGAAGAAGACGCAGAAGAAGCACGACAAGACGGCTTAGATATCCTCGAAGAAGAAAGAGAGTTAGCTCTCCAAAGATCCGCCATCTATCAACAAGATCTACGTCGCTACCAGAGCCGTAGAGTGCGGAATCGATCTTTTCGAGAAGGCGACTTAGTGCTTCGGCTTGTGCAAAGTCGGCAGAACAAATTATCCCCGCCATGGGAAGGGCCTTTCGTTATCAGCAAAGTTCTGAAAACGGGTCATATTATCTCCTCGACTTAAGGGATTCAAAGAAAGATCCCAGGAAGAAAGGTCGCAAGAGGAAAAGGCATGTAGATGACGACTTAGATGAGACAAAACGTCCGTGGAATATCGCTCAGCTACGTCCTTTTTACACTTAGCAAATTCTATTGTAACCATGTCAATGTGATCATGAAATAAAAATTGGTTTCTCTCATGTCGAATTCGAGAATCTGTACCATCCTTTATTTCCCTATGATCTTATTGTTAGTCTGTTTACCCGAAATTGCATGTGTTGCTCTTATTGGTAAACTCTTTCATGTTGAATCCGCCTTAAGGTGATGAAAAATCAACGTTTTGCCAAATTAATGTTTGTCTGCTAGCTTTTTGCGCCGGGTTGCTTCAAAGCGTTTCGGCACCTAAAGGCGGCACTTGTTCTGAGTCTAAACAGATTGGTCATTGCGTACCCTGTTGCTCAGCGAGTTAGCTTCGCCATAGGTTTGCCGACGCTTAAAGGCTAAGGTGTCAAGGCCAGATTTAACTGAGGCATAAAATTGCAAGTTTGCAAAATATAAAGCTGATTAACGTACAACAAAAGGCTAAGTTAGTTCTAGACATATACATTGTTTGGACGGCTTTACATGTTGCCCATTACATTTTCAGGATAGCCGGCTCAACGAGCAAGTTCAGCTCAGGACGATTTCTCCACCGCCTCAGTGTCTTCATCTGATTGAACAGGAGTTGGCGGACACGGCATTTCCTTGAAGATGGTGGTCAAGGAGACCATGTTGGCAATCTTGCTGGCATAACCGGAGATGGACCGAAGGATCTTCTTGCGATCTTGGTCGTCCAGCGGCGTGCCGTCCTCCTTTTCAACAGGGAAGCCGGATGCCACTCGCCACGCTTCTGCCTCCGGGTAATGTGCCATCATCAAGCCCAAGGCCGTCTTGGCACCTCCACGAGCACTGGAATGAAGGCGTTCATCGAAGAATGAAACCGCTTCGGTCAGTTCAGCTTCTAAGCTGGCAAGGTTCGTCGGGGGCTCGGGGTTGCCGGGAAAGAACTTCTCAGCAAGATCTTTTCCCGAAGAGATAATCTTCGGGATAAGCTCCCCTACTTCCAGAATCCGGTCAAGCCGATTTTCCGCCGTTAGCTCATGGTCGGAACCCGCCGGAGCTGCAGAAGGGCGAAGTTCAGTTATATTTGGCTAAGACAGAGCGATGAGTTTAAGTTTTTTCGATACTTACTCAGAAGCTGGTTGTCGATGGCCAGCGACTCATCGAGGCGCCTATTAAGCCGGTCCTGGATTTCATTGAAGGCATCCTTGTGGCTCTGCCTCTCTGATTCCAGGAGTTGTTCGGCTTTGGCAAGATTCTTCTTGGCCGTCTCTAGCTCCACCGCCATCGATTGGTTAAGCTTACTCAGCTCAATATTCTCGTCGCGGAGCCGTTCGACAATGCCGGCGTTTTCGGCAAGCTCCTTGGCTTTGATGATGGCGTCTGCAAGACAAAATGTCAGCAGTATAAAAACAAGCCTGGAAGTCAAAGCTAAGGATTCGGCATTTGTACCTTGGTATTGAACCCGGTCTGCCTCAAACCCTTCGATGATGGCGTCTTTGGTTGCCAGTTCAGTCTTGAGCCGGCGCATCTCCTGATTTCGCACACCCAAAGAATTGAGGGTTTCAGCGCCAATTTTTCGGTGGATCTGCGTAAGGAATTGCTAAAAGCCTAAAGCTATGTTTACAAGTTAAGGTGGCTACATGGCGACATTTCATGGCTAGGGGGCTAAGTGTAGGCATGCGCATTAACTCGGATCACTATGACGGCTAGTTTTAATAACTTAACCCGGCATAGTGCTCGGGGGCTACTGGGTAAGATATTTTACCTGGTAGTGCTCGTGGAGAAGCATCATGCCAGCCTCAAAGCTATCAGCAAAGTAGTTCTGCTGATCTTCAAGGATTTCTATGACATCAAAGGTGTCATAGGCCTTGGTGTGATCCGGCTCGTCGTCCCGGACGGTTGTTCCCTTCTTCCGGGGAAACCGAGGTGCCTTCATGAACCGGTTCATGAATTCCGGCTTGATGCGCCCTTCCTCGTCGAAGGCTTCGGCTTTGATTGGGGGAAAGATTGGGGCATCATCAGCCAGAGCTTCAGCCCTTGGAGAGGATGTTTCAGTTACTTTCCCCGTCATCTCTGTCCATTGTGTGGGGGGAGTTACCCCGGCTCTCCCAATAGGCGAAGCTGGCACTATCGTGCGAGTGCTCTCTTCTCTTGGGTTCGGCTTTGGAACTGATGGAGTTGATGGAGGGATGGCAGGAGAGGCTTTCTTCCTCGTGGCGACCGTTTTTGTTTTCAACGGAGCTCCTTTCTTCAGCCTGCAAAAGTAAAAGATGTTCAGCAAATCCGGCATTATGCCGCTGGTGGTCGATTGGCCCTTCCTCTTCCGGCTTTCTGCGGTAGCTGAGGAAAGGGAGATGGGCCGCGTGGGCGCCTTGCTGGATGATGGCTTCCCAGCAGGGCGGACGTCGGTGATTCCAGCAATCTGACATATCACATGTTAGTCGGACAAAAGCAAACCCGAATCTCTCAAAGAATTGAACTTTGTTTAGTCAAAGTACCTTTGGGGGAGGGTTGGTCGCCGTAAACATCGGCAATGATTCTTCATATTGCCGGCCTGCTCCAGGCCGGGCTTTGATGAGCTTGTTGAAGCGAGCCTCAAAGAGGCCCTGCTCCAAGTCTTTCTCGTTGATCCTCATAGGATCAGAATTATCCGTGTACTCGCAGAGAAGGCGAGCACGATGTTGGAGGGGCTGAATTCGTCTCTTCATCCAGCAAATAATGGTGTCCTCCCCAGTCAAGGGAGGAGAGCCGGACGTCAGTTGCGCAATCCTCGCTCGGAGGGCAGCATGTTCCGTCGGCATTACAACTGACGGCTTCTTCTTCCAGGAGGGCAGTGGCGTGCCGGCTTCGTCTGTGAAAGGGGCGAGCCCTTGCAGCCGGTTTGGCGTCGCCACATCCTTGCAGTAGAAGAATGTAGACACCTATCCCTTTGCCGAATCCACGATTGGCACTTGAGGGTACCAATCAATGTCTCGGCGGCAATTGAAGCTGATTGTGCTGGCCACCAGCAGCTCTTTGTTGACGGTCTGCCTCTTGACTAGGAAACAGCGTTCGAAGAAGTCTAACCTAGGTTTTATGCCTAAGTATCCTTCGAACAGCGCTACAAAGCCGGAGATGTACAGCAGGCTGTTCGGGGTTATGTTGTGGAGCTGGAGGCCGTAGTGATCTAAGAGATCTATCATGAAAGCCGACGGCGGCAAGGAGAATCCCCTGATTACATGGGAAGAAAGTAGTACCCGCTCGTCTCTGATGGGAGTCGGGTAGGGATCGCCGCAAGCAGATCGCCAAGTCGGATTCGACTCAGAAGTTGGAGCAATGGCTCTGTCGGTCTCCATCCCCTTCAACTCGACCTTGTCCACGGCCGAGCAGGCCCAGCTGCGGGACGGGTTGCTGGCCGCGTCTTTGTTGCCGGCTTCCTCCTCTTCCTCTTCCTCACCGACACTTGCATCGTCGATGGCGGCTTCAGCGGTTGGAGTGGTAGAAGCCATTGTGGCAGCAGCTTCGCCTGCGGCTTTTGCTAACGCCAATGTATCGTGGCCCGAAGCGGCGGAAGAACTCACCGGAGTTGGTGAGGATGCAAGAGTAGCGGCGGATGGCTCGGTGGCGGCGGCGGTGGCCGTGGAAGCAGCTCCTCCCATCGGCGGAGTCGGACCGGCCGTGGCTGCGTCGAGCACTGGAGAACTCGGAGCACTGGATGCCATGGAAATCGAAGAAGAGATGAAGATTGCACTCGGGAGTGAGATGAGATCTGGAGCAGTTGGAGCTAGGGCTGCGAATGGTGTGGAGATCGCGGAGGAGACGATGCGGTTGTCATTTATAGTGCTGCGCCGAGATGTGTGCAACGGTTCGTAGCCGGGTTTTGCGCCACGTGTCTCGGATCAAGCCGTTGGTGACGGTTCCTTCTCTCCGACGCCTCGGTTCCAGCGCGGGAAAAACGGAAACTAGCCCCTGCATTCAAAAGATGCTCCTCCACTCACACTACCGGGTCTGACGTAACTGTTGGGCTCACGGGGAAGACCGGGGGACATCGCGAGACGGCATCCTGATTACAAATGATGGTCCATGTTGTATCGGGAGAACAACTTGCCATGAAAATAGAAAAATTCGTATTTTGGAAGGCTGGAGAATCAAATCCCATGGACCATGGATAAATTAGCTCGGTCTATAAATTCAAAGAAGTGATGATCCGGTAGAATTAGTTCTTGCCGAAATTATAGTGTAGTTTCTTTTCTTTAGCAACCGGTTGGCGGATATATTTGGAGAGCAATCCCGGTAGTTAATGTGGGATTGTGGGCACAAATTACTCCGCAATCCCCGGAATTAACTACTGCTAGATTATATCGAATTTTGATATGGCGGCTTTGTTTTCTTGGCCAATCGGCTACTGGGTTTATTGGGAGAGTAATCCCCGGAATTATGTCCACATTAATTTCTCATATTTACTCTCCCATGAAATCCTCTATAAAAAGTCAGTCATGTCAAGCCCTCTTCCCAGATTACCGTAACCTCTCAGCAAACAGACACTAGCTCACCCAGAGCACCTACCAGGAGTGCACCCTAAAGCCTAAAATGAAGTTATTCTTCAAGACGCTACTCCTTGTGGTTGCCCTGGTGGCCCTCTTGTCCTCAGGTATTTATAATTGGCATATGTTCGCCATAGATAAATAACTATATTCGATAGAAAATCATGTAGCGCTATATATATGGAGGATGGCGTTTTGGCTCTCGGGTGCACCTGCACCCAGTATGCCTTTTGATTTTTTAAAAATTGAAAATGCTTCGAAAAGTTCTGAAAAAAATTGGGCAGAAACTTACGCAAGTGTCGAACACTCGTGAAAATTTTTGACAGAAAATACCAATTTTTCTTCTTTGTGCAAAAAAGACAAATTTCTCACAGTTTTTGTCTAGCTCAGAGAAACCCTAACCCTAAACCCCGAAAACCGCGAAAACCCCGAAATCCCTAACCCTAAACTCCGGAAACCCCATCCGAAACCCCTCCCGCTTCCGAACCGTTGATCACTGGTGAGTGAACGGTTGGGATCAGACGTGCCGATCCGCGTGTGCGCAGGTGATGCGCCGATCCGCGTGTGCACTCGTTCTGTAATTTGATTGGCTCGTGGGCATGTGATGTGCTGATTGGCTGGATATATGGGGTTTGGATCGGTCCGCTGGTTCGATCTAAGCCGTTCAATAAGATCCGGCGACCTAGAATGCGCGGTGCATGGAACAAGCGTACGCGTGTCTGACTTCGTGTCCTTCGTGTGTGCTCGCCTCCACGCAGCCGCCCGTTGCATGCATGACCAATCACAGCTCTGATCGCGCCGCCGCCTACGTCGCATCAAAGCAATTTACAGCGTGTTTACTCCCACCTCGCTAGTTCATAGCGTGTACGACCAGTTTATAAGCCCCGAATGTGGCACCCCTACCAGTGGATCAACAAATATTGGTGTCCTATATCCTAAATATAGGACAGTAATATCTAGTTAATCTTCTTTTTCAACTTATAAAAGAATTGAAAATCATTTCATTTTTTCAATTTTGATATCTCACGGCCTTCTTTTTCGAGCTCTGATTAATCCTCTTTTTCAACTTATAAAAAATAGAAAATCATGTCCTTGATAAATCTAAATCTATGAGCACAACTAAGTGAGCAAACGAGTCTATGACCCACCTGTCGGAATCAATCCAACGTTACGACCGTTTAATCAACCATGTCGTGTGCTGGCTATTTTGGCCATCAGAAACGTCGCGCAGTAGCTATTTCTTCGAACGATGTCGCAGTTTTCACCATTCCGATGAAAGTGTCGCACATGAGTTATTTGCCACACACTGAATCTTCTGAATTTCCCATTTCTTTTCCTTTCTTTCAACTTTTATTCATACAATTTCAAGCTTAGAAACTCCTACTACACCCAGCCAGTGCGATTACCATACAATTTCTCCCAAATTCCTCCCAAATTCATGTCATTCCATACAATTTCAACATTACACCCACTGCGACTAACATACCCCCTACAAATGCCCATATGCAAATGGGAATTTGTGCTTGATATTCGAGGTTCCTAATCTTCTGTTTCAATCTCCTTAACTCGTCAGCAACCTCTATATCAATGCGTGCTCCGCCCTCCGTCTCTTCTTCTGGAGCTCGCGTTGCGGCCGCTGCCGTCTGTGGCAGCCATTCTTGGCCGGTGCTCAACTAGCAGCTGATTCGTCAGCATCTGGACCAAAACATCTTTCCAAAGGAAGAAACATTTTAACTACAAAATCGCCAAACAGATCAAATGGATTGCTCAAGGATGCCGATCCATGAAAATTGTGAAATTGGCCCGATTCTTGCCCCAATCGCGCTGGTGCACACGTAGAACGGACGATTCCTGTTCCTCGGTGTCTGTGATATCCTCCGAGCAACGTCCATCCGGCACCGCAGACAGACGAAGATCGGCATCTCCGTGCGTGCTGGGATCTCCATCCGCAAGGGGGCGCGGGAGCTAGAAGAAGACATGGAGCTCGATTCGCGAACGCGCGGAGCCGAAGGGGAACTCACCGCGTCCGCGCACGTCACCTGTAGATGTAGCACACGGTCGCGCCCTCCCACCGTCGGCGGCGCTCCCCGTCGACGCCGCCCTCTCGGTCGCCCGCGCCCGGCTCCTAGTTGCCAACCTCCGCGCCCGGCTCCTAGCTCACCGCCAACCTCTGCGCGTGGCCGCCTCCAACCCGCTTCGCTGATTCTTGCTCCCCGCTGCGAGCTCTGGGGGCGCGGTACACCGCTTTTATCACAGACGCGGCGCCGGCAACGGTCGACGGGCTGCCATCAGTGTGTGCCCTTTTGCTCAGTTTTGCCCGCAGGAACAGTCGACAGGGGGTCCCACAAGCAGTGGCTACAAGCCCGAGTCAACTACCTTGACCAGACGGAGACGGCAAGATTCACGGAATAAGTCCTTGCGCACATACTAGGGGTAAAACTGAGGACGTTTCGTAACTGAGGACAAAACTGAGCACATGGACACAACTGATAGCAGAAAGATAATTTACCCTTATAATATTTCAAATCTCTCTAGGTACAAAATACTAGTGCATGTACAGATGCCAAAATACTCGAGTCCACATTTCAATCCTAACTTCCAGATCTGCAATAACCAAAAATATATCACAACTGGCAGCAAAACGAGCACGACGGGCGGTTCTGGCCCGGTGCAATATGATTCATCGAAGATGATGGTGAGGTGGTGGGCAACGAGGATCCACCGACTCTTGTAGTTGCCATGGGGCGGTTAGTCCTGCCTGTTGTCAAAGTTCCGGTGTTGGGCTCACGGGGAAGACCGGGGGACATCGGCGAGACGACATCCTGATTACAAATGATGGCTCCATGCATGTTGCATCGGGAGAACAACTTGCCATGAAAATAGAAAAATTCGTATTTTGTAAGGCTGGAGGACCAAATCACATGGACCATGGATAAATTAACTCGGTCTATAAATTCAAACAAGTGATGATCCGGTAGAATTAGTTCTTGCCGAAATTATAGTGTAGTTTCTTTTCTTTAGCAACCGGTTGCCGGATATATTCGGAGAGCAATCCCGGTAGTTAATGTGGGATTGTGGGCACAAATTACTCCGCAATCCCCGGAATTAACTACTGCTAGATTATATGGGATTTTGATAAGGCGGCTTTGTTTTCTTGGCAATCGGCTGCTGGGTTTATTGGGAGAGTAATCCCTGGAATTATGTCCACATTAATTTCTCACATTTACTCTCCCATGAAATCCTCTATAAAAAGTCAGTCATGTCAAGCCCTCTTCCCAGATTACCGTAACCTCTCAGCAAACAAACACTAGCTCGCTCAGAGCACCTGCCAGGAGTACACCCTAAGATGAAGCTGTTCTTCAAGACGCTACTCCTTGTGGTTGCCCTCCTGTCCTCAGGTATTTATAATTGGCATATGTACTTCATAGATAAACCAACTATATTTGATAGAAAATCATGTAGCGCTACATCTGATTTTCTCATAATTATTCACAATTTTTGGTGCCGGTGAAATTGGTGCAAACATAGACGTGGCGATGAAGGTGGACGCGGAGGGTGGTGGCCCGTCGTTGACCGCCTATGACTGCAGGCACTTTCCAGGTGCTCCAGGGCCATGCGTCCCTGAGAAATGTTACCACGACTGTTACGTCAACATCGGCTTCGGTGCGGGCGGCGAGTGTGTTCCTGAAGGATGCCAGTGCCATTATTGTCCTCCGCCTTTACGGAATTAAGAAAATTAACCTTGCTAGTACTTAGTTCTTCCCTTAATTAAGAATAATGACACCGTTTGTATTTTTCCTAGCTGGCTACCTTTTATACTAGAAGGACAAGGCGCGCTTTGCCCCGCCCAAGAGATAACTGCAACAATTTAACATATTGTGCCTGAGGCCATGTAGCTAAACTGAAGGAAGAGTTAATAGTTAAAAAAACCATCGAGGAGGAAGAATTTAACTATAAAAAAAAGTTCAGTGAATTCTGCGTGTTAATTTTTTTATAGATCATTAAGAAATATTAGAAAATTTTAAGTTTCAGTATTTATCCCCGTACATGTTTACTTTTTCGCTTGAACTACTCCATCTTTTTTACAAATTTAGATTTATTTGCAGTGAGCTGCACAATTGCAGAAGAGGAAGACATTTATTCCCTTTTTAGGAGCATGTCATCTTATGAACAAGTAAACAAAAGTGAGATGTGGCACATTTACCATCTTCACAGCGAGTAGCCCCGACATGCACCAAAAATTATATATGTTTTCTTACAAAATTATGGGTATGTATGGATCAACCAAACAGCATGGAAAAAATCTAGAACTTGGCTAATACTTGCTAAAAAAATATGAATATATGTGACTGCGAGAAGCCCATATTAGCTGCAAAACCTGAGTAAGAGGAAAAAAGAAATGTGATTAAACTCACCACAATGCCAGGGACAATGCCAGGAAAAAAGGCAAGGACAAATGCAAACGGTGTGATTCAGTCAACCAAAGGAGCAACCCCAACACCACATTTAGAGGGGGAGTAGAGTTGCACCACAGTTAAAATCTTCATAGAAATCTAGGCATACTATAACATTTCAATGAAGCATATTTAATTTGGAGGAAAATAGTGGATATTCCCACAAAGCCAAGCAGCAGGCAATAATAACTCTCAAGTCTCTAGATATAAATTAACTGAATTAATCAGTTGCTTAAAGTACATCTCCAATGTTATCCTTAGTCTAGAAGGAGGAAAACTCTATGCTTACTCCGAGGAGCACAAGTGACGCACAGTTTGTGTTAAATTAAAGGCTAAACCAGATGTGACATGTGAGTTACTGATGGGATTCATAAAGCACACGTCTCCATATTTAAACTACTACACATGCATTTTTCAAGAGTTGCAAATTGTGCTTCAGACTGTAGTCCTGTAATATCAATAAGCACAAGGGTAAGATATTACCATCCAAAAAACTGAAAAATAATTTAAAACACACCTCATTTTGTAGCAATCTTTAAATTTTTAGTTTGATTTTGAAGTAGTATAATCATTTTTTTTTCAACTATGACAAGGCTTGTCTGCTGGTACGAATACGATAGTCATGTGTTTCGTATGTTCCGAATGGCGGACAATCGCAAGTGCCATCAAATCAACTAAACCTTCTAAGAATAAGTCTTAAATGTTGGTGCTACTTCTTGGTAACTCTGTAACTAAAATAAAAGGAATGAATATGTGTCGATCAACGAATTCGTCAATGCAATACCAACTAACAAAAATATGCTCCAATGATAACACAATATGCCAGTCCAAACCGACTTATTCAACACTGCTATATGGATCCTGAACTCAATTTCGTGAATCTTTCAGCAAAATTAACTGCCAATATGTCTACCTAAATTGTCTATAATAGAAATTGGCAATAAACATGCTTCTATCAGACTTCAAATTAGGGAAAGCAGTATAAGAAATAGTTCGACTGTGTGAAATTAATAACAAGCCATTGTGATGCATTACAACAACATTAATTGACTTTAACTAAGATGCAAATATGATGACCTTGAAGTGGTGACAGTAAGTGAGAATATATCCCTACCAATTAAGATGCAAAATTTCAAAGCACGGAAAAGATAAATGGAGAAAGAGTAGCAGAAGACATCAATCCTCAAACACCTAAGGGACAGCCAATTCTGGATATATATTTGAGTGTTCAACCTGTAGGGATCTAAGATTCTTGCATGTTCAATACTGAAACTAAGAACACATAGCTTACACGCTGACATAAAAATTCTTATGCAAGAGACAAAAGACTAATCCAACTGATTCCATAGAGGTTTAAACACAAACATGCTACTATGGATTTGTTATGAGAAAATTTGTTAAGCACAATGGCTATTATCAAAGAAAAACAAAGGAACAATGTAGAGGTTGACATAGATGGTTAACTCTACATTTTTATCTGGATAAGAAAATAGAGCAGCCACACTCTGTTACAATGGCTATTAGAGCATACCAGATATCAACAATGTCACTAATATGCGAGAATTTGTTATGTACACTGCTATCATCAAAGAAAAAGAAAGGAACAATGTAGAGGTTGACATAGATGGTTAACTCTACATTTGTATCTTGATAAGAAAATAAGGGATAATTGGACGCCATGATCATAATTATCGGTTTACCACATACATCCAAATTGCAAACAAATCGAAGCCATATGAATCACATCACTATTTACTAAGTACTCTAAACATGTAAAGGATTGAATTCTCACCATCAAGGTTATGCACTTGCACCCGACGGCAAGCAGGCTCCGGTGATTATTCCAGGTGAAGACGATGGCTCTCATGGTTTTGGAGATAGCCACGATGTTCCGAATCTATGGAGACGATGGAGGACAACCCACTCAGAGTCAGGAGCAGAAGGTCGTAATGGTGCGGGCCTCCGTCGCGGCGATCTCGCGGCGCAAGACACGGCTCCTGGAGCTCATGCACATACAACCCGTCCATCCGTAGTTCGCCGCTGCCAAACTTCACGACGTGCGAGCCAACAGACTCGATGCAGCTGCTGCTCCGACTGCGATATCAAGCCGCAATCAAGGGAGGAACCGACTGGACAACCACGTGAAAGGCCAGAGCAAGCAGGGTTACGCCATGTGCAATGGTTTAAACAACAACTATCTGCAATATTTTTCCATGTCATAACAGACGGAAGAGTAGACACCTCCTACAATACAACGTCTTTTTAGCTGTCTGTACTCTGTAGTCTGTAGAAAATGAATGTTCCTTGAAACTTCCTCGCCTGTAGTAACATCATCTTCTTCCGCGGGTACTGGTATCCTCTCCGTTCTCCATTAAATATTCTAATTCATCAAAATTAGCTTTGCCACAATCAATTAGAAATCCACAATTGTCAAAACCATCTTGGACAAAAAGGTGAAAAGAAAAACTGACTCGGTTGACCCCCTTCTCAGCCTTCTCCATCTCCGCCGGTACCGCACTTCAACGCCTCGCCCGCATGTTGGCGCCCGCCTTGACAACCTCCTCCCCGGTATGCCGCCACACCACCTCCAGGCAGTCTCGTCGCCGCCATCGAGGTCCAGAGGATTTCTGTAGTTGACCCATGGAGTGGAGATCGAATCCAAACTTCCCCGCACAAGAAGGACGTGCCGCAGGCCCCACGAAACGGAGACCTGCGATGAGGACGAAGTGCCCCCAACCTCAACCGCCACCCGACTCGCCATTCCCCGCCACCAACGGATTAAGTGGTCGTCGTAGGGGCAGCCGTCGAAGCCGCGGACTTCGATCTGAGAGAGGTGATCCGCTGGGCGGCGGAGCTGGAGCTCGGTCGTTCCTGGGAGAGGAGCCTCGGCCCACGCGCTGCAATGGCGGATGAAGGCGGCGGGCGTGGTGGCCCTTCGTTCGGGCGGCGGCGCGTCCATCTCCTCGAGGTTGGGGACGGCGTGGCCGCGGAGAAAGGCGTGGTGGGCCTGCACGCGGGCGACGGCGGCGCATCCATCTTCTCGAGGTTGGGGACGCCGCGGCCGCTGAGGAGGAGTAGGAGGCATGCGGGGCGGTGACGAGAGTGGCTGTAAGAGGAGAAGGTTGCGGCTGTGGCCATCCGTGGGAGAAGAAGAGGGCTGGATGTTTTGTGCCTACAGAGGTTGTCCAATGCGCAACGAGCGGTGGAACGAGTCAACATAACCGACCTATTCGCTTGAGGCTGATGCTGACATGCGGGACCCTCAAGCGCTGTGGGGCCAGGACGCACCAGAGGCCTCCAATCCTAGGGAGCTTAGATTTTGGAGGGGATACATGAAAACTCCAAGCATAATGTCACATGAGGGGCAGTTGATTTATCATGTTTACTTTGTGACCTGACCATCACATCTAGAAATAAAGGTCGATCATGTTGCTTTCGCCTCCTTTATCTCTTTTACACGAAAAAGTCCCATTTGTCATCCTTAAATTATTCTCACGGTTCACTTTTCGTCTTAAATGTTTTTTTAGGTACGAAACAAACTCTAAATTTTGTTGATCGACCAAACATTGGGGTTTGATGGTTTTTTTGTACCGCTTATAAAAAAACCACAGGGAAAAAAAATAAAAAACAAGACCGGCACCTAAACAAACCTGACCCGACCAACTGAGCCCACACTAGTCCAAATAATCGGCGAATCGTCTCTCGTTCGATTCCCCAAGCACCATCATCTAGGTCTCGTCGTGATTAAACTCCCGACGGCGCTGTGGTCGTTGCGCCCGTCGGCGGCACCTCATGCCGCTAGCTCGTCTGTCGTCACTCTTATCCGCGCTGGTCGTCCCGCTCGTCCTCTCCGTCGTTCCGCATATGGGCCGTCCCTATACTCCGCTATGTGGGGCTGCTCGTCCGCCGCGTCAGCTCTTGGGCGACCAGGACTCGGCGGCGCGCGGCAATTACCAGGCGCAAGACTCCTTCCCGTCGCGGGCACCGGCGGCGGAGCTGTACATATGTTAGTACGCAAAGGCGGGATCGAAGGCGTGACGCTACAGCAGGGGAGTCCGGAGTCAGAGGACCACGCCGCGGCACAGCAGCAGTCGGCCGGCGGAGGCAGGCCGGTTGCTGCGCGCGTGCCTATACGTTACTGGCTAACTGCTGAGTAGCTTTAGCTAATAGTAGCTAGAGATCGATGATAAGGAGAAATAATCGCTCCTGTTGTTGCATTGTTTTGCTTTGCTAGCATTTTCATCAGCTAATGAAGTACTACCTGTTTTGCTTTGCCCACGATCAGCTCCGTTTGATTGGGCTTTTTTCTGTTCTGTTCGGCCTGGGTTAAGAGGATGGGTTTTTTCCTTTGCGCCGTTGTTTTCTTAGTAAGCGATAAAAAACGTTTGGTTGATTAGCAAAGTTGGGTTTGTTTTGTACCTAAAAAAATATTTAGGATGAAAAGTTCAAGGATGAAAAATGGACCTTTTTTTCCTTTTTTTACTATGCTCCTAAAATGTGTTTTGAGCGTCACTTTTGCTGTTTTATCCCGCGCGGTCGGCGATAGCATTTTCAGACGCGATAAAATGTAGCGCGCTACTGTTAGCCGCTTTATTAGACGCTGTAAAATAGGATGTGGGTTCGCGCCAGGCAGCTCTTCCTCGAGTTTGTGCCGGGCGGCTCGCTGGACGACGAGGCAGAGCGGTGGCGGCTGCCTCTCGGAGCCCGCCATCCGTGGATGGCTCGCCCTGCCTCAACGCCCCCGTCGAGCTGCTCACCGGCCCACCGCTCCACGCCGCCGCCACCTCGCTGCCCCCCCGCCTTGGCCGCCATGCCACCAACGCGCTACTCACCGGCCCGCAGCTCCACGCGAGCCCGCACCTTCTTATTCCCTCCCTCCCGCGTACGGGGATGGCGTACGGGGAGTCCGGCTGATGGAGGCAGTCTGGCCGGAGATGTTGTACGAGCACACGCCTTCTGATTCCCTCCCTCCCGTCGCGCTGATTGCGTCACCTGGCCGGAGATTGCGCGGGTGAAGTTTCACTGTAGCAGTTGGGCTCCTGCGTAGATACGGTAATATGCCGCGCGTTGAAATTATTTTTGGGCGCGCTCTATTATTGGGCATCTGCTGGAGCATGGTTTAGAGTCTCTCGCGTGTTAAATAAACAGTTTTATTGGGCGCAGGACGTTTTTTAGACATCTCGACATGCTCTTATATTACAACGTTTTTCTTCTTTAGTCCAGGTGACCACTACATGCAGTTTGATCCAATTCCTCGTGGGCAGAATATAAGAGAAATCTCCATCATGAGAAATCCAATTGTCCGATCTCTCCGTAGATGATCTTATTTTCATCAGATTTCCATGATCGAGATCTTGCACAATTAACCGCTAATACTACATAATCTATAACGGCGGCATCAATCTCCCATAATTAGGACTTTCGGTGGACAGCCACCTTCATATGTACATTGAGATCTAATTAAAAGAATTGGTGCATATCCATGTCCATCCTTGCTAGCGCCCTGCAATTCGTCGCCAGTCCAATTCATGCTTCGCCCTTTCTGTGAAAAGAATGTTCCCTGCCATTGGTTTCTTCTTGTTTAAGCACACCGTGGTGTGGCTGATCAATCATTTCTCCATACCAGCGAAGAGAGAGAGAGCAGCATATTCCACCAAGCTTGTAGGTGAATAAAAGCAGCATCATATGGCAAAGGGCAGTGGCGACGGACGAAATTTTTAAGGTCGGGCGAACTTTAAAGCAAAAAAATATAAAAAATCAAAATTTCTATACACATTAATGTTCTATGTGATCTCAAGTAGAAATACAAATGTAGTAACAATAATGAAGCTTTAATACTGTTCACACTCCTAGGAAATGGCAAAGCTCTACTTTTTTTAAATATATTTTTAATTGTATCAAGATAAACACTCTGAATATCTCTCGTTCGATGTATCACACCGTCAAATCAGTAAGCCAATCGTCAGACATCTTGTTGTGCAATTTAATCTTGATGATCTTCATAGCTGATAAGACCCTTTAATTTTTTTGCCGTCACCATTAGTAAAGCAATGCCAAGACAAACTCTGAATAATGACAGTAAACTGTAGTAGAAAACATGATGTAATTTTCAAGTTCTACCATCTTTTTAGATAGGCTTGTAATACCAAGACAAACTCTGAAATATTCAATTCTCTTCGTATGAATAATGACTAGATAAACGGATCTTGTCGGGCCTCTTTGATTCATAGGATTTTCAAAGGAATATTATAGGATTCCAGCCCATAGGAATTTTTCCTACAGAGTCCATTTGATTCAAAGAAATGAATCCTTTAATTTTCCTACGGATTCCTTTCCTATAATACAATCCTATAGGATTTCGAACAAGAGGTGAGACCTCTTGGAAAAATCCTATGTGTCTATGACAACTATGCATGTACTCAATCCTACGCAAATTTCCTGTGTTTTTCCTGCGCTGCATCAAACATCACCTACTACCGATTCCTGTGTTTTTTTGGTTCTTGTAGGATTCGGAGTGTCATGACATCCTATTCCTACGATATTCCTATTCCTATGTTTTCCAAATCCTGCAAATCAAAGAGGCTTGTATATTCTCATGCTCATAATCAGATAAATCCTCATAGAAATCTATATAAGACAAAGAAACTTATTCACACTAAATCTAACATGACACAAAGCTAATAGTTTTCGGTTCGGAAACAATTTTATACATTATTCACTAAAACATGCATAACTTTTCCGTTTGGAGTCCGTTTTTCATGCACGACCACTCAAAATGTTCAGGAAAGACATATGTATCTAAATTTTCACAAAAAATCAAGGTAGGGCCGCCCTTGCCCTAAGGGGAGCTTCGCCCCTGGCAAAGGGCACGGGTGATTTATCCACTAATATGTTCTTGCATGCTCGTGCCAAGTATATATATATATATATATATATAGGTCTGCTATTCTGAAACTAGTTCTAGAATAGCTATTCTGGAATCACTTCTGAACTTCTCTCGCAATGTTGATGAACTTCATTTAATGGTAATGTGAACTTCCTGACGGAACAGACTGATTCTCCACCTCCACGAGAAAATTTTCTAGTGCGATTTTTGATCCGCTTATCGGAATGATGCATGTGATATACCGTTGGATACCTATGGAAATTACGAAACTTTTTCATTTTCACGGATTTTCGAAATTAGTTACGGTTTTTAAAAAATTTCAAATATACTAACACTATTTTCGCGTTCGTACCGTATTTTGGTCGCCATTTTCAAACCGTTTATTGGATTGATGCAAATGATACGCCGTTGGAAAGCTATGAAAAATCCGCAACTTTGTTATCTCACGCACTTTTTCGAAATTCCTTACGGTTTAAGAGAAGTTTTAAATATACATAATTCTGTTGTTTTAGAATTCTCGTTTTTTCTGAATTCCCACTTCACAACACTGAACTTCTTCCGAACACATAAGTGAACTTCTTCACGGAGCACCAGAAGCACGTTCTCCGTCATGTTATTGACTTCTTTGATTTTTTTTTACCTGTTTGATTTTCGTACTCGAACCATTTCTGAACTTCGCTCGTCACGAAAGTGAATTTCTTCGGAGACGGAAGTGAACTTCCTCACGGACCACTAAGCTTTAGACGCACTTCTAGCAATGGTGAACTTTTGCAGCCAGAAATTGTGAACTTTGTTTTACACATGGTTAAATTGATTTTATTTGCGAATAAATTAGTGAACTTCGTAGTCCACATCGTTGCAGTTGCTGAATAAATTGACAGAAACCATCAGTTCTGTAATTGCAGTTTGCAGTCCACATCGTTGCCAGGCGAGGTTCAGAAACAACATACATGAAGTTCACATCGCACCTCTAAATTTTCAAAGAGTGAATTTCCAATTGTCCTTTTTATATTGTATAAATGGTTGCTTTGCTTTGATTAAAAGCGTCAAGCATAAATGAACTTCCTGTATATCCCTCGCTTAGCAGGGAAGCAACTCTCTCTCTCTCTCTGAAGTCTGAACCCAGAACGCCGCGCCGCACCTCTGTCAGTTTTGCTGGTGGACGAAGCAGGGGAAGTTCACATCTGCAATCAGGTGAAGCTCATATGGCAGGCGCAAGTGGACTCCGATCTCTGCCAAGAGCGTGGATGGGAGGTGCCTCCAATGGCCGCTTGGGTGCCTGACGGAGAGATCGACCGTGGGAACCCTTCCGCGCGGGAGCTGCGTCCGATGGACCTGGGACGGGCCCTCCTGAAGACGGAGCACGAGATTTGGGGGAAACGACGGTGGCTGCCAGTCGTGGTGGTGCTGGCAGGTCCGGGAGGCGGGATGAGGGTCCCCGGCGGCGGCGGGACGCCGTGGTGGTGGCGGCCACGGTTGGCTGGATCTCGAGCGCGGGGATGGTTCAGGCGGGGCGACGCACCGGCGGGTAGAGGGGCTCCACGGCGAGCCAGACGGCAGCGGTGATGGTGCTAGGCTCAGGTGGGGAGCAGGGCTGCCGCGCGCCGGCTCCAGAGAGGAAGCAGTCGACGGCGCACCGTTGGAGGAGCAGGGCTGCCGCGCCCGGGGAGGTGCTGGAGCGCCACGGGGGAGCCGCACCGTGCGCCGCACCCGGAGGAAGTGGCGGTGGTGGGCTGCCGCCGGTGGTGAGGGGCGCCGGGGCGGATTTAGCAGCGGAGGGAGGTGGGGAGCCGGCGCACGACGGAGGTGAGCTGGGCCTCGCCGATGAGCGGGAGCTTTGGGGCGGCGATCCGACGAGGATGCGGAGCGCGCGGTGGGGCTCGGTGGCCAGGTGCAGGGGACGTCGGCGGAGGAATCTGGACGGGGACGAAGCACGCCGGCGAGGGATGCTGGCCTGGGGCTGCGCGGGACAAGAGGTTGAGGGCGGCGGCGCTCGGTGGGTCAGGGTTGGGGATGAGGAGGTCGCGCTGGGAGGTTGCGTGGGATGGGTTGATCGGTTCGGTATTTTAACGGGATAAGAAGGTGGACTAAGGTGGGTTTTTTTAGTCAGGATAAGAAGGTGATTAGGAGGGGTTCTAGAATAACTATTCTAGAACATCTTAAGGGGGGTTGCAGAATAGTCCTGCTCTCTATATATATTTGAGGTTCAAGGCAGTCGTTCTGCCATCCAATTAGATAGAATAGAGTGTTATATATGTACATCGTCACATTACAAGTTTCGCAACAAGGATGCTATCCAACTACGAGAGCTCCCGGGTCCTGAGTGTTGAGCATACGCCCGCTGCGCAAAATCCTCCCACACAAGGTGCGCCACTGCTTCCGGCAAAACCACAACATTCCTGAAAGTCCTTCGGTTTCTCTCCTTCTAAACGCCCCACATGCAGGGCCGGCTTTGGCCCAGGGCGAGAGGGACGACGGCTTCAGGCCCGGCATAAATAGGGGCCCATATTAGATACACAGTACATATATAGTGCAGATATAGAAAAGGAAAAAAAAGGCCCAAGCATGAGACGTCCAGCCCAGCAAGCACCCAGCCATGCACGGAACGGGAAGAAGTTGTCGTTTCCTTTTCCGAGTCTTCTCGTTTTCTCGATCAAATCATGCACGGAGACGGTGGCCATCAGCGCGTCCTCGCCCAGTCGCCACGCCCAGCATTCGCCTCGCGCAGTCACGGCGCCGCGCCCTCGCCGGCTCGTCCAGTCGCCTCGCGCGGTCGCACCCTCGCCCAGTCTCCTCGCGTCCTCGCCCGAAACCAGAAGCTGAGTTTGGGGATCAAATCAGCAAGAATTTGGCAGAGAGATCAAGATCATCTTTCAGAAGGTAATTCTCAGATCAATCTATTCCTTAATCCTTATTTCTGGGCGAATATTTTCCCGTGGTCTCAAACTCTCAATCTAAAACCTCAAACCATCAATCTCTAATCTGGTTTCTCACTTGCAGCGTAATCATGTTGCCAAAAAAAAAATTATCTGGCAGTCAGAAGAGAAACAACAAGAAAGATAAGAATATGCTACTGTACATATTATTGATCTTGACACTCTCATTGTGATTTTGGGTCAAAAAATGCACAGAAGTATCTTTTTTCATGATTATTGGAGGTTAGCATGCTATTTTTATATATTTTTTTGTACGTTTGTAGTTCTATGATACTTGGTTTGGAACAAAGTCAAGGAAAGATAACAATGTTTTGATTTTAACGAAAAATTATCAGTTTTATGACTTTATAACGATTATATCAGTATTTGTATCGAATAGGATTTTTTTTCTTTCTTGGGCCCATTGGTGGAGTTCGCCCCGGGGCCTTTGAAATCCTAGAGCCGGCCCTGCCCTCATGGCGTAAATGAAGACTCCGCTTGCCTCTCGTCGCCTCTCCTTCGGGATGGCTGTAAGCATGCCGTCCCACCAAGCATTGATGCTCTTGCTCATGGGAGGGGGAGGGGCACCCATGGAACCAAGCTACCCGAAAATCTTTCCGCGGACAGTGGATGAGAAGCTGCACTCGAAGAGGAGGTGCTGGATCGTTTCCGGGTGAATGTGACAAAGCTTGCATATTGGATCCTGTGGCCAACCACGGATGGCAAGGTTGTCAGCCGTTAGAATCTTGCCGTGGAGGACAAGCCAAGCGAAGAAACGACACTTTGGCTCAGCGTTGGCCGTCCACACCTTTGATGAGCGAAAAGGGGGCACGAAAACAGAGAACTTGCATTTGTAGGCAGAGGCCGTCGTGTACATCCCCGATGTTGTCCACCTCCAGGAGATTGCGTCTGGCCGCGGCTGGAGAATCACCCCTTGTAGCATGGAACACAGCTTGATAAATTGGGAGAGTTGGTCCGCTGTGGATAGGCGAAAGAGTGCACGCATCCAGTTTCCGCCCTCAAGCTCCTTTTGCACCGATCTTCTTTTCCTTGTTGCGAGGGCGAACAGCAGGGGGAATTGCAACTTCAAAGGTCCTCCTGGTAGCCAACGGTCGTGCCAGAAGATGCATTTGGCACCGTCCCCAATCGTGATATCCGTGGAAGCCCGGAACAGATCCATGTCCGCGACGTCACATGGCAACGCCGCCCCAGCCATGGACGAGACGAATTAGTCCAGGCATACCACGGCCAGCGGAGGCGCATCACCCTTCTGAACTTCTCGATGTCGAACACGCCTAGACTGCCAAGGTCCTTTGGGCGGCAAACTGAGCTCCAGTTGACCAGACCATGCGGTCTCGGGCCGGGGACGGCTCCCGGCTTCATCCAGAGGAAGCTACTCTTCAATCTTTCTATCCTCCGTATTATCCACTTTGGGAGCTTGAAGACAGCTGACGTGGGTGTACCCTTCGGGTGTACCACGATTAAGATATATGGTGTTCAAATAAGCTGCGGCCCATAGAACAAGCCCAAAGAGAAGGCCCATACCGAAGGAAACAACCCAAGAAGCAAGGAGCTTATGTCAGTTGTAGTAATTCTCGAATTGTAACCCTAGTCGGTAGAGCATTCCGGGACCCAGCCCCACTACATAAGGGCTGGGAGGGCCGCCGATCTAGGACACGCTCATACTCACCACCAGCAACCCTAACGAGATCGCATCTACCGATCTCGCCGTTGTAACCCTTGTAAGCAACCTCGATCAATACCAGACAAGCAGGACGTAGGGCTTTTACCTTCGAGGGCCTGAAACTGGGTAAATCTTGCTTGTCAGCCGACAAATTCACCAACACCACCATCTTCTTCTCCTCTTCACGAAACCCAAGGATGACCTCCGAGGGATTTGGCGTGGTAACCCTACGTCAACAGCCATGTGATAAATCACCATGGAGGAGAGGACCGCACAGCAGAGGAGGACCGGCCGGCCCTAGTGAAGTGCCGTCCCCACCAGCCGGCCAGCCTGGCTCCAATCCTATCAATGAGTGGCTGGAAATGGACCGCTTCGAGCCGGGAGTGGTGAAGAGGAAGGCCGAGGTAGGTGCAAGGGAAGGAGCCTCTCTTTGCCAGGAAGATGTCCAAAGCTCAGCAATCTGCTCCTTCGTGCAGCCAATGGGAAAGGCCTCCGATTTCTGGAGGTTAGTGTGCAGCCCAGATGCGTCTCCAAAGGTCTGTAGAATTTGGCGAACCGCTCTCATGTCTTGAACGTCAGGGCCAACGTCAGGGCCAACAATAATTTAAAACACCTCATTTTGTAGCAATCTTTAAATTTTTAGTTTGATTTTGAAGTAGTATAATCATTTTTTTTTCAACTATGACAAGGCTTGTCTGCTGGTACGAATACGATAGTCATGTGTTTCGTATGTTCCGAATGGCGGACAATCGCAAGTGCCATCAAATCAACTAAACCTTCTAAGAATAAGTCTTAAATGTTGGTGCTACTTCTTGGTAACTCTGTAACTAAAGTAAAGGAATGAATATGTGTCGATCAACGAATTCGTCAATGCAATACCAACTAACAAAAATATGCTCCAATGATAACACAATATGCCAGTCCAAACCGACTTATTCAACACTGCTATATGGATCCTGAACTCAATTTCGTGAATCTTTCAGCAAATTAACTGCCAATATGTCTACCTAAATTGTCTATAATAGAAATTGGCAATAAACATGCTTCTATCAGACTTCAAATTAGGGAAAGCAGTATAAGAAATAGTTCGACTGTGTGAAATTAATAACAAGCCATTGTGATGCATTACAACAACATTAATTGACTTTAACTAAGATGCAAATATGATGACCTTGAAGTGGTGACAGTAAGTGAGAATATATCCCTACCAATTAAGATGCAAAATTTCAAAGCACGGAAAAGATAAATGGAGAAAGAGTAGCAAAAGACATCAGTCCTCAAACACCTGAGGGACAGCCAATTCTGGATATATATTTGAGTGTTCAACCTATAGGGATCTAAGATTCTTGCATGTTCAATACTGAAACTAAGAACACATAGCTTACACGCTGACATAACAATTCTTATGCAAGAGACAAAAGACTAATCCAACGGATTCCATAGAGGTTTAAACAAAAACATGCTACTCTGAATTTGTTATGGCGAAAATTTGTTAAGCACAATGGCTATTATCAAAGAAAAACAAAGGAACAATGTAGAGGTTGACATAGATGGTTAACTCTACATTTTATCTGGATAAGAAAATAGAGCAGCCACACTCTGTTACAATGGCTATTAGAGCATTACCAGATATCAACAATGTCACTAATATGCGAGAATTTGTTATGTACACTGCTATCATCAAAGAAAAAGAAAGGAACAATGTAGAGGTTGACATAGATGGTTAACTCTACATTTTTATCTTGATAAGAAAATAAGGGATAATTGGACGCCATGATAATTATCGGTTTACCACATACATCCAAATTGCAAACAAATCGAAGCCAATGAATCACATCACTATTTACTAAGTACTCTAAACATGTAAAGGATTGAATTCTCACCATCAAGGTTATGCACTTGCACCCGGCGGAAAGCAGGCTCCGGTGATTATTCCAGGTGAAGACGATGGCTCTCATGGTTTTGGAGATAGCCACGATGTTCCGAATCTATGGAGACGATGGAGGGCAACCCACTCAGAGTCAGGAGCAGAAGGTCGTACTGGTGCGGGCCTCCGTCGCGGCGATCTCGCGGCGCAAGACACGGCTCCTGGAGCTCATGCACATACAACCCGTCCATCCATAGTTCGCCGCTGCCAAACTTCACGACGTGCGAGCCAACAGACTCGATGCAGCTGCCGCCTCCGACTGCGATATCAAGCCGCAATCAAGGGAGGAACCGACTGGACAACCACGTGAAAGGCCAGAGCAAGCAGGGTTACGCCAGTGCAATGGTTTAAAAACAAATATCTGCAATATTTTTCCATGGCATCAGACGGAAGAGTAGACACCTCCTACAATACAACATCTTTTTAGCTGTCTGTACTCTGTAGTCTGTAGAAAATGAATGTTCCTTGAAACTTCCTCGCCTGTAGTAACATCATCTTCTTCCGCGGGTACTGGTATCCTCTCCGTTCTCCATTAAATATTCTAATTCATCAAAATTAGCTTTGCCACAATCAATTAGAAATCCACAATTGTCAAAACCATCTTGGACAAAAAGGTGAAAAGAAAAACTGACTCGGTTGACCCCCTTCTCAGCCTTCTCCACCTCCGCCGGTACCGCGCTTCAACGCCTCGCCCGCATGTTGGCGCCCGCCTTGACAACCTCCTCCCCGGTATGCCGCCACACCACCTCCAGGCAGTCTCGTCGCCGCCATCGAGGTCCAGAGGATTTCTGTAGTTGACCCATGGAGTGGAGATCGAATCCAAACTTCCCCGCACAAGAAGGACGTGCCGCAGGCCCCACGAAACGGAGACCTGCGATGAGGACGAAGTGCCCCCAACCTCAACCGCCACCCGACTCGCCATTCCCCGCCACCAACGGATTAAGTGGTCGTCGTAGGGGCAGCCGTCGAAGCCGCGGACTTCGATCTGAGAGAGGTGATCCGCTGGGCGGCGGAGCTGGAGCTCGGTCGTTCCTGGGAGAGGAGCCTCGGCCCCACGCGCAATGGCGGATGAAGGCGGCGGGCGTGGTGGCCCTTCGTTCGGGCGGCGGCGCGTCCATCTCCTCGAGGTTGGGGACGGCGTGGCCGCGGAGAAAGGCGTGGTGGGCCTGCGCGCGGGCGACGGCGGCACATCCATCTTCTGGAGGTTGGGGACGCCGCGGCCACCGAGGAGGAGTAGGAGGCATGCGGGGGCGGTGACGAGAGTGGCTGTAAGAGGAGAAGGTTGCGGCTGTGGCCATCCGTGGAGAAGAAGAGGGCTGGATGTTTTGTGCCTACAGAGGTTGTCCAATGCGCAACGAGCGGTGGAACGAGTCAACATAACCGACCTATTCGCTTGAGGCTGACGCTGACATGTGGGACCCTCAAACGCTGTGGGGCCAGGACGCACCAGAGGTCTCCAATCCTAGGGAGCTTAGATTTTGGAGGGGATACATGAAAACTCCAAGCATAATGTCACATGAGGGGCAGTTGATTTATCATGTTTACTTTGTGACCTGACCATCACATCTAGAAATAAAGGTCGATCATGTTGCTTTCGCCTCCTTTATCTCTTTTACACGAAAAAAGTCCATTTACCATCCTTAAATTATTCTCACGGTTCACTTTTCGTCTTAAATGTTTTTTTAGGTACGAAACAAACTCTAAATTTTGTTGATCGACCAAACATTGGGGTTTGATGGTTTTTTTGTACCGCTTATAAAAAAACCACAGGGAAAAAAAATAAAAAACAAGACCGGCACCTAAACAAACCTGACCCGACCAACTGAGCCCACACTAGTCCAAATAATCGGCGAATCGTCTCTCGTTCGATTCCCCAAGCACCATCATCTAGGTCTCGTCGTGATTAAACTCCCGACGGCGCTGTGGTCGTTGCGCCCGTCGGCGGCACCTCATGCCGCTAGCTCGTCTGTCGTCACTCTTATCCGCGCTGGTCGTCCCGCTCGTCCTCTCCGTCGTTCCGCATGTGGGCCGTCCCTATACTCCGCTATGTGGGGCTGCTCGTCCGCCGCGTCAGCTCTTGGGCGACCAGGACTCGGCGGCGCGCGGCAATTACCAGGCGCAAGACTCCTTCCCGTCGCGGGCACCGGCGGCGGAGCTGTACATATGTTAGTACGCAAAGGCGGGATCGAAGGCGTGACGCTACAGCAGGGGAGTCCGGAGTCAGAGGACCACGCCGCGGCACAGCAGCAGTCGGCCGGCGGAGGCAGGCCGGTTGCTGCGCGCGTGCCTACGTTACTGGCTAACTGCTGAGTAGCTTTAGCTAATAGTAGCTAGAGATCGATGATAAGGAGAAATAATCGCTCCTGTTGTTGCATTGTTTTGCTTTGCTAGCATTTTCATCAGCTAATGAAGTACTACCTGTTTTGCTTTGCCCACGATCAGCTCCGTTTGATTGGGCTTTTTTCTGTCTGTTCGGCCTGGTTAAGAGGATGGGTTTTTTCCTTTGCGCCGGTTGTTTTTCTTAGTAAGCGATAAAAAACGTTGGTTGATTAGCAAAGTTGGGTTTGTTTTGTACCTAAAAAATATTTAGGATGAAAAGTTCAAGGATGAAAAATGGACCTTTTTTCCTTTTTTTACTATGCTCCTAAAATGTGTTTGAGCGTCACTTTTGCTGTTTTATCCCGCGCGGTCGGCGATAGCATTTTCAGACGCGATAAAATGTAGCGCGCTACTGTTAGCCGCTTTATTAGACGCTGTAAAAATAGGATGTGGGTTCGCGCCAGGCAGCTCTTCCTCGAGTTTGTGCCGGGCGGCTCGCTGGACGACGAGGCAGAGCGGTGGCGGCTGCCTCTCGGAGCCCGCCATCCGTGGATGGCTCGCCCTGCTCAACGCCCCCGTCGAGCTGCTCACCGGCCCACCGCTCCACCGCCCGCCCGCCACCCCTCGCTGCCCCCCCGCCTTGGCCGCCATGCCACCAACGCGCTACTCACCGGCCCGCAGCTCCACGCGAGCCCGCACCTTCTTATTCCCTCCCTCCCGCGTACGGGGATGGCGTACGGGGAGTCCGGCTGATGGAGGCAGTCTGGCCGGAGATTGTGTACGAGCACACGCCTTCTGATTCCCTCCCTCCCGTCGCGCTGATTGCGTCACCTGGCCGGAGATTGCGCGGGTGAAGTTTCACTGTAGCAGTTGGGCTCCTGCGTAGATACGGTAATATGCCGCGCGTTGAAATTATTTTTGGGCGCGCTCTATTATTGGGCATCTGCTGGAGCATGGTTTAGAGTCTCTCGCGTGTTAAATAAACAGTTTTATTGGGCGCAGGACGTTTTTTAGACATCTCGACATGCTCTTATATTACAACGTTTTTCTTCTTTAGTCCAGGTGACCACTACATGCAGTTTGATCCAATTCCTCGTGGGCAGAATATAAGAGAAATCTCCATCATGAGAATCCAATTGTCCGATCTTTCCGTAGATGATCTTATTTTCATCAGATTTCCATGATCGAGATCTTGCACAATTAACCGCTAATACTACATAATCTATAACGGCGGCATCAATCTCCCATAATTAGGACTTTCGGTGGACAGCCACCTTCATATGTACATTGAGATCTAATTAAAAGAATTGGTGCATATCCATGTCCATCCTTGCTAGCGCCCTGCAATTCGTCGCCAGTCCAATTCATGCTTCGCCCTTTCTGTGAAAGAATGTTCCCTGCCATTGGTTTCTTCTTGTTTAAGCACACCGTGGTGTGGCTGATCAATCATTTCTCCATACCAGCGAAGAGAGAGAGAGCAGCATATTCCACCAAGCTTGTAGGTGAATAAAAGCAGCATCATATGGCAAAGGGCAGTGGCGAAGGACGAAATTTTTAAGGTCGGGCGAACTTTAAAGCAAAAAAATATAAAAAATCAAAATTTCTATACACATTAATGTTCTATGTGATCTCAAGTAGAAATACAAATGTAGAGTACAATAATGAAGCTTTAATACTGTCACACTCCTAGGAAATGGCAAAGCTCTACTTTTTTTAAATATATTTTTAATTGTATCAAGATAAACACTCTGAATATCTCTCGTTCGATGTATCACACCGTCAAATCAGTAAGCCAATCGTCAGACATCTTGTTGTGCAATTAATCTTGATGATCTTCATAGCTGATAAGACCCTTTAATTTTTTTGCCGTCACCATTAGTAAAGCAATGCCAAGACAAACTCTGAATAATGACAGTAAACTGTAGTAGAAAACATGATGTAATTTTCAAGTTCTACCATCTTTTTAGATAGGCTTGTAATACCAAGACAAACTCTGAAATATTCAATTCTCTTCGTATGAATAATGACTAGATAAACGGATCTTGTCGGGCCTCTTTGATTCATAGGATTTTCAAAGGAATATTATAGGATTCCAGCCCATAGGAATTTTTCCTACAGAGTCCATTTGATTCAAAGAAATGAATCCTTTAATTTTCCTACGGATTCCTTTCCTATAATACAATCCTATAGGATTTCGAACAAGAGGTGAGACCTCTTGGAAAAATCCTATGTGTCTATGACAACTATGCATGTACTCAATCCTACGCAAATTTCCTGTGTTTTCCTGCGCTGCATCAAACATCACCTACTACCGATTCCTGTGTTTTTTTGGTTCTTGTAGGATTCGGAGTGTCATGACATCCTATTCCTACGATATTCCTATTCCTATGTTTTCCAAATCCTGCAAAATCAAAGAGGCTTGTATATTCTCATGCTCATAATCAGATAAATCCTCATAGAAATCTATATAAGACAAAGAACTTATTCACACTAAATCTAACATGACACAAAGCTAATAGTTTTCGGTTCGGAAACAATTTTATACATTATTCACTAAAACATGCATAACTTTTCCGTTTGGAGTCCGTTTTTCATGCACGACTACTCAAAATGTTCAGGAAAGACATATGTATCTAAATTTTCACAAAAAATCAAGGTAGGGCCGCCCTTGCCCTAAGGGGAGCTTCGCCCCTGGCAAAGGGCACGGGTGATTTATCCACTAATATGTTCTTGCATGCTCGTGCCAAGTATATATATATATATATATATAGGTCTGCTATTCTGAAACTAGTTCTAGAATAGCTATTCTGGAATCACTTCTGAACTTCTCTCGCAATGTTGATGAACTTCATTTAATGGTAATGTGAACTTCCTGACGGAACAGACTGATTCTCCACCTCCACGGGAAAATTTTCTAGTGCGATTTTTGATCCGCTTATCGGAATGATGCATGTGATATACCGTTGGATACCTATGGAAATTACGAAACTTTTTCATTTTCACGGATTTTCGAAATTAGTTACGGTTTTTAAAGAATTTCAAATATACTAACACTATTTTCGCGTCCGTACCGTATTTTGGTCACCATTTCAAACCGTTTATTGGATTGATGCAAATGATACGCCGTTGGAAAGCTATGAAAAATCCGCAACTTTGTTATCTCACGCACTTTTTCGAAATTCCTTACGGTTTAAGAGAAGTTTTAAATATACATAATTCTGTTGTTTTAGAATTCTCGTTTTTTCTGAATTCCCACTTCACAACACTGAACTTCTTCCGAACACATAAGTGAACTTCTTCACGGAGCACCAGAAGCACGTTCTCCGTCATGTTATTGACTTCTTTGATTTTTTTTTACCTGTTTGATTTTCGTACTCGAACCATTTCTGAACTTCGCTCGTCACGAAAGTGAATTTCTTCGGAGACGGAAGTGAACTTCCTCACGGACCACTAAGCTTTAGACGCACTTCTAGCAATGGTGAACTTTTGCAGCCAGAAATTGTGAACTTTGTTTTACACATGGTTAATTGATTTTATTTGCGAATAAATTAGTGAACTTCGTAGTCCACATCGTTGCAGTTGCTGAATAAATTGACAGAAACCATCAGTTCTGTAATTGCAGTTTGCAGTCCACATCGTTGCCAGGCGAGGTTCAGAAACAACATACATGAAGTTCACATCGCACCTCTAAATTTTCAAAGAGTGAATTTCCAATTGTCCTTTTTATATTGTATAAATGGTTGCTTTGCTTTGATTAAAAGCGTCAAGCATAAATGAACTTCCTGTATATCCCTCGCTTAGCAGGGAAGCAACTCTCTCTCTCTCTCTGAAGTCTGAACCCAGAACGCCGCGCCGCACCTCTGTCAGTTTTGCTGGTGGACGAAGCAGGGGAAGTTCACATCTGCAATCAGGTGAAGCTCATATGGCAGGCGCAAGTGGACTCCGATCTCTGCCAAGAGCGTGGATGGGAGGTGCCTCCAATGGCCGCTTGGGTGCCTGACGGAGAGATCGACCGTGGGAACCCTTCCGCGCGGGAGCTGCGTCCGATGGACCTGGGACGGGCCCTCCTGAAGACGGAGCACGAGATTTGGGGGAAACGACGGTGGCTGCCAGTCGTGGTGGTGCTGGCAGGTCCGGGAGGCGGGATGAGGGTCCCCGGCGGCGGCGGGACGCCGTGGTGGTGGCGGCCACGGTTGGCTGGATCTCGAGCGCGGGGATGGTTCAGGCGGGGCGACGCACCGGCGGGTAGAGGGGGTCCACGGCGAGCCAGACGGCAGCGGTGATGGTGCTAGGCTCAGGTGGGGAGCAGGGCTGCCGCGCGCCGGCTCCAGAGAGGAAGCAGTCGACGGCGCACCGTTGGAGGAGCAGGGCTGCCGCGCCCGGGGAGGTGCTGGAGCGCCACGGGGGAGCCGCACCGTGCGCCGCACCCGGAGGAAGTGGCGGTGGTGGGCTGCCGCCGGTGGTGAGGGGCGCCGGGGCGGATTTAGCAGCGGAGGGAGGTGGGGAGCCGGCGCACGACGGAGGTGAGCTGGGCCTCGCCGATGAGCGGGAGCTTTGGGGCGGCGATCCGACGAGGATGCGGAGCGCGCGGTGGGGCTCGGTGGCCAGGTGCAGGGGACGTCGGCGGAGGAATCTGGACGGGGACGAAGCACGCCGGCGAGGGATGCTGGCCTGGGGCTGCGCGGGGACAAGAGGTTGAGGGCGGCGGCGCTCGGTGGGTCAGGGTTGGGGATGAGGAGGTCGCGCTGGGAGGTTGCGTGGGATGGGTTGATCGGTTCGGTATTTTAACGGGATAAGAAGGTGGACTAAGGTGGGTTTTTTAGTCAGGATAAGAAGGTGATTAGGAGGGGTTCTAGAATAACTATTCTAGAACATCTTAAGGGGGTTGCAGAATAGTCCTGCTCTCTATATATATTTGAGGTTCAAGGCAGTCGTTCTGCCATCCAATTAGATAGAATAGAGTGTTATATATGTACATCGTCACATTACAAGTTTCGCAACAAGGATGCTATCCAACTACGAGAGCTCCCGGGTCCTGAGTGTTGAGCATACGCCCGCTGCGCAAAATCCTCCCACACAAGGTGCGCCACTGCTTCCGGCAAAACCACAACATTCCTGAAAGTCCTTCGGTTTCTCTCCTTCTAAACGCCCCACATGCAGGGCCGGCTTTGGCCCAGGGCGAGAGGGACGACGGCTTCAGGCCCGGCATAAATAGGGGCCCATATTAGATACACAGTACATATATAGTGCAGATATAGAAAAGGAAAAAAAAGGCCCAAGCATGAGATGTCCAGCCCAGCAAGCACCCAGCCATGCACGGAACGGGAAGAAGTTGTCGTTTCCTTTTCCGAGTCTTCTCGTTTTCTCGATCAAATCATGCACGGAGACGGTGGCCATCAGCGCGTCCTCGGCCAGTCGCCACGCCCAGCATTCGCCTCGCGCAGTCACGGCGCCGCGCCCTCGCCGGCTCGTCCAGTCGCCTCGCGCGGTCGCACCCTCGCCCAGTCTCCTCGCGTCCTCGCCCGAAACCAGAAGCTGAGTTTGGGGATCAAATCAGCAAGAATTTGGCAGAGAGATCAAGATCATCTTTCAGAAGGTAATTCTCAGATCAATCTATTCCTTAATCCTTATTTCTGGGCGAATATTTTCCCGTGGTCTCAAACTCTCAATCTAAAACCTCAAACCATCAATCTCTAATCTGGTTTCTCACTTGCAGCGTAATCATGTTGCCAAAAAAAAAATTATCTGGCAGTCAGAAGAGAAACAACAAGAAAAGATAAGAATATGCTACTGTACATATTATTGATCTTGACACTCTCATTGTGATTTTGGGTCAAAAAATGCACAGAAGTATCGTTTTTCATGATTATTGGAGGTTAGCATGCTATTTTTATATTTTTTTTGTACGTTGTAGTTTCTATGATACTTGGTTTGGAACAAAGTCAAGGAAAGATAACAATGTTTTGATTTTAAACGAAAAATTATCAGTTTTATGACTTTATAACGATTATATCAGTATTTGTATCGAATAGGATTTTTTTTCTTTCTTGGGCCCATTGGTGGAGTTCGCCCCGGGGCCTTTGAAATCCTAGAGCCGGCCCTGCCCTCATGGCGTAAATGAAGACTCCGCTTGCCTCTCGTCGCCTCTCCTTCGGGATGGCTGTAAGCATGCCGTCCCACCAAGCATTGATGCTCTTGCTCATGGGAGGGGGAGGGGCACCCATGGAACCAAGCTACCCGAAAATCTTTCCGCGGACAGTGGATGAGAAGCTGCACTCGAAGAGGAGGTGCTGGATCGTTTCCGGGTGAATGTGACAAAGCTTGCATATTGGATCCTGTGGCCAACCACGGATGGCAAGGTGTCAGCCGTTAGAATCTTGCCGTGGAGGACAAGCCAAGCGAAGAAACGACACTTTGGCTCAGCGTTGGCCGTCCACACCTTTGATGAGCGAAAAGGGGGCACGAAAACAGAGAACTTGCATTTGTAGGCAGAGGCCGTCGTGTACATCCCCGATGTTGTCCACCTCCAGGAGATTGCGTCTGGCCGCGGCTGGAGAATCACCCCTTGTAGCATGGAACACAGCTTGATAAATTGGGAGAGTTGGTCCGCTGTGGATAGGCGAAAGAGTGCACGCATCCAGTTTCCGCCCTCAAGCTCCTTTTGCACCGATCTTCTTTTCCTTGTTGCGAGGGCGAACAGCAGGGGGAATTGCAACTTCAAAGGTCCTCCTGGTAGCCAACGGTCGTGCCAGAAGATGCATTTGGCACCGTCCCCAATCGTGATATCCGTGGAAGCCCGGAACAGATCCATGTCCGCGACGTCACATGGCAACGCCGACCCAGCCATGGACGAGACGAATTAGTCCAGGCATACCACGGCCAGCGGAGGCGCATCACCCTTCTGAACTTCTCGATGTCGAACACGCCTAGACTGCCAAGGTCCTTTGGGCGGCAAACTGAGCTCCAGTTGACCAGACCATGCGGTCTCGGGCCGGGGACGGCTCCCGGCTTCATCCAGAGGAAGCTACTCTTCAATCTTTCTATCCTCCGTATTATCCACTTTGGGAGCTTGAAGACAGCTGACGTGGGTGTACCCTTCGGGTGTACCACGATTAAGATATATGGTGTTCAAATAAGCTGCGGCCCATAGAACAAGCCCAAAGAGAAGGCCCATACCGAAGGAAACACCCAAGAAGCAAGGAGCTTATGTCAGTTGTAGTAATTCTCGAATTGTAACCCTAGTCGGTAGAGCATTTCCGGGACCCAGCCCCACTACATAAGGGCTGGGAGGGCCGCCGATCTAGGACACGCTCATACTCACCACCAGCAACCCTAACGAGATCGCATCTACCGATCTCGCCGTTGTAACCCTTGTAAGCAACCTCGATCAATACCAGACAAGCAGGACGTAGGGCTTTTACCTTCGGGGGCCTGAAACTGGGTAAATCTTGCTTGTCAGCCGACAAATTCACCAACACCACCATCTTCTTCTCCTCTTCATGAAACCCAAGGATGACCTCCGAGGGATTTGGCGTGGTAACCCTACGTCAACAGCCATGTGATAAATCACCATGGAGGAGAGGACCGCACAGCAGAGGAGGACCCGGCCGGCCCTAGTGAAGTGCCGTCCCACCAGCCGGCCAGCCTGGCTCCAATCCTATCAATGAGTGGCTGGAAATGGACCGCTTCGAGCCGGGAGTGGTGAAGAGGAAGGCCGAGGTAGGTGCAAGGGAAGGAGCCTCTCTTTGCCAGGAAGATGTCCAAAGCTACAGCAATCTGCTCCTTCGTGCAGCCAATGGGAAAGGCCTCCGATTTCTGGAGGTTAGTGTGCAGCCCAGATGCGTCTCCAAAGGTCTGTAGAATTTGGCGAACCGCTCTCATGTCTTGAACGTCAGGGCCAACGTCAGGGCCAACAATAATTTAAAACACACCTCATTTTGTAGCAATCTTTAAATTTTTAGTTTGATTTTGAAGTAGTATAATCATTTTTTTTCAACTATGACAAGGCTTGTCTGCTGGTACGAATACGATAGTCATGTGTTTCGTATGTTCCGAATGGCGGACAATCGCAAGTGCCATCAAATCAACTAAACCTTCTAAGAATAAGTCTTAAATGTTGGTGCTACTTCTTGTAACTCTGTAACTAAAGTAAAAGGAATGAATATGTGTCGATCAACGAATTCGTCAATGCAATACCAACTAACAAAATATGCTCCAATGATAACACAATATGCCAGTCCAAACCGACTTATTCAACACTGCTATATGGATCCTGAACTCAATTTCGTGAATCTTTCAGCAAAATTAACTGCCAATATGTCTACCTAAATTGTCTATAATAGAAATTGGCAATAAACATGCTTCTATCAGACTTCAAATTAGGGAAAGCAGTATAAGAAATAGTTCGACTGTGTGAAATTAATAACAAGCCATTGTGATGCATTACACAACATTAATTGACTTTAACTAAGATGCAAATATGATGACCTTGAAGTGGTGACAGTAAGTGAGAATATATCCCTACCAATTAAGTGATGATCATATGCAAAATTTCAAAGCACGGAAAGATAAATCTGTAACAGAGGGAGAAAGAGTAGCAAAAGACATCAGTCCTCAAACACCTAAGGGACAGCCAATTCTGGATATATATTTGAGTGTTCAACCTGTAGGGATCTAAGATTCTTGCATGTTCAATACTGAAACTAAGAACACATAGCTTACACGCTGACATAACAATTCTTATGCAAGAGACAAAAGACTAATCCAACGGATTCCATAGAGGTTTAAACACAAACATGCTACTATGAATTTGTTATGCGAAAATTTGTTAAGCACAATGGCTATTATCAAAGAAAAACAAAGGAACAATGTAGAGGTTGACATAGATGGTTAACTCTACATTTTTATCTGGATAAGAAAATAGAGCAGCCACACTCTGTTACAATGGCTATTAGAGCATACCAGATATCAACAATGTCACTAATATGCGAGAATTTGTTATGTACACTGCTATCATCAAGAAAAAGAAAGGAAACAATGTAGAGGTTGACATAGATGGTTAACTCTACATTTTTATCTTGATAAGAAAATAAGGGATAATTGGACGCCATGATCATAATTATCGGTTTACCACATACATCCAAATTGCAAACAAATCGAAGCCATATGAATCACATCACTATTTACTAAGTACTCTAAACATGTAAAGGATTGAATTCTCACCATCAAGGTTATGCACTTGCACCCGGCGGAAAGCAGGCTCCGGTGATTATTCCAGGTGAAGACGATGGCTCTCATGGTTTTGGAGATAGCCACGATGTTCCGAATCTATGGAGACGATGGAGGACAACCCACTCAGAGTCGGGAGCAGAAGGTCGTACTGGTGCGGGCCTCCGTCGCGGCGATCTCGCGGCGCAAGACACGGCTCCTGAGCTCATGCACATACAACCCGTCCATCCATAGTTTCGCCGCTGCCAAACTTCACGACGTGCGAGCCAACAGACTCGATGCAGCTGCCGCTCCGACTGCGATATCAAGCCGCAATCAAGGGAGGAACCGACTGGACAACCACGTGAAAGGCCAGAGCAAGCAGGGTTACGCCATGTGCAATGGTTTAAACAACAAATATCTGCAATATTTTCCATGGCATAACAGACGGAAGAGTAGACACCTCCTACAATACAACATCTTTTTAGCTGTCTGTACTCTGTAGTCTGTAGAAAATGAATGTCCCTTGAAACTTCCTCGCCTGTAGTAACATCATCTTCTTCCGCGGGTACTGGTATCCTCTCCGTTCTCCATTAAATATTCTAATTCATCAAAATTAGCTTTGCCACAATCAATTAGAAATCCACCACAATTGTCAAAACCATCTTGGACAAAAAGGTGAAAAGAAAAACTGACTCGGTTGACCCCCTTCTCACCCTTCTCCACCTCCGCCGGTACCACGCTTCAACGCCTCGCCCGTATGTTGGCGCCCGCCTTGACAACCTCCTCCCCGGTATGCCGCCACACCACCTCCAGACAGTCTCGTCGACGCCATCGAGGTCCAGAGGATTTCTGTAGTTGACCCATCTAGTGGAGATCGAATCCAAACTTCCCCGCACAAGAAGGACGCGCCGCAGGCCCACGAAACGGAGACCTGCGATGAGGACGAAGTGCCCCCAACCTCAACCGCCACCCGACCCGCCTTTCCCCGCCACCAACGGAACACGTGGTCGTCGTAGGGGCGACCGTCGAAGCCGCGGATTTCGATCTAAGCGAGGTGCTCCGCTGGGCGGCGGAGCTGGAGCTCGGTCGTTCCTGGGAGAGGAGCCTCGGCCCACACGCTGCAATGGCGGATGAAGGCGGCGGGCGTGGTGGCCCTCCGTGCGGCGGGCGGCGGCGCGTCCATCTCCTCGAGGTTGGGGATGGCGCGGCCGCGGAGAAAGGCGTGGTGGGCCTGCGCGCGGGCGACGGCGGCACATCCATCTTCTGGAGGTTGGGGACGCCGCGGCCGCTGAGGAGGAGTAGGAGGCATGCGGGGCGGTGACGAGAGTGGCTGTAAGAGGAGAAGGTTGCGGCTGTGGCCATCCGTGGGAGAAGAAGAGGGCTGGATGTTTTGTGCCTACAGAGGTTGTCCAATGCGCAACGAGCGGTGGAACGAGTCAACATAACCGACCTATTCGCTTGAGGCTGACGCTGACATGTGGGACCCTCAAACGCTGTGGGGCCAGGACGCACCAGAGGTCTCCAATCCTAGGGAGCTTAGATTTTGGAGGGGATACATGAAAACTCCAAGCATAATGTCACATGAGGGCAGTTGATTTATCATGTTTACTTTGTGACCTGACCATCACATCTAGAAATAAAGGTCGATCATGTTGCTTTCGCCTCCTTTATCTCTTTTACACGAAAAAAGTCCCATTTGTCATCCTTAAATTATTCTCACGGTTCACTTTCGTCTTAAATGTTTTTTTAGGTACGAAACAACTCTAAATTTTGTTGATCGACCAAACATTGGGGTTTGATGGTTTTTTTGTACCGCTTATAAAAAAACCACAGGGAAAAAAAATAAAAAACAAGACCGGCACCTAAACAAACCTGACCCGACCAACTGAGCCCACACTAGTCCAAATAATCGGCGAATCGTCTCTCGTTCGATTCCCCAAGCACCATCATCTAGGTCTCGTCGTGATTAAACTCCCGACGGCGCTGTGGTCGTTGCGCCCGTCGGCGGCAACCTCATGCCGCTAGCTCGTCTGTCGTCACTCTTATCCGCGCTGGTCGTCCCGCTCGTCCTCTCCGTCGTTCCGCATGTGGGCCGTCCCTATACTCCGCTATTGTGGGGCTGCTCGTCCGCCGCGTCAGCTCTTGGGCGACCAGGACTCGGCGGCGCGCGGCAATTACCAGGCGCAAGACTCCTTCCCGTCGCGGGCACCGGCGGCGGAGCTGTACATATGTTAGTACGCAAAGGCGGGATCGAAGGCGTGACGCTACAGCAGGGGAGTCCGGAGTCAGAGGACCACGCCGCGGCACAGCAGCAGTCGGCCGGCGGAGGCAGGCCGGTTGCTGCGCGCGTGCCTATACGTTACTGGCTAACTGCTGAGTAGCTTTAGCTAATAGTAGCTAGAGATCGATGATAAGGAGAAATAATCGCTCCTGTTGTTGCATTGTTTTGCTTTGCTAGCATTTCATCAGCTAATGAAGTACTACCTGTTTTGCTTTGCCCACGATCAGCTCCGTTTGATTGGGCTTTTTTCTGTTCTGTTCGGCCTGGGTTAAGAGGATGGGTTTTTTCCTTTGCGCCGTTGTTTTCTTAGTAAGCGATAAAAAACGTTTGGTTGATTAGCAAAGTTGGGTTTGTTTTGTACCTAAAAAAATATTTAGGATGAAAAGTTCAAGGATGAAAAATGGACCTTTTTTCCTTTTTTTACTATGCTCCTAAAATGTTTTGAGCGTCACTTTTGCTGTTTTATCCCGTGCGGTCGGCGATAGCATTTTCAGACGCGATAAAATGTAGCGCGCTACTATTAGCCGCTTTATTAGACGCTGTAAAATAGGATGTGGGTTCGCGCCAGGCAGCTCTTCCTCGAGTTTGTGCCGGGCGGCTCGCTGGACGACGAGGCAGAGCGGTGGCGGCTGCCTCTCGGAGCCCGCCATCCGTGGATGGCTCGCCCTGCCTCAACGCCCCCGTCGAGCTGCTCACCGGCCCACCGCTCCACGCCGCCGCCACCGCGCTGCCCCCCCCCGCCTTGGCCGCCATGCCACCAACGCGCTACTCACCGGCCCGCAGCTCCACGCGAGCCCGCACCTTCTTATTCCCTCCCTCCCGCGTACGGGGATGGCGTACGGGGAGTCCGGCTGATGGAGGCAGTCTGGCCGGAGATGTTGTACGAGCACACGCCTTCTGATTCCCTCCCTCCCGTCGCGCTGATTGCGTCACCTGGCCGGAGATTGCGCGGGTGAAGTTTCACTGTAGCAGTTGGGCTCCTGCGTAGATACGGTAATATGCCGCGCGTTGAAATTATTTTTGGGCGCGCTCTATTATTGGGCATCTGCTGGAGCATGGTTTAGAGTCTCTTGCGTGTTAAATAAACAGTTTTATTGGGCGCAGGACGTTTTTTAGACATCTCGACATGCTCTTATATTACAACGTTTTTCTTCTTAGTCCAGGTGACCACTACATGCAGTTTGATCCAATTCCTCGTGGGCAGAATATAAGAGAAATCTCCATCATGAGAAATCCAATTGTCCGATCTTTCCGTAGATGATCTTATTTTCATCAGATTTCCATGATCGAGATCTTGCACAATTAACCGCTAATACTACATAATCTATAACGGCGGCATCAATCTCCCATAATTAGGACTTTCGGTGGACAGCCACCTTCATATGTACATTGAGATCTAATTAAAAGAATTGGTGCATATCCATGTCCATCCTTGCTAGCGCCCTGCAATTCGTCGCCAGTCCAATTCATGCTTCGCCCTTTCTGTGAAAAGAATGTTCCCTGCCATTGGTTTCTTCTTGTTTAAGCACACCGTGGTGTGGCTGATCAATCATTTCTCCATACCAGCGAAGAGAGAGAGAGCAGCATATTCCACCAAGCTTGTAGGTGAATAAAAGCAGCATCATATGGCAAAGGGCAGTGGCGACGGACGAAATTTTTAAGGTCGGGCGAACTTTAAAGCAAAAAAATATAAAAAATCAAAATTTCTATACACATTAATGTTCTATGTGATCTCAAGTAGAAATACAAATGTAGTAGCAATAATGAAGCTTTAATACTGTTCACACTCCTAGGAAATGGCAAAGCTCTACTTTTTTTAAATATATTTTTAATTGTATCAAGATAAACACTCTGAATATCTCTCGTTCGATGTATCACACCGTCAAATCAGTAAGCCAATCGTCAGACATCTTGTTGTGCAATTTAATCTTGATGATCTTCATAGCTGATAAGACCCTTTAATTTTTTTGCCGTCACCATTAGTAAAGCAATGCCAAGACAAACTCTGAATAATGACAGTAAACTGTAGTAGAAAACATGATGTAATTTTCAAGTTCTACCATCTTTTTAGATAGGCTTGTAATACCAAGACAAACTCTGAAATATTCAATTCTCTTCGTATGAATAATGACTAGATAAACGGATCTTGTCGGGCCTCTTTGATTCATAGGATTTTCAAAGGAATATTATAGGATTCCAGCCCATAGGAATTTTTCCTACAGAGTCCATTTGATTCAAAGAAATGAATCCTTTAATTTCCTACGGATTCCTTTCCTATAATACAATCCTATAGGATTTCGAACAAGAGGTGAGACCTCTTGGAAAAATCCTATGTGTCTATGACAACTATGCATGTACTCAATCCTACGCAAATTTCCTGTGTTTTTCCTGCGCTGCATCAACATCACCTACTACCGATTCCTGTGTTTTTTTGGTTCTTGTAGGATTCGGAGTGTCATGACATCCTATTCCTACGATATTCCTATTCCTATGTTTTTCCAAATCCTGCAAATCAAAGAGGCTTGTATATTCTCATGCTCATAATCAGATAAATCCTCATAGAAATCTATATAAGACAAAGAAACTTATTCACACTAAATCTAACATGACACAAAGCTAATAGTTTTCGGTTCGGAAACAATTTTATACATTATTCACTAAAACATGCATAACTTTTCCGTTTGGAGTCCGTTTTTCATGCACGACCACTCAAAATGTTCAGGAAAGACATATGTATCTAAATTTTCACAAAAAATCAAGGTAGGGCCGCCCTTGCCCTAAGGGGAGCTTCGCCCCTGGCAAAGGGCACGGGTGATTTATCCACTAATATGTTCTTGCATGCTCGTGCCAAGTATATATATATATATATATAGGTCTGCTATTCTGAAACTAGTTCTAGAATAGCTATTCTGGAATCACTTCTGAACTTCTCTCGCAATGTTGATGAACTTCATTTAATGGTAATGTGAACTTCCTGACGGAACAGACTGATTCTCCACCTCCACGGGAAAATTTTCTAGTGCGATTTTTGATCCGCTTATCGGAATGATGCATGTGATATACCGTTGGATACCTATGGAAATTACGAAACTTTTTTATTTTCACGGATTTTCGAATTATTTACGGTTTTTAAAGAATTTCAAATATACTAACACTATTTTCGCGTCCGTACCGTATTTTGGTCGCCATTTTCAAACCGTTTATAGATTGATGCAAATGATACGCCGTTGGAAAGCTATGAAAAATCCGCAACTTTGTTATCTCACGCACTTTTTCGAAATTCCTTACGGTTTAAGAGAAGTTTTAAATATACATAATTCTGTTGTTTTAGAATTCTCGTTTTTTCTGAACTTCCCACTTCACAACACTGAACTTCTTCCGAACACATAAGTGAACTTCTTCACGGAGCACCAGAAGCACATTCTCCGTCATGTTATTGACTTCTTTGATTTTTTTTTACCTGTTTGATTTTCGTACTCGAACCATTTCTGAACTTCGCTCATCACGAAAGTGAATTTCTTCGGAGACGGAAGTGAACTTCCTCACGGACCACTAAGCTTTAGACGCACTTCTAGCAATGGTGAACTTTTGCAGCCAGAAATTGTGAACTTTGTTTTACACATGGTTAAATTGATTTTATTTGCGAATAAATTAGTGAACTTCGTAGTCCACATCGTTGCAGTTGCTAAATAAATTGAGAGAAACCATCAGTTCTGTAATTGCAGTTTGCAGTCCACATCGTTGCCAGGCGAGGTTCAGAAACAACATACATGAAGTTCACATCGCACCTCTAAATTTTCAAAGAGTGAATTTCCAATTGTCCTTTTTATATTGTATAAATGGTTGCTTTGCTTTGATTAAAAGCTCAAGCATAAATGAACTTCCTGTATATCCCTCGCTTAGCAGGGAAGCAACTCTCTCTCTCTCTCTCTCTCTCTCTCTCTCTGAAGTCTGAACCCAGAACGCCGCGCCGCACCTCTGTCAGTTTTGCTGGTGGACGAAGCAGGGGAAGTTCACATCTGCAATCAGGTGAAGCTCATATGGCAGGCGCAAGTGGACTCCGATCTCTGCCAAGAGCGTGGATGGGAGGTGCCTCCAATGGCCGCTTGGGTGCCTGACGGAGAGATCGACCGTGGGAACCCTTCCGCGCGGGAGCTGCGTCCGATGGACCTGGGACGGGCCCTCCTGAAGACGGAGCACGAGATTTGGGGGAAACGACGGTGGCTGCCAGTCGTGGTGGTGCTGGCAGGTCCGGGAGGCGGGATGAGGGTCCCCGGCGGCGGCGGGACGCCGTGGTGGTGGCGGCCACGGTTGGCTGGATCTCGAGCGCGGGGATGGTTCAGGCGGGGCGACGCACCGGCGGGTAGAGGGGCTCCACGGCGAGCCAGACGGCAGCGGTAATGGTGCTAGGCTCAGGTGGGGAGCAGGGCTGCCGCGCGCCGGCTCCAGAGAGGAAGCAGTCGACGGCGCACCATTGGAGGAGCAGGGCTGCCGCGCCCGGGGAGGTGCTGGAGCGCCACGGGGGAGCCGCACCGTGCGCCGCACCCGGAGGAAGTGGCGGTGGTGGGCTTCCGCCGGTGGTGAGGGGCGCCGGGGCGGATTTAGCAGCGGAGGGAGGTGGGGAGCCGGCGCACGACGGAGGTGAGCTGGGCCTCGCCGATGAGCGGGAGCTTTGGGGCGGCGATCCGACGAGGATGCGGAGCGCGCGGTGGGGCTCGGTGGCCAGGTGCAGGGGACGTCGGCGGAGGAATCTGGACAGGGACGAAGCACGCCGGCGAGGGATGCTGGCCTGGGGCTGCGCGGGGACAAGAGGTTGAGGGCGGCGGCGCTCGGTGGGTCAGGGTTGGGGATGAGGAGGTCGCGCTGGGAGGTTGCGTGGGATGGGTTGACCGGTTCGGTATTTTAACGGGATAAGAAGGTGGACTAAGGTGGGTTTTTTAGTCGGGATAAGAAGGTGATTAGGAGGGGTTCTAGAATAACTATTCTAGAACATCTTAAGGGGGGTTGCAGAATAGTCCTGCTCTATATATATATTTGAGGTTTAAGGCAGTCGTTCTGCCATCCAATTAGATAGAATAGAGTGTTATATATGTACATCGTCACATTACAAGTTTTCGCAACAAGGATGCTATCCAACTACGAGAGCTCCCGGGTCCTGAGTGTTGAGCATACGCCCGCTGCGCAAAATCCTCCCACACAAGGTGCGCCACTGCTTCCGGCAAAACCACAACATTCCTGAAAGTCCTTCGGTTTCTCTCCTTCTAAACGCCCCACATGCAGGGCCGGCTTTGGCCCTGGGCGAGAGGGACGAGGGCTTCAGGCCCGGCATAAATAGGGGCCCATATTAGATACACAGTACATATATAGTGCAGATATAGAAAAGGAAAAAAAAGGCCCAAGCATGAGACGTCCAGCCCAGCAAGCACCCAGCCATGCACGGAACGGGAAGAAGTTGTCGTTTCCTTTTCCGAGTCTTCTCGTTTTCTCGATCAAATCATGCACGGAGACGGTGGCCATCAGCGCGTCCTCGCCCAGTCGCCACGCCCAGCATTCGCCTCGCGCAGTCACGGCGCCGCGCCCTCGCCGGCTCGTCCAGTCGCCTCGCGCGGTCGCACCCTCGCCCAGTCTCCTCGCGTCCTCGCCCGAAACCAGAAGCTGAGTTTGGGGATCAAATCAGCAAGAATTTGGCAGAGAGATCAAGATCATCTTTCAGAAGGTAATTCTCAGATCAATCTATTCCTTAATCCTTATTTCTGGGCGAATATTTTCCCGTGGTCTCAAACTCTCAATCTAAAACCTCAAACCATCAATCTCTAATCTGGTTTCTCACTTGCAGCGTAATCATGTTGCCAAAAAAAAATTATCTGGCAGTCAGAAGAGAAACAACAAGAAAAGATAAGAATATGCTACTATACATATTATTGATCTTGACACTCTCATTGTGATTTTGGGTCAAAAAATGCACAGAAGTATCTTTTTTCATGATTATTGGAGGTTAGCATGCTATTTTTATATATTTTTTTGTACGTTGTAGTTTCTATGATACTTGGTTTGGAACAAAGTCAAGGAAAGATAACAATGTTTTGATTTTAACGAAAAATTATCAGTTTTATGACTTTATAACGATTATATCAGTATTTGTATCGAATAGGATTTTTTTTCTTTCTTGGGCCCATTGGTGGAGTTCGCCCCGGGGCCTTTGAAATCCTAGAGCCGGCCCTGCCCTCATGGCGTAAATGAAGACTCCGCTTGCCTCTCGTCGCCTCTCCTTCGGGATGGCTGTAAGCATGCCGTCCCACCAAGCATTGATGCTCTTGCTCATGGGAGGGGGAGGGGCACCCATGGAACCAAGCTACCCGAAAATCTTTCCGCGGACAGTGGATGAGAAGCTGCACTCGAAGAGGAGGTGCTGGATCGTTTCCGGGTGAATGTGACAAAGCTTGCATATTGGATCCTGTGGCCAACCACGGATGGCAAGGTTGTCAGCCGTTAGAATCTTGCCGTGGAGGACAAGCCAAGCGAAGAAACGACACTTTGGCTCAGCGTTGGCCGTCCACACCTTTGATGAGCGAAAAGGGCGCACGAAAACAGAGAACTTGCATTTGTAGGCAGAGGCCGTCGTGTACATCCCCGATGTTGTCCACCTCCAGGAGATTGCGTCTGGCCGCGGCTGGAGAATCACCCCTTGTAGCATGGAACACAGCTTGATAAATTGGGAGAGTTGGTCCGCTGTGGATAGGCGAAAGAGTGCACGCATCCAGTTTCCGCCCTCAAGCTCCTTTTGCACCGATCTTCTTTTCCTTGTTGCGAGGGCGAACAGCAGGGGGAATTGCAACTTCAAAGGTCCTCCTGGTAGCCAACGGTCGTGCCAGAAGATGCATTTGGCACCGTCCCCAATCGTGATATCCGTGGAAGCCCGGAACAGATCCATGTCCGCGGCGTCACATGGCAACGCCGACCCCAGCCATGGACGAGACGAATTAGTCCAGGCATACCACGGCCAGCGGAGGCGCATCACCCTTCTGAACTTCTCGATGTCGAACACGCCTAGACTGCCAAGGTCCTTTGGGCGGCAAACTGAGCTCCAGTTGACCAGACCATGCGGTCTCGGGCCGGGGACGGCTCCCGGCTTCATCCAGAGGAAGCTACTCTTCAATCTTTCTATCCTCCGTATTATCCACTTTGGGAGCTTGAAGACAGCTGACGTGGGTGTACCCTTCGGGTGTACCACGATTAAGATATATGGTGTTCAAATAAGCTGCGGCCCATAGAACAAGCCCAAAGAGAAGGCCCATACCGAAGGAAACAACCCAAGAAGCAAGGAGCTTATGTCAGTTGTAGTAATTCTCGAATTGTAACCCTAGTCGGTAGAGCATTCCCAGGACCCAGCCCCACTACATAAGGGCTGGGAGGGCCGCCGATCTAGGACACGCTCATACTCACCACCAGCAACCCTAACGAGATCGCATCTACCGATCTCGCCGTTGTAACCCTTGTAAGCAACCTCGATCAATACCAGACAAGCAGGACGTAGGGCTTTTACCTTCGAGGGTCTGAAACTGGGTAAATCTTGCTTGTCAGCCGACAAATTCACCAACACCACCATCTTCTTCTCCTCTTCACGAAACCCAAGGATGACCTCCGAGGGATTTGGCGTGGTAACCCTACGTCAACAGCCATGTGATAAATCACCATGGAGGAGAGGACCGCACAGCAGAGGAGGACCCGGCCGGCCCTAGTGAAGTGCCGTCCCCACCAGCCGGCCAGCCTGGCTCCAATCCTATCAATGAGTGGCTGGAAATGGACCGCTTCGAGCCGGGAGTGGTGAAGAGGAAGGCCGAGGTAGGTGCAAGGGAAGGAGCCTCTCTTTGCCAGGAAGATGTCCAAAGCTGCAGCAATCTGCTCCTTCGTGCAGCCAATGGGAAAGGCCTCCGATTTCTGGAGGTTAGTGTGCAGCCCAGATGCGTCTCCAAAGGTCTGTAGAATTTGGCGAACCGCTCTCATGTCTTGAACGTCAGGGCCAACAAAAATTCCAGCATCGTCGGCGTAGAGGGACACACTGAAGCGCATAGGGCGTGCCCGAAAAGGCCGCAAGATGCCCTCCTCAAAAGCTAGCCGGAACAGGTGGTGCAGCAGGTCGATCGCAATCATGAAGAGCATAGGAGAGATGGGATCTCCTTGCCGCAGCCCCCTAGCATGGTGGATGGACGGGCCTGGCTTGCCGTTGAGGAGCACCTTTGAGGAGGTCAAAGAAAGTAGGAGGTAGATCCACCTCCTCCATCGTGCGCCAAAGCCAAGCCGCTCCAAAAGCTCCAATAAGTAAGGCCATCTGACCGTATCGAACGCCTTGGCAATGTCGAGTTTGAGGAAAAAACCGGGAGTCTTCTCTTTGTGCATTTCTTTGATCAAACCCTGCACGTGGAGGAAGTTGTCGTGTATGCATCGCTTTTTGATGAACGCCGACTGGCTAGGGGAGACAATATCGGCCAAGGAGGGGGTGAGGCGAGTATCAAGCATCTTGGAGAAGATTTTGGATAAACTGTGTATCAAGTTTATGGGTCTGTAGTCTGCGATTCTCCCCGCATCATTCTTTTTGGCAGGAGGACGATGTTAGCATTGTTGAGAAGCCCAAAATTTGCTCCCCCATGCTCGGAGAGGGCAACTACAGCCGCGAAGAGATCCTCGCAAACCACGTCCCAGCAGGACCTGAAGAAACGCCCAATGTATCCGTCGGGGCCGGGGGCCTTCTCAGCCAGCAGGAAAAAAATGGCCACCTTTAGCTCCTCCATGGTGAACGGGGCATCCAGGTAGCTCAGATCGTGGTGGGCATACCCCAGCCGGTCCTAATTAAGGGAAGCAGGTCTTGGCTAGCTGCACCGTGCCGAGGAAGCTACTGAAGTGCCCACGGAGTGCCTCTTCTTTCTCCTCGTGAGAGATTGCCATCCCGCTGTCCGTTGTTAGGATTTGGATGAAGTTCTTGTGACGTCTTCCATTTGCGCGAAGGTGGAAAAGATGGGTGTTGGCGTCGCCGAGTTTAATTGTGGACAACCTAGCCCGTTGCCGGATGTGGATCTTGTTGATGGAGGTGATTTCGAGGATTTTCTTCTGCAAGCTTAGACGCAGCCTCTTCTCCGCCTCTGAAAGGTCCCTCCTCTCTTGGGCGACGTCGTGTCTGCCAATGACCTCCCTAGCAATGGCAAGCTGGAGCTTGAGGTTACCGAACGTGCGGCGGTGCGTTCAGCCGCTGGAGTGCACCTCTCTACCCCAAGCCTCAGCTACGGTCTCGGGGAAGCCCTCCATACGCAACCAGAAAGTCTCAAACCGGAAGGTGGCGAACTTGGGGATGTTGGCGGCACCGATCATGAGGAGAGGGGCGTGGTCCGATATTGAAGACGGAAGGGCCTGGAGAATGGCAGATGGGAAGGAGACGTCCCAATCATCCGAGCAAAAAAATCTGTCGATCCGGGTCATCCTGGAGTCGTTCGACCAAGTGAACTTGCGCCCGTTGAGGTTCAGCTCGCAAAGACGCATCGCATCCAGGGCGGCCTTGAATCTCCCCATGAGCCTGCGGTTTAGGTTGGAGTTGCTCTTGTCCGCTGCCATGTAGATCAAATTGAAATCTCCGAAGATGAGCCAACGCGGTGGCCTTGAACCCGCCAGCGTGCGGAGCTCGCCGATGAATGCATTCTTTTCTGCCTCGCTCTGCGGGCCGTAGACGCCTATCGCCGTCTAGGAGAACCCATCCTCCCTGCTAGTGATTAAGGCCGAGATCGTGTTTTGAGTTGAGCTCACGTTCGATATACTGAAGAGGTCCGCGTCGGCAGCAAGGATGATTCCGCCCCACGTGCCGTCCGCCGGCAGGAAAGCAAAAGCATCCGCAAAACGCAAACCCACAGCCTCGATGATTATCTGCCTATCGACGGCCTGTAATGTTCTCCTGGAGGCATACGAGAGAGGCCCTGGAATCCCGGACGAGGTCGTGTACAGCATCACGACGGGCCATGCTGTTCAGGCGTCGGACATTGCTGCACAGCAGCCGCAGCTTATCTGCATCCATCAGGAAACGAACTGGAACCACTTGCCTAGCATATCTGGCTTCAGAACTGGGTAGCAAAGCCATTGCTAGGTACAACCAATGAAGGCCAGACCTTAGGCTTTCACCCTGAAGAAAGACCATCAGCATATCTGCATCCATCAGGAAACGAACTGGAACCACTTGACTAGCATATCAGGCTTCAGAACTGGGTAGCAACACTTACTGACACAGGGACTCTGATCGATTCATTGTCAGACTGCAAACAAACATTGGAGGCACCATGGCAACAAACTGCTGAGCCTTGAGTTGCCGGGGCCGAGGAGAGCAGTGACAGGGCAACAAACTGCCACACCGCAGGCAAACTAGATCACTAAACCTTACAGGATACGACACCATCGAGCAATAGACTGCAAACATGCAAAACGGGTCCTCTAGCAACATTGGCTGGATGCAAACCCCAGGAGCCGACGTGTTCGACTACGCAGCGGACGACGACAGCAGCCGCCCAGCTTCAGTTCCCACACCTGGGAGGTTCTTGTTGTTGTTCTTCACTGCGAGGACGAGTTCGTCGATCACCGCGGCTTCCTGGTCGGAGAGAGGCCCGTCGAAGAGGGCGAGGTAGGCTTGCAGCAGATTCTCCGAGAGGCGCTCCCCCGGCGGCAGAGAGCCAAGGCGGCGCGCCACCACCGCGCGGGCTAGGGTCTCCATTGAAGCTCCATTGCTTGGCCTTGCTGTGATCCTGGCAATCCTCCTCGCCGGCGATCGCACCACAGCCGCGGGAGGCGGTGCTGGCGTGGACAGAACCGCCTCGTTCAGCTGAGCAGTGATGCTAGCGATGAAGGAGGAAAGCGGGTCCCTGTCCGCGGTCGCAGCCGCCAGCTCCAGTGACTCGGCCCCGTCGATGACGAGCCCGGTCTTCTCAGCTTCCGCCATGATGACATCCTCCGTCGCCGTGTCGCAGAGCAGCAGCCGCGCAGTGAAAAACGTAATATGCAACGGTGCCAATATCGGCCCGTGTGGTGTGTATTTATATGCAAAGATAATTACATGAGTTGTGCCTTGCCGTATAGGTCAAGGACTTGTACAACAGACCGGTTACAATAAAGATATGTTAACTACAAGGTTTAACACTCCCCCTCAATCATAACTTATCTATGTTAATATTGCATTTAAAATCTTCTAGTTGACTAGTCGAGAGTGCTTTAGTAAAACCGTCTACCAGTTGATCTCCTGTAGGTATAAACCGTATGTCCAAAAGGTTCTGAGCTACTCTCTCATGAACAAAGTGATAATCCACTTCTATATGCTTTGTCCTTGCATGAAACACAGGATTGGTAGAGCGATATGTAGATCCAATGTTATCACACCACAAACATGCAGCTCTCGGCTGTGGTACCCCCAGCTCCTTTAACAAAGTTTGTATCCAGATCACTTCGGCTGTTGGATTCGCTAGAGCTTTATACTCAGCTTTTGTACTAGAGCGAGCGAAACTGTTGCCTGTTTCCTCATATTCCATGAAATCAAATTAGATCCAAAGAATACAGCAAAACCACCTGTGGATCTCCGATCATATGGACAACCTGCCCAATCAGCATCAGAGAATGCACTTACAAGAACAGACTCGCACTTGCTTAGCCGCAAGCCAACAGAAATAGTTCCTCACAAATATCGCAAAATCCGTTTAACCGCTGTCCAATGAACTGTTGTAGGTGCATGTAAGAATTGACAAACCTTATTAACCGAATAGGCAATGTCAGGCCGTGTCAAGGTGATATACTGCAATGCTCCTACAATTCTCCTGTAAGAAGTAGAATCCTCATTACTTAACGCTTCACCATCTGTCAAGGACAGCTTCTCTGAAGTTGACAAAGGAGTATCAACAGGTTTACACATTTTCATATTCACCCGTGCGAGTATATCATTAGCATATTTCTCTTGAGAAATAACAACACCATCATGAACCTTCTTAACTTCTATTCCCAGAAAGAAGTGCAATTCTCCCAAATCCTTTAACGCAAAGGCCATACCAAGGTCACAAAGAAGGGCATCAACAGCTACATCTGAGGAACTGACTACAACAATATCATCAACGAAAGATTAGCATATAGATAGTCACTCCCCCTTTGTTGTAGAAGAACAACGAAGTATCAGCTTGTGATGCAGAAAAACCAAGTTGCTGGAGCTTAGAGCTGAGCCTAGCATACCACGCCCGAGGAGCCTGCTTCAGGCCATATAGAGCTTTATCCAGTTTACAAATATACTCTGAGCGAGTGACATCAACATACCCAGGAGGTTGTCGCATATACACCTCTTCTTCCAAAACACCATGTAAGAACGCGTTTTTCACATCAAGTTGCCTGAGCTTCCAATTCTGCGACACAGCCAAAGACAATACCAGTCTAATAGTCGCAGCTTTAACAACAGGACAAAGTATCCTCATAGTCAATGCCATAGCGTTTCTTAAATCCTTTCGCAACCAACCTTGCTTTGTACCTGTCAATAGTACCATCAGCTTTGCGCTTTACCTTATAGATCCATTTGCAGTCAATAACGTTCCTGCCAGAACCAGCTGGAACCAAGTGCCATGTATTATTGCGCAAAAGAGCAGAAAACTCATCCATGGCTGTCTTCCAACGAGGATCTCCCAAAGCTTCCTCAACAGACTCAGGTTCACCAGTAGAACAGAAATTAGCAAAACGTATTTTATCATATGGAATACGCCCATCGGTGATAATTTTTGGCTGCACAATACCATGTTGAAGACGGGTCTGCGAACGTGTAACCACAGGAGGACGTACAACCTCTATTGGCGCAGAAGATCCCTGCGCTGCGCTGTCCAATGAAAGAGCAGGTGTGGCCGCAGAAGATCCGTGCGTGCCTGTCGATTGTGGAGAACCCGCACAAGATCCCGACCCAGACTGCGGAGATCGACGCTGCTGTCGCTGTCGTGGATCCTTGCGCACGCGCGGGAGACCAGCCTGGCGAGTCCCGAGGCGCCAGTTGGCTGGGACCAGGCGAAGATTCGCCTGCGCCTGCATCCGCTGGAGGTGGCCGATCCGAGGCTGATCGGACGGGGGATCCCAAGAAAGATTCCTCAGAGTTGTCTCCCGGATAGCGACCAGAGTCGGCAGAACTGAAAAATCATTTGTTTCCTGCACAAACGGCTCAGCATCAGGGTAATTAGCAGGATTAACATCATCATTAGTCCGTACATCATTAACCCCAAACATAGGAACAAGATTTGATGGAAGGAGATTAATTTCAGCACGAAGTTGAGCACCAGCATTTGGATGAAGAGTGGCAAAAGGAAAAACCGACTCATCGAAGACGACATCACGAGAGATGTAAACACGACCAGTTTTGATATCAAGATAGCGATAGCCTTTATGTTGCCCACTGTACCCAAGGAACGCACACTGCGTAGAGCGAAACTGTAACTTGCGAGCATTATAAGGACGAAGATTGGGCCAGCAAGCACACCCAAACACTCGTAGAAACGAGTAATGACCTTTATTTTTGAAAAGACGCTCAACAGGAGTTTGATTATGAAGGACACGACTCGGAAGACGATTAATCAAGAAAACCACCGTTTGAAACGCCTCATCCCAGAATTTGAGAGGCATAGAGGCATGAGCTAGAAGAGAAAGACCAACCTCAACGATGTGTCTATGTTTGCGTTCAGCTGAGCCGTTTTGCTGATGCGCATGAGGACAAGAAACATGATGCGAGATACCTACTTGCTGAAAAAAGGAATTGAGTTTGTGGTACTCACCACCCCAATCAGATTGAAGAGCCAAAATTTTCTTATCAAAGAGCCGTTCTACATGATGCTGAAAGTCATGAAATTTCTGAAGAGAGACAATTTGCTACCCGCATGGGTAGATACACACCCATGCGTTATACGGAGATGCAAGCCGTATGTATCCGTTTTAGCTTGTTTTCCTAGTAAAACATAGATATTTGGTGTACAAAACTGGTTTCAAAATTTTCAAAAAAATATTTTTTGGTCGTCATTTTTAGCTTTTTTTCATAGTTGACTTTTGGGTCAAACTTTACTAAAAAAATCACAGCGAATGGAAAAAAATCAGAAAAATTTCAAAATACTTTTTAATAATTCTATCAACTCTACTAGTGACATCCCCCTTGTCTACTTGAGTAATCACATTTTAGCTTTGCATATACGTTTCGGTCAAACTTAGGATGTGTAGCTACCCATGGGGGTAGCAAGTCTTTTCCGAATTTCTGAAACACATCAGATTTATTTTTAAGCAAATATATCCAAGTAAACTTGCTATAATCATCAATAAAACTGACATAATACTTGTTCCTTCCAACTGAGGGAATAGCAGGCCCCATACATCAGAAAAACAAGCTCCAAATGACTCACTAGAAGATTTAGGGTAGGGTAACTGATGACTCTTGCCCTTTTGACAGGCATCACACACGGACTCTTTATTTGACTCTCTAAACGGAATATTATTATCTTGAATAACTAGCTGGACAACGGCTGAAGACGGATGACCTAGACGCCTATGCCAATGCGATGAAGACTGCACCCCCAAAGCTTGCTTCCTTGATGACCAGGATGGAGACGGCATAGGATAGAGACCCCCCACGCATCTACCTTGAAGAAGAATTTTCCTCGTGTCCTGGTCCTTAATGGAGAAGAAATTAGGCCAATACTCAAGGAAAGCATGATTATCTTTTGCTAGATGATGAACTGAAAGAAGATTTTTGGTGGCATCAGGAACATGTAAGATATTGTTGAGATGGAAATTATGATTGGGAGTATGAAATAACGAATAACCAATGTGATGTATATCCATACCTTTACCATTTGGACCATGAATCTGATCTTCACCATTGTAGCTCTCACGCATAGTCAGCCTATCCAGATCTCCTGTGATGTGGTTGCTGGCACCCGTATCAGTGTACCATGACGGATCTACATGTGATCCTGTTGCTGCATTGGCTGAACGTTCAGGACCCTGGAAGCTCTTGTTGAATCTCTTCCAATAGCGAAACGCAGGGTGTCCTTCCTTGCTGCAAATCTGACATATGACACCAGAATTCTGTCGATTATTGGGACGGTCTCTCCACCTTGACGCTGTTGATAGCCACCTTGCTGCTGGTAGCCTCCTCCTTGGTAGCCATTGTTACCACTGTAGTTGCCGCCCCCTCCTTGATAGTTATTGCACCATAGTGATGATTTCCACCGCCACCGTTCTGACCATGGCCACCACCACCACTGAAATTGCCTCGCCCACCACCGCGACCACCCTTGTTGCGGTTCCAATTCCTGCGAGTTGCAGCGTTAGCAGATAGATCATTGTTGCTGCTAGGGTTTTGTCATCAAGGCGAGACTCATATGCAAGGAACTGTGAATATAAATCACCAAGACTCACAGATTGCTGAGCCTTAATCATAGCTGTAATTGCTGCAACAAAACCATTGTATTCATCATCCAGGCCGACGAGCACATAGGAGGCAACATCATCGTCGTCTTGAGGCTTGCCGGCGGTAGCCATCTCATCAGCCAGTGATTTTATGCGGTCAAAATAGGCCGCACCAGAGGAGAAATTCTCCCTCTTTGTCTGGTTAAGCTGGGTATGAAGCTGCACAACCCTAGCTTTTGACTGCGACGAAAACATCTCTGTTACCTTCTTCCACACAAACAACGGAACTCGTGAGTCCTACCAGCTACGTCAAAACCTCCCTCGTCATATTCCGAAGGAGATAAGCCAGCACAAGTTGATCCTGAGCGATCCACCGTGCGTAGTCGGGGTTTGGAACCATCACCTCGACATCATCCTTGCTCTTTTCCTTGACCTCCTTTTCCGGCTCCTTCACCGATCCGTCCAGGTACCCCATGAGTTGAGCACCTCGAATCTCCGGCAGAACCTGGGAGTGCCAGATCAAGTAATTCTCCCTCGTCAGCTTCTCTATCATGATCCCGCTAAGCGAAGCACCACCCGCCATGGCCACGGGTGACGAAGAGGAAGAAGCGAAGCTCATGGCGATTCTCATATGCGATCTAGGAAGCCTCGCTCTGATACCATGAAAAACGTAATATGCAACGGTGCCAATATCGGCCCGTGTGGTGTGTATTTATATGCAAAGATAATTACAGGAGTTGTGCCTTGCCGTATAGGTAAAGGACTTGTACAACAGACCGGGTACAATACAGATATGTTAACTACAAGGTTTAACACGCAGCCTCGTCAGTAGCATCAGGTGATGCAGAGAACCCTGCTCCACCGTCAGAGATCGCGTCCAGGTAGGCGAGCGCCGACGAAGCCTGGCCGGCGTGCGCGGAGAACGACCAGCACATCCACAGTGCCTGAGCGCCTCCCCCCCCCCCCCCCCCCCCTGCGGCGGCCGTCGGAGCGCGAGTGTCTGTCCGTCGAGCGCTGCGCGGGGTAGGGCTCGGCGCGAGCAGAGCGGCCCCCATAGCGATCCTTTCCCACGTCCTTCCACCCGGTCCTCGAGCGGCCGCCCTGGCCGCCGCGATCGCCATCTTGGTCGCGGTCCCGGTGCTGGCGCTCGACACGCCACCCGTCGCTGCAGTTGCGGGTGGTCGAGCCGCAGCGTGGCGTCTCAGCCTCCGGCTTCCCCTTGTCGACTTCGCCCAAAGTCCAGTCGTAGCCGGTGATGGAGCGGTGGCCGCGGGCGGCCACCGAGCTCCCCGTCTATATATGTTCAATGGCTATATATGACGTCAAATGTGTACATATCGTCGGAGGTTAATGACGCCAATATCCACTGGAGTTAGAATGGTGCAAGCTTTCTCTTAACTGAGAGGGATTGTGATGGTTAGGTATAGTGTGAAATAATGAAAAGATCACTGGTCAAACGGTCTTACGTAAAAAGCATGTTCAAAGGAACGACGTGTAGGCACTGAAATTTTCGGTCTCCATGAGTCATGACCCAGTCCACTGAACTGACAGATTATTCCGAGGACTGAGTCACTGAGACGTATCCCCATCATTCCATGGAGAATACGATATGATTACCGAAGCAATTATCAAAGACAGGCGTTACGTGGTGTGTCGTTACCTGGGTTAGCTCGATTACGCAGAACTACCCTAGTTTGAGCTGCCAATTTAATTTTAAGTTTCCACTGACGACAGACTCGATGAGTGTCAACAAATAGTGAGGATCGCTGAAGATGGAGGGAACATCGCCAACAGTCCGTCTTGCCGTCCGAAAGGCAACATGCCCAGGACATGACCCCAACAGGAGGCATCCACTCTTTGCTCCAAATCCCTCACCACTCCACCTTCCTCGCCTGCCTCAGGCCTTGTTTACTTCTAGTGTATTTTAGGGGATTGGAGGGGATTATCCCGGGTCCCCAAAAATCCACACTAGTTTGTTTACTTCTAGTGTATTTTAGGGGATTAGAGGGGATAATCCCTAGATATCCCCCACCAACCATCTTATTTTTGCCCAAAACAAAAACTCTGGTCCATGCTAGTGTATTGTAGGGGAAGAGTATTTGTGGGGATTGGGTGTTCACCAAATCCGCTCCCATCCCCACTCTTCCCATCCACTAGAAAACTCTTGAAGTAAACAAGGCCTCAGGTGGGATCGATTCTGCCGCGGCACCGCCCGCCACGATGCGTCGCGCTCCGACTCTCCGATTCCGTGACTCGGACAGTTGACATTGGGGAGCACACCAACGCCAGTTCTCCTCCACTGTGTCGAAGACAACAAATGAGCAGGGAGGGACGTGTGTTTGCTCGTGTGAACCGGACCCTCTTTCCCTAAGCTTCGCGTACACATTGCGTCCAGCACGAGCTCGACTCGTCCCCAGGGTATATATACCGCCAGCTCACTGCCATTTCAAAGCATCAACAACACCACAACCTCCACTAGCTAGCTAGTCCAGCAATCCAGCCAGTGATCCAAGAGCCTCCATCTCTCGGTCCACTAGCGATAAGAATGTGCTTCGAGTTCGGCTCCTGTTTCGGCAACGGCAGACGGGAAGACTACGGCGGCGAGCGGATGGCACGCGGCGGCCAAGGCCGCAGACGCAGAGCGGACCACCACGGGAACGGCTACTACAGCGGCACCGACCACAAGGCGCGGACGCCGGCGCCAGCCTACCAACACCAGCCGCACGCCGCGGCCGTGGACGAGGTGGGGCAAAAGGCCTACCACGACGGCGTCCGGAAAGATCACCACGCCGACGCCGGCGGCCATGGCTACGCTGCCTACGTGCACGACAAGGCTGCCAACGACACGCTCAAGCTTCCGGCGTGGCAGCACAACAAGGTCGGCGACGACGCCGGACACACCTACACCAACACGGCGCGCCTCCACGAAACCGGTGCTGATCGTCGGGAGAACGGCGCCGTGGATTACCACCACTACCCGACGACAACTACTAATACCACTCTCGTAAGGTACTAGCTAGCTAGATTATCTAGCATGGCAGTTCACCAATCCCTCCCTCTTCCTGATCAGTACCTCTGCTTCTGTTGTAGCTCTTTTGTTTCTCCTCTCTTTTCTTCTCTCTCTCTTTGTGTTTTGGTCAGTCACCCCATCTGCTGAAGCTGAAAGCCACCTAGAATCGTGTGTGTGTGTGCGTCTGTGAGAGATGCAGGAGGCTCGAGAGTTTGATCAGAGCCTCCATGTTTTGTCCGGCAGGCAGAAGATCCAGAGCTCTTTGTGCTGGCAGATGCTTTTTACTACTCATGTTTGTGCAATGCTTGTACTTAAGTTGTAGCTGCTTTCTTCCTGCAATTTGTATCATATAATCAATCAAGGGAAAGAAAGCATTATGGAATCTCATAGGACTCTCTGTGTCTGCTCTCGCTATGTGCATGTGTGTGGCTTCTCGGTCTCTTTTTCAGTCACTTCCGAGTGCTCAAATCACACTCCCAGGCTTGGATTTGCTACTGATGCCAGGAAATTTGTACCTCAAATATAGTAACTAAGAATACGTGTGTTAATTCTGATGAATTTTGGGCCATTTCGGTTGCTCTCACAACCTTAGTGGATCAATAAAACTGTAATGTCTTACAAGAGCAGCAAACATCCTTTTGTTTTGTTGATTGGTAACTCATCTTCTGCTTGGAAATTGGAACAGCTCACCATGTACTGATATTGAATCGTCATACTTTTTGATCAAAAGCCAACGGCTAAAGTGGAATAATGATTTTTTTTTATTTAATAAGGGTTCTACCGATTTCCCCTATGAGAATCCATAATTTCACACAAAGTCTTCAGGAGAAATTTGTCTACATATTGGTGTGATTTCTTCTCTCTTTCCTGCCAAGTCGACGAGATGTTTATGATGCCATTTTTTTCTCTGAAAGTTGAAAACATCAATTATCCACTAGACTTTAGAATGATGAAATTAAAAAAAATGAGAGGATCCACAAAAAATAATTACAACTACTAATGAAAATAACATGAGAGTTCTAGAGATAAATAAAATTGCAAGGAATATCTTCATGAACAAAAATCGTCTTAACAAAGTTTTGTATATTAATGGGCCGACACCTCTTCCATGTATCTACTTAGTCAAAATGTTGTAACATTTATTTAGATGAGATTATTGAGATTGATTGTATGAGAATGTATTTAAGATACGGCTAAAAATGTTCCACATTTATCTAGCCTTCTAAACCGTCTATAAACATGGAAATAATGTTCATGAAATTTGACCCTTCAAAATTGCACGATGAATCATGTAAACCTAATAGTCAACAAGATTAATAACCTGAAGAAACACTAGTTCGTACAAGTGTAGGCATGCAAAAAAAAAAAAAACCGGTTGTTTTGTCATGTGTGTTTGTAAAACTTGAGGAGTATAGCTTAATTTCGTAGCACTAACTATATATCATACAGTACCATATAGCAGCACATAGATATTCAATCAGAATTATCATTGAATAATTTTAATAGTGACACATGCATTTATTGTACATAACATTGTAAGCGAACAAGAAAATTCAATATTAGTTTATTTTATACAAGTTTAATTAGGTGGTGTACGTATTCACAAAGCACCCTTTGTGCTAGGGTTTAAAAATAGTTACCAGGAATACATGTTGGAGTATGTATAGTTTTTTTTTTTTTTGAAATGGGGTATCCCGGCCTTTGTTTGTATAATTGATTAACTGGATAAGAGCTCAAAAGGCACTCACTATTTGAAAGACGGGACAACTTCACTTTTTCATAATATTACTGCTTTTTTCTTGTTTAGCCCGAGCGACCGGTACAATGGTACATCCAGTTTGATCCACTTCCTCATGTGGCGGAATATAAATCAGAAACCTCCATCATGAGAAATCCAATTGTCCGATCTCCCGTAGATGATCTTATTTTTCTTTAGATTTCCATGATCGTGATCTTGCACAAGTAACACAAAATGAATTGCTGATACTACATAATAATAACGGTGGCATCAATCTCCAATAATTAGTACTTTCGGTGGACAATCACCTTCACAGATTGAGATCTAGTTAAATTTTCAGGTGCATATCCATGTCCATCATTGGCAGTGGCCTGCAACTTGTCCCCATTCCAATTCTGATTCCCCCTTTCTGCCAACAATGTTCCCTGGCTTTGGTTTCTTCTTGTTTAAGCACATTGTGGTTGGAGGATCGATCGGTTCTCCATACCAGTAAGGAGAAAAGCGGCATATTTCACCAAGCTTGTAGTGTGATAAAGGCAGCAACACGTGGGCAAGGGATGGGTGATTTATCCATTAATTTTATACTTGGAACGGATGTGCTTTATTTTCTATTTTGCGCCAAGTGGCCCATGCACAATTTATGACGTCAAATTTGTACTTCTTCTAGGAGATTGATGACGTCATTATCCCTTGGATGCATGTTAGAATGATGCTAGATATAAATAAAAAACTGAGAGGGATGCGCTGGTGAATTATAGTGTGAACTAAAGAAAATAAACTAGTCCCAGCTCAGTGGTCAAACGGTCTTCCGCATGTTCAAATTACCCGCAAAAAAGAATTTTCTGGCTAGTCCACTGAAGTGACATGCTATTCGGAGGACTATTGAGAATACAATGGTCATTGCAGCAATTAACATTGGATTCGAAGAAATGCACTACGTGGTCTATCATTACCTGGTTTAGCTTGATAACGCACAACTAACCAAGTTGAGATGCAAAAAAAAAAAAAAAGTAGGGCTGACAAGCTCGCCGCCAAAATTTTGACAAAGAAAACCCATTCTGATTCGTTTCCTAGTTCTCTGCCTGGCCAAAGTTCAGCAAATGAGCGACAAATGCCATGCCTAAATTTTACTTTTGCTGAATAAAAGTTGTGTTCCAGCAAACAGTGAGGACTGAGGATCAGTGAGCATGGAGGGAACATCGCCAACAGTCGGTCTTGTCGTCCGCAGAGCAACAGGCCTACGAGTGTCTACGACGCGATCCCAACAAGACGCATCAACTGGCACTGTGGCGAATTCCGGCCTCCCACAGATGAGCTACAAATGGAGGGAACAGTCGGCCCTGCCGTCCTCAAGGCAACATGGCCAGGACACAACCCCAACAAGAGGCATCCATTGCCTAACCCACACACACTCAGCGGCCGGCCTCGCCTAGTCGCCTTCCTCCTCCGGAATCGGCGGATGCTGCCGCGGCACCGCCCGCCGTGATGCGTCGCGCTCGCCGCTCGACTTGACTTGACGAACTGGACACGCGCGGCGTCGGGAGGAGTTGGACGAACCTGAATACCTGATCGATCGAGACCTAAAACAACACCAACTGGGCTAGGGGAGACGCATGCTTGCTTGCTCGTGTGAACCGGACACTCTTCTCCTAATTGTTGGACTAGTGTTGTGACTACTATCTAGTATTTTATTCTGTTTTAGACCACGTTGATCACACTATTTCAGTTTCAATATTGTATTTATGTAGAGTACTATGTATTCCAAAATAATTGTGCGAACTAATAAATTTCCATGTTTCTACATGTTGAGATTATTTGCATCCATTATTTATAATTAAGATTTTCAATTTCTTGCTAATAAAAATCAGTTCATCTTTATTAATCCATTTGGCCTCATACGAGTAAGAATTGATGTGCAAATTCAAATTGATTTCTTAAAATTGATGTTTTGGGGTTCATATGTACATAGTAGATCTACTACCGATGCATATTATCTACCACTACTGTTTATTCCTTAATTTTGTCATTTGTTATTATGATTGCTTTCTAGGTTGCTCTCTCATACATTTTTTCAAGTTATCGGATAAGACACGAGGAGTATGAGTATTCATTGATTATCAACAGATTATACTCCCTAGTGTTGCTGATATCTACTCCAAAATTTCTTTTGAAGATTATCTATAAACTGCCGTACTTAACAATTTGAGGTTCACACTTATGATTTCAGTCCAACTTTTTGAAATTACCATTAATTTTGCAAAGTTTATTACAACATCCATGGTGGTTATTAATTTACATGTTGCAAATTAATAATCTTTGGAGATCCATGTAGGAAACTGATGGCTAGAGTTTGTTTTGAGGATACAACCCTGGGAGGTGTATCAAACTTCATAGAAGAAGGCGGCCAAGACGGCTGGTACAACGTCAATCAAGGCTACACGATACAACCGTAACGCCACACGACTTGCAAGGCAACCCACAACCACAAAATCACAAAGACTCGTCTTGCACCGACACTTGCCATGAATGGTGAGATGACGAAACACGGGGCTCCCTGAGTGCGTCACAACCGAAAATAGAAACTTCAGAAGACCGACTCCTACTCCAGATCGGCCCACGGGATCCACCTCCGGCTAGAGTCACGTTGCTAACAGGAGAGCAAAAATACGCCCCTGCTGCAATGACACGTTTTGGATTTGCGATCTTTGTCAGATCATAATTTGGCAATTGCTAGTATGAAGAAGTACGTTGAAAGAGTATGCAGCAAGTCAGATCAAGTCAATAGACACAAAGGGAGCATCGGCCATCGGCAACAGCACTCCGCATCAACCGGCCGGCCACGACGAGCTCGAATAGTCCAGGCCCGATCCTGGACGATATGCTGCCGCGGCACTGCCCGGCACACGTCTGGTCGCCATCCATCTCACACGGTGGAATTCCGGGGAGGGAGCACGACCAAAACCACCACTGTGCACTGCACCCTGGAATACAAGGAAGAACCAGATGGTATCCTGAACAGGGGAAGGAGAGGAGACGCGTAGATACCCCAATTTTCCTCTCCAGTTTCTCACAAAGGTCTATATATACCCCTGCTGTCATTTCAGTTCAGAGCATCGACGTCCGTGCAGTAGTGTCCACCCAGCGCAAGCAAACAAGAGTACAAGACAGTCATGTGTTTCAGGTTCGGCTCCTGCTTCGGCGGCGGCAGCGGGCAGGACTACGGCCGCTCCATGTCCAAGACGACCCATCGCGGCTACTACAGCGGCGCCGACCACAAGTCGGGGCCACAGGCCAAGGCCAACCACCTCCAGCCCGCCGCCAATGAAACACATCACAACGGCGGTGGTGCGTGGAAACACCACATCGGCGACGCCGGTGGCCATGGCGCCTACACGCAAGACAAGGCCGACGACAAGTTGAAGCACCCGGCGGCGTGGATCAGCAAGGTCGGTGACAACGCCGGCCACACCTACACCTGCCGCTGATCGTGGGGAGCATGCCGCTGTTGATCACCACTACCACCCAACTACAACTGCTACCACTACATCAAGGTAATAGTATGGTAGGATTAGCTTGGCAGTTCAGTTCACCAATCCCTCCCTCTCGCTGAGCGAGCGCTGCCTCTGCTTCCGTTGTAGCTCTGTTTTTCCTTCCTCTCTTTTGGTCAGTCCTTGTACCATCTGCCTGAACTGAAAGGCACCTGGAACTGTGAGTGCGAGACAAAACGGCCTTGATCCAACTCCAGGAAGCTTTTGTCGGCAGATGCTTTTTTTTACCAACTCTGTATCATATAATGAATCGACTGAAAGAAAAAGGCATTCTGAAATCCCAGATGACACATTTATGCTTTTGCATTGCTCAGTGTATGTGGCAGCTTCTCTGCAGTCACTTGTGACTTCTGCCAGGATTGTGAATTATTCTTGTGTAAACTCTGATGAATTCTGATTCCATTTGGTTTGTTCTCGGAAAATATTGGTGAAGCAGCCAGGATCACTCTGTAGCTAGGTTGGCAGCTCACCAGCTGCTTGGAATAGCTCAACCAAAATTGTATTAATCTGATTTAACATACTTGCTCAGCATAGGTACCAGCTATTACTTTACTGACATTTCTCAACTTATGCATAACCAATTGGTGTGAGCTTTGAAGTGACACAACTAACAAACATCTAGTATATCACAGAATGCGCACGCAAAATATTTTCATATGCAAGTACTAGAAGTTGAATATGAGGTGAGGCGGCAACTCACTCAATAACACAAAAAGAATGTTCTTATTAAAACACGAAAATAATGTGACTGAAACAATAATAGGCACCTCCTTTTGCACTTCCCCTTCGTTCTATAGTTTGCTTTAGGCAGGTCACAACAGGTATACATCTTTTTTTTGAAACAAGGACAACGGGTGTATATCATGTTAACATCTGTAAGTTTTGGTTCCCGAGAAAAAGGAAGGCAGAGTTTTATCCAATGAATCACATAGACCATTTCTGGTCCACATTGCCTCTAAGCATATGTCTGTGCTGGTCCACTACCAAACTCTGAAAACTATCTGCCTTCCATTCCCAAATTTATTCCTTCAGCCGACCTCAGCGGCCGGCCTCGCCTAGTTGACTTCCTCGGAATCGGCGGATGCTGCGGCGGCACCGCCCGCCGCGATGCGTCTCGCTCGACTTGACTTGACGAACTGGACACGCGCGGCGTCGGGAGGAGTTGGACGAACCTGAATACCTGATCGATCGAGACCTAAAACAACACCAACTGGGCGAGGAGAGACGCGTGCTTCTTTTCCTAAGTTTGCTCGGGACCTTCTTTTCCTAAGCTTTGCCCACACGTTGCCCCTTCGGGGCATATATACCCAACGCACTGTCATTTCAAAGCATCAAGCAACAACACTAGCCCAGTGATCAGGCCGTTTGATAAGCCTCCTTGATCGGTGCTCTGGCAATCAAGATTAGCCCACCACCAAGAACGTGCTTCGAGTTCAGCTCGTGCTTTGGCGACGGAAAATAATGAGAGGAGCTATATGAATTAATTATAAATAGTGATGAAAATAAGAAGAGAACTCTAGAGGTAAAGATATTTGCAAGGAATGCTCTAGTACACAGTTATGTCTCTTTATTGTAGGGTTTATTTAGGCTGTTGGCACATGATTTCAACGAACGTTTGCAAGTGTATACATAGGGGACGCCACTTCCATATCTCCACATATAACCAAAATGGCGTAGCATTCATTTATATAGGATAAGATTATTCAGAATGATATTTGTAGACACGGTTGAACAATGTTGTGCATTTATCTAGCATTTTAAAACGTCTATAAACATAGAAAATAATGTTCATGCAAATCAAACAGTCAAAGTTGCATGATTAATCACTCAAATCGAACATGCATTATCACTGGGTGTTAATTATTGCTAATAATTAATTCTTATGTATGTTTTAAACAACTGTCAATATACATTGAAGAGTCAAACAATGATCATCACTAGGGTTTTGGTTACCGGTCAGTAAATCCGGTTACCGACCGGTAACCTAGTTTCCCGAGCACCTCCGGTTAATGTATTCCCGTTCAAAAAATTCTGAGTTTTTTTTAATTTTTTGAATTTGACCGTGAAAGTTTAGATAAATACGACGTAATCACGCTATATGCACACATCCAGAGACGTAGGGCACCGGAAGCAACATGCTTACCTCTCCCGTAGGTGCTGGTTTCGAATGTTGGCTCATCTCTACGTTTTGAGTATCATTTTATCAATACTAGATTAAATCCACAAAATTATAGAAAAAGCAGACATCAACCTTCGAACCTGAGAGCTCGCTACGGTATAGAAGACTGAACGGAGGCATACCGCTACGCTACACACACTGTGATGGCCAGTTGTAGTTTAAACCATAAATAACTCTTTCCGAAAAAGTTTGAATTTAATTTTTGATTTCTAAATTCATCCGGTAACCGTCCGGGATTTCTCGGTTACCGCGGTAACGGGAAATCTCGAGCCCCCTCGGGAAATTTTTGAAGTCAGGAACCGAAACCTTGATCATAACCTTCTCGCATGATTTAATCAGATTGACATGATGGACTGGCCCGCTCGTCTTCTACGCCGCACTCAGCTGGACATGTAAGCCGAAAGTATTTCTGAACTGGAGCAAAATTATTTCGGTCCACGGGTCTCAAAATGTTGCAAGGCTAATTTGCTAAAAGACCCTAATGTTTCCGGGTTTAGTCGCGTTAACAGTACTACTATCTAGTGTTGTATTCTGTTTTAGACCATGTTAATCACATTATTTCAATTCCAATATTATAATTCTGTAGAGTACTATGTATTCCAGAACAGTTGTATGATGTAACAAATTTTCATGTTTGTACATGTTGAGATTATTTGCATCCATTATTTATAACTAAGATTTTTAGTTTTTTACAAATAAAAAACAATTTATCTTAATTAACCATTTGGCTTGGCACGAGTAAGAATTGATGTGCAAAATTCAAATTGATTTCTTAAAGTTGATGTTTGGGGGATCATATGTAGATAGTAGCTCTACCACCGATGCATATTATCTACCACTACAATTTGTGCCTAATTTTTTTAATTTCATTATGATTGCTTTCTAGGTTGCTATGACATACTTCTTTTCTTCAAGTTATGAGAAAAAGAACGAGGAATATAAGTATTTATTGATTTTCAACATATTGTACTCCCTCGTGTTGCGATATCTACTCCAAAATTCGTTTTGGAGATTATCTAGAAAGTGTCATAACTAAAAATTTGAGGTTCACACTAATGATTTCAGTCCAACTTCTTGAAATTTCCATTAAATTTTCAAAGGTTATTACAACATCCATTGTGGTTAGTAATTTAACGGCTGTAAATAAATAACCTTTGATTTATCCATGTAGGTAATTGATGGCTAGAGAATTTGAGGCACTCTCCCTTAGTGTCCACAACTATCCTACATATTGCTCTTGCGTCATGTGGGATTTTGCGTCACTGTGCTGAAGTTCGACCATTCCAGCCTCCCAGGGCGGAGCTTTAGCATTGTTTGAAAAAAAACCACATGAAAGGAACATCACCAACAGTCGGTCCTGCCATCGGCAACTATAGCTGGCCAAACGGGCCGGCCCGGCACGGCACGGCCCGTGAAAGGCACGGCCCGTTAGACACGTTAGCTAATCGTGCCGTGCCGGGCCGGCCCACGGGCCTTAAATCAGTTCGCGGCACGGCACGGCGGCCCGTCAACGGCCCGGCTGGCACGTCAGGCACGGCCCGGCACGCAAAAAAACGGCCCAATAAGCTTAAATACGGCCCAAAAACTATTTTTTTTTGTAAAAATAGGTAAAAATTTTAAAAAAATATTAAAAAAAGCTAAACGTGCCGTGCCGGGCCGGCCCGCGTGCCTCAGATCGAAGGCCGGCCCGGGCACTACCGGGCCCGTGCCTCGGCACGGCCCATTTAATTCGTGACGTGCCGTGCCTGGGCCGGGCCAAAATCGCCGTGCCTCGGGCCGGCCCGTTTGACCCGGTCCAGTTGGCCACCTACATCGGCAAGGCAACAAGTCTAGGACACGACCCCAACAAAAGGCATCAACATCCGGGCTACGCACAGTCCGCGGCTCCGGAATCGATCGATGCTGCCGCGGCACCGCCCGCCGCGCGATGCGTCGCGCTCGACTTGGCTTGACTTCAGGAGTTGGACGAACCTGATCGATCGAGACCTAAACAACACTAAGCTTCGCGCACACGTTTGAACTGGAGCTTCGCGCACACGTTGCGTCCCCGGGGGCATATGTACCCAGCGCACTGTCATTTCAAAGCATCAAACACCAACACTAGTCCAGTAGTCCAGTAATCAGGCCGTTTGAGATAAGCCTCCTCTGGTGCTCTGCAATCAAGATTAGCCGAGCAGTCCACCAGGAATATGCTTCGAGTTCGGCTCGTGCTGCGGAGCTATATGAGAATTAATTATAAATAGTAATGATAATAAGAAGAGAACTCTAGAGGTAAAGATATATCTGCAAGGACTACGCTACTACACAGCTATGTCTCTTTATTGTAGGGTTTAGGCTGTTGGCACATGAATTCAACTAACGTGGATAGTTGAAGAACGTGATTGCCATGTGAACCTATGCGGATGAACTCGTGTGGACTCCTAGGCCACGGCGCCGACGGAATCAAGATGCGAGCGGGCAACACTCTGCAGGAGTCCGCCGGCGGGAACGTTCCTGGCGGCCGCTTCTGGGCTCTCTCATCTCTAGAAAGTGACTTGGAGGACGCTCCGGCGGTTTCGTTGTCACCGTCGTCCAAGTATCTCTCTGGCTCCACGGAGACAGACGTCGCTGGAAGCTCAAGGGCGACGAAGAGGATCGAGAAGCGGCGGAAGCAGAGGGAGGCGGCGATGGAATGGATCGCTACTTCATCACCAGCGGTGAGTGCTGACCGCAAAAGTCCTTCTCGCAGGTCATGGCCGGGGTCCCGTGGAAGTCAAGTGATGTCACCGACGGTCCATCTTCTCGAGGAGGAGTTCGACCCGTCGGAGTGGATCACAGTGCAGAGAAGGAAGAGAAGAGAAGGTTCACGCTCATCCCGGCGACGGCGATGCTCTTGGCCGGCCTTGAAGACGACGGATCACGGCGGCGCCCCGATTTTTGTGGATCGCGGTTTTTCAGGTAATTTCAAATTTGATCACCGATCGGGTTTGGGCCAAACGGACTTGGATCAAACCCAAAGGGTCATACGGGCCCAGTGAGCAGGATCGACGCATCAGCAAAGGCTGGGGCAGCGTTCCGTAAGCTCCTAGGGTTTTTCTGGTCGTGCGATACGATAGCTGCACCTCGTGTTCGTGTGGCGGCTGTCATGGCGCATGGCGGCGGAACTGGTGGCTTTGGTCGTGGTTCAGGTCCTCCTCCAGTGGGGGGGAGGAAGCAATGGTCGTGGAGGAGCAAACGGCGGCCGCGGATTCCGTGATGATCCTGGTGCTGGTCCGAGTAACTGGCAACGCAACTACAACGACGGAGGGCGAAATTTCAACGCTGTTCGGTACGACTATGGCAACGGCCGTGGTCGAGGGAACTTCAATGACCGTGGAGGGTACAGCGGCAGTGGCCGGGGTTCCTTTGCTGGAGACGGCGCCGGGGGATATGGAGGTCACCCCGATGCGAATCAGGGGGCTTTCAATGGCGTTTTTCACCCTGGTGCAGGTGATGATTTTTATGATAATGTTGGCTATCGGAATCGGCGGCGGTATGAATTCCGTGGAGCTCGTCCTGTTGGTCGCAATTTTGGCCGGGGTCGAGGAGGAGAGACGCCTCGATATACAGTTGTGTCTACCAAAAAACCGGCTACGCTGCCGGGTGTCACCAATGGAGAAAGTCTATCCGATGCGGCGGTGACGGCTGCAGCCTCCAAAGCGGTCGAGGAAGTGTTAGTGAGGCAGGGTGCGGCAGTAGCTACGCAAGCTGTCGTCCCTCCTGCTACATTGACGACCTTAGCTGCGACACCAACGTTGGCTCAAGAGCGAGTGACTGCAACAGCCGCAGCTGGGCTGTCTAGTGGTGGACCTGTTGTTGCTGAGCAAGGGGGGAGCAAGACCTTGAAGAAAAAGGAGAAGAGCGCAGATAAAGATAAGTGCTTCCGTTGCAATGTACAGGGACATCATGCTGTGGACTGCACTGCCATTCTCTGTGATTTTTGTGGGGCGGCTGATCATGCCAATGAGGTGTGTCATCTACACTCAGCTCCAAAACCGACCTTGGCTGTGTTTGGATACGCCCATGAGCAGCTCATGTTTTTTGATGTTTCAAACTCAGACTCGTATCAACCCCGATCGGAGAGTGGAAGAACGGGTAAGATTGTGGTCTCAAAAGTCGGAACAAATCGCATTACTAAGATTGCAGACAAGGTGATTAGACCCACACAGACAGCTTTTATGCCTGGGAGACATATCCTTGAGGGGGTAGTAGTTCTCCATGAGACGATCCATGAGCTTCATCGGAAGAATATGGATGGTGTGTTGTTTAAAATAGATTTTGAAAAAGCATATGATAAAGTGAAATGGTCTTTCTTACAGCAAACGTTGCGTATGAAAGGATTCGATCATAAATGGTGTGACCTCATCACAAATTTCGTCCAAGGCGGGTCAGTGGGAATACGTGTCAATGACGACATTGGTCACTATTTCCAAACCCGTAAAGGTTTAAGACAGGGAGATCCTCTATCTCCTTTGCTATTTAACATTATTGCAGATATGTTGGCCATCCTAATAGCGCGGGCTAAGGAAGATGGTCAAGTTGGAGGCCTAATTCCTCATCTGGTTGAGGGAGGGGTCTCTATTTTGCAATACGCTGATGATACTATTTTATTTATGGAGCATGATCTGGAAAAGGCCATGAATATGAAATTGATATTATGCATCTTCGAGCAGCTATCAGGTCTTAAGATAAATTTCCACAAAAGCGAGATTTTCTGTTTTGGTAATGCAAAGGAGATGCAAGATCAATATGCAGAAATTTTAGGCTGTGAGGTTGGGTCACTACCTTTTAAATATTTAGGGATCCCAATTCATCACCGGAAACTTTTGAATAAAGAGTGGAATCCGGTAGAAAACCGTTTTGAGAAGAAATTAGGATGCTGGCAAGGTAAGCTACTCTCATACGGAGATAGACTCGTGCTGATTAACTCAGTCCTTACTAGCCTACCCATGTTCATGCTATCTTTCCTCGAGATACCTAAAGGGGTTCTTAAGAGATTAGACCTTTACCGATCGCGTTTTTTCTGGCAAAGCGATCAGCATAAACGCAAATATAGGTTGACAAAGTGGAATATTATATGCAGGCCAAAAGACCAAGGAGGGCTAGGCATAGAAGTCCTCGACATAAAAAATAAATGCCTTTTAAGTAAATGGCTTTTCAAACTTCTCAATGAGGAAGGGATGTGGCAGGAGTTAATTACTAACAAATATTTAAAAGACAAAACGTTGTCACAAGTGACAGCAAAGCCCACAGATTCCCAATTTTGGAAAGGTCTGATGACAGTTAAACATGATTTTTCAGAGGGGGTCTTTCATTGTAGGTAATGGTCAATCTACTCGTTTTTTGGGAAGATACGTGGTTGGGAGACGTCCCGCTAGCGAATCAATACCCTTTACTTTATAATATTGTTCGTCGTAAAAACGTTTTGGTGGCGGACATTTTAGCTCAGTCTCCCTTAAACGTTGAATTTCGTAGAACGCTGACGGGAGACAAATGGGAGGCATGGTTACATATGGTAGAGAGATTAATGGCCATTACCCTTTCTCAGGAAGAAGATAAATTTGTGTGGAAACTTAATGCATCGGGGTTTTTTACGGTAAAATCACTATATGCAGACTATATGAATGATCATACGATTTTTCTAAAGAAATACATTTGGAAATTAAAGGTGCCGCTTAAGATAAGGATTTTTATGTGGTTTCTTTTTAACAAAGTTATTTTAACAAAGGATAACCTTGCAAAGCGACAATGGAATGGCTGTAAGAAATGTGTGTTCTGTGATTCGGAGGAGTCTATAGATCATTTATTTTTTACATGCCCTTTTGCACATGGACTCTGGACTATAGTTCAATATGCTTTCAATATTATCCCACCATCAAATGTGTCAAATATGTTTGGCAATTGGCTGCATGGGGTAGAAAAGAAAACTAAGGCACAAATCCGCGTCGGAACATGTGCTTTGGTTTGGTCTTTGTGGAACTATCGGAATGACATTATTTTTAACAAACGTGCAAATACTAATTTTTTTCAGGTTATCCGTATGGCTACTCACTTCATCCACGAGTGGTCTTTCCTGCTACCGGAGGCGCAATGAGCGTCTATGGATTTCGGATGCTCCACTCTGGAGACGGTCGCTCGGGATATCTACAACCGGGGTGGCTGGCGGCTTGCTAGACGACTACATGATGCATAGGCGCTATGTGTGTTTAGTCTTTCGCCGGCTTATTTTCGTTTGCACCTTATGCGACCCATGAGTCGTAAACCTATTACTCTGCACTTTTGATACCATGCAATAAATAAATAAATAAGGCTGTGTGCATCGATTGATGCAGAGGCCGGGATACCCCCCATTTCGAAAAAAAATATAGGGGACGCCACTTCCATGTCTTCACATAACCAAAATGGCGTAGCTTTCATTTATATAGGATAAGATTATTCAGAATGATTCGATGAGAATGATATTTGTAGATGCGGCTGAACAAAGTTGCGCATTTATCTAGCATTTCAAAACGTCTATAAACATAGAACATAATGTTCATGCAAAACAATCAAAGTTGCACGATTAATCACTAAAATCGAATATGCAACGTCAATGGGCGTTAGTTATTGTTAATAATTTATTCTTATGTATGTTTTAAACATGTGACAATACAGAGTATTGACCGGCCCACTTGGCTTCAATACATCAGACAGTCAAACAATCGTCCTCAACTTCTCGCCCCATTTATCTAGTATTTTAAAACGTCTATAAACATAGAAAATGATGTTCATGCAAATCAAACAGTCAAAATTGCACGATTAATAACTCAAATGCAATATGCAACATCATAATTATTGTTAATAATTTATTCTTATGTATGTTTTAAACATGTGTCAATATACACAATTGACCGGCCTGCTCGGCTTCAATACATCGGACAGTCAAACAGTTACTCGACTTCTCAACCGATTTAATCAGACCGATACAATTGACCGGCATGCTCGGCTTCTGCGCCGCACTCGGCTGGACATGTGAGCCAAAAGTCTATTTTGTTGCTGCTCATGTAATTTCACTACACATCAAAGTATTGTGAAGGTAATGTGCTAAAAATTTCTTATATTTCTTGATTTTAGTCCTATTAATAGTATTACTATCTAATATTTTATTATGTTTTTCACATTATTTCAGTTTCAATATTGTATTTATGTAGAGTACTATGTATTTCAAAATAATTGTGTAACGTAATAAAATTCCATGTTTCTACATGTTGAGATTATTTGCATCCATTAGTTATAATTAAGATTTTTAATTTCTTGTAAATAAATATCAAGTCATCTTAATTAATCCATTTGGCATGATACGAGTAAGAACTGATGTGCAAATTCAGATTGATTTCTTAAAAATGATGTTTTGGGGTTCATATATATGTACACAATAGATCTAATACCAATGTAGATAATTGACGGCAACGCATATCATCTTAGCTAGTTCCCCTCCCCCTCCCCCTTCTACAGTAGAGAAAGGCGAGTGAGAGGGCGACCGCCGTGTTCCCCCCGTTTCCCCGGCGCCGCCGGTGGTTCCCCTCTCCTTCCCCGTCCGCTGCGGCGGGGGAAGGGTGGGGGAACCCCGGATCTGGGCTGCCGGGCTGTAAATAGGGCGTGGAGGAGTGTGGCCGGCGGCGGCGTCTCGGTGGGTGCGGCGTCGGCGTGTACGGCCGTGTGGTCATCTCAGATCCGGCTCCCTCTCGTCGGTGTTGCTTGCACTGATGAAGGATCTGTGGATGTTTCCCTCCGTGGGCGGCGTGGCGACGACGCCGTCCTCATGATTTGGGAATCCTGTCCTCGGGCCCTCTGTCGATGCGCCGCCGTCTCCTCCATCGTCGGCGTAGGGCTGCTGAGGTATGTGTGTGGAGGGTCTCCCGGATCTTCCTCTCTCTCGTCGGCCGGCGAGGGAGCAGAGTTGGTGGTGCCCCGTCCTTCTTCGTCTTCGTCGTGCGGGTACGGAGCGACCGAGAACTACGACTTCCCGACCGCGTGGATTTCGCCGGAGTCAAGGTCTTCGACTGCTCCAAGAGGGAGCAGCGACGGCGATGCGGCGGCGCGTCCTGGTTCCGCGTCGGAGCTTCAAGAGGATGGCTCCCTCAGGGACTTGTTTGTAATTTTCAAGTTTTTTGGGGGTGCGTTGTATCTCTGTGTTTGATAATAGATCCGGGGGTTGTTTCGCAAAAAAAAATACCAATGTAGATTATCTATGACTATTGTTTACCAAATTATGTCATTTTTTTATTATGATTGCTCTCCATACATTTTTCAAATTATCAGATAAGACACGAGGAGTATGAGTATTCATTGATTTTCAACAGATTATACTCCCTGGTGTTGTGGATATCTACTACAAAATTTCTTTTGGAGATTATCTACAAAGTGCCGTACATAACAATTTGAGGTTCACACTTATGATTTCAGTCCAACTTGTTGAATTCCATTAATTTTGCAAAGTTCATTACAACATCCACGGTGGTTATTAATCTGTAGGTTGCAAATTAATAATCTTTGGTTTATCCATGTAGGTAGCTGATGGCTAGAGTCTTTTTTAAGGATACAACCCTGAGAGGTGTATCAAATTTCATAGAAGAAGGTAGCCAAGACGGCTGGTACAACGTCAATCAACGCTACACGATACAAACGCAATGCCACACGACTTACAATGCAACCCACAACCACCAAACAACAAAGACTCGTCTTGCACCGACTTTTGCCATGAATGGCGAGATGACAAAACACGAGGCTCCCAGACTGCATCACAACCGAAAATAGAAACTACAGAAGACCGATCCTTACTCCAAACCGGCACAAGTCGACGCACCATCCGCCCTTAAGCGAGTAAATGTCGGCAAGCAAACGGCGGGACCGAACCAAACCGGAGGAGGCGCCGACCAAGAATACATGGCAACAGTGTACATTGCGCCCCGGAAGCCCACCCTCTGAGCGGAGGCATGTAGGATACCACGAAGACCCTAAGCAACGCCTCCAAGGATGAAACAACACCGCCGCGCCGCCGCTGCCCGATTTAAAACTTGACCATGAGTTTCCCCGGTGTTTAAGGCAGGGAAGCACGGGTAGGACCATGAAAATGCCTCCAATAATGTGACGGCGCCCACAAGCGTCGGCGTCGATTTCGCCCCGACGCTACCGAAGACCTCACGATCCATCATCCACACGCAGAAAAGAGCTGCCTTTAGGCTACTGCCACCGATAGGCGGGCCAGATCTTGCGAGGAGGAGGTGCGGACAATTTGAAGCACTCTCACTTAATGTCCACAACTATCCTACCTGGGTCATGGACATCAAGATTGCTCTTGGGTCATGTGGGGTTATGCGTCCAATCCGGGGTCCATGGGATCCACCTCCGGCTAGTGTCACGACGCTAACAGGAGAGCAAAAATACGCCCTGCTGGCAATGACACGTTTTGGATTTACGATCTTGGTCAGATCAAAATTTGGCAAATGCTAGTATGAATAAGTACGTGGAAAGAGTATGCAGCAAGTCATGTCAAGTCAATGGGAACATATATAGACATAAAGGGAGCATCGGCCATCGGCAACAGCACTCCCCATCAACCGGCCGGCCACGACGAGCTCGGATAGTCCAGGCCTGATCCGGGACCGCCCGGCACACGACTCGTCGCCATCCATCTCACACGGTGGAATTCCTGGGAGGGAGGACGACCAAAACCACCACTGTGCACTGCACTGCACTACCAAACTCTGAAAGTGATCTGCCTTTCTTTCCCAAACTTATTCCTTCAGCCGACCTGTTGCCTCGTGTTTACCCATTACTCAGGAGGAACCAAATCATACAGGGGACAATTTTAGAATGGTAAAAATATCCTAATCTTACCGATGGCCATCGCATCAACTTGTGTGGCACGAACCCTTTCTTTCCTCTTATGTTTGATGTAAGTGGAAGTGAAAGCGGAAGAATCACGCAGTTATGTAGTTATATTTACTACTGTTAAAGTGCTAATCTCCTAATCAGGCTTCATGAACTGGCATTACAATTGAGTCAGAAATAAATCTCAGGTTACGAGTTTTCAGCTAAACACGTGGAATGTAAAGCCTGGTGCAGATCTACCTAAGATGCGAAGACTGCTCAATTAAATTAGCGTACAACACTTTTACAAGCTGGGGCCGCAGGCCAACCATCTCCTGCCCGCCGCCAATGAAACACAGAGCGGCGCCGGCCTCCAGAGAGATGCCGCCACCACGGTGGATCACCACCACTACCCTTCTACAATTACTACCGCTACATCAAGGTACTAGTATGGTAGGATTAGCATGGCAGTTCAGTTCACCAATCCCTCCCTCTCGCTGAGTGAGCACTACCCCTGCTTCTGTTCTAGCTCTGTTTTCCTTCCTCAAAGGCACCTGGAATCGTGAGTGCGAGACAAAGGCCCAGTTCTTTTGGCAGCTTATCTTTTGGCAGCTTAAAAAATAAGCTGCCCTCTCCCCAGCTTTTTCTATAAGCCACCCGGCTTATTAGTTGGAGCTTCTAGTTTAGTTATAGGATGACTAGTTTAGAAGCTCCAAGTAATAAGCCGGATGGCTTATAGGAGAAGCTAGGGAGGAGGCAGCTTATTTTTTAAGCTGGCAAAAGAACTGGGCCAAAAGGCCCTGCTCCAGCTCCAGGAAGCTTTTGTTGGCAGATTTTTTTTTTTTACCAACTCTGTATTTATAATCAATAGAGCGAATGAAAGAAGGCATTCTGAAATCCCAGATGACCGAGTCAACATTTAAAATTTTGCAGTACTCTGTGTATGTGGCAGCTTCCCTGTCTTCTTCTGACTTCTGCAGTATTGTGAAATATTCTTGTGTAGACTTTGATGAATGTTGATGCCACCTGGTTTGTCTCGGGGAAACATTGGTGAAACCTCAATGTCTCGGAACAAAAGCCAAAATTGTATTATAACCCAAATTAACATGCTTGCTCAGCATAGGTACCAGCTGCTAAAACCACACGAATGCTAATGCTTTGCTGACATTTCTTCACTTGTGCATAAGTAACCAATTGGTGTGAACTCTCAAGTAACACCGTTAACAAACATATTATAGATGAGTTTCTGCTGGTGAAAGACAAATGGCGCAGATATAGGCGGCAACTCACTCAATAATACAAAAGGAATGGTCTTTGTTAAATACAAAAAGAATGTGACTGGCACAAAAATAGACACCTCCTTTTGCACTTCCCTACTTTCTATAGTTCGCTTTACGCAGGTGACAACGGGTATGTCATATTAACAACTGCAAGTTTTAGTTCTCGAAAAATAGGTATAACATGTAGACTTGTTCCAACATTTTTTAGAGCATGTACATAATGATGCCTAGTGCTTGTGTAAGAAATGTTTTCCTTTTGTCACGTGTGATTACAAAAGTTTGGGAGTATATAACCTGATTTCGCATCATTATCTGTCATATCTGGCATTTTATTACTTAAGATTATTAACATTCATCCGGCCTCTGCATTACTAGAATGAACACAGCCGCAACCACAACGTCATGAAAATAAAATACACATGCGAATTACAAGTAAACAAAAGTGTAAAATGTCTATAAAGCTGGAGGGCCAATCTAAAAATCACACGGCCATCCATGTAGGATAAAAATATCCCTCGCCGATTCTTCCAGTCGTGCAGAAACCTACATAAAAAGGTCTCGATTTTTCACACGTTTTAATGTGGACCACGAACGAAGTAAACCGATGCATTTGTAGATTATCTATATGAGAGAAGATTTTTTATCGTCAAAAATATTTTCATTTCTACAAAATCAAAACGACCATATTACGGCTAGTGCTTCCATCCTAATGATAGATCTAAGCTTGTGATCGATACCCATGTAACCAATTGACAAAAATATTTACAACAGAATGTCGTGGATACAAGTTAGAAGCTATTTGGATGGTTGACCAAATAGAACGGGCAACCTTCCAATGAAAGAATAAGTGTTTTTATTGTCTCCTCATATGGACAGGAACCACACTTTGAACATAGATCCTTACTATCTATCTACGGTTTCCATGATTTTTATAGTACACACATGTTTTTATAGCATAGATCGACCATCGTAAAAGTGCAGAATATCTTAATATTTTTCTATCTTTTGAGTACCAACCGTAATTAGGTTATATATGTATCCAAAATGTGCTTTATGTGAGGCTTAAAATCTCTTTTCAGGAATAACTACTAGAGTATGTCTATAATTGATTAACTGGAGAACAACTTTAAAAGCACTAACTACATAAAAGAAGGGACAACTCCTCTTTACCGAATATAACTTTTTTCTAGTTTAGCTTGGGTCACCATTTTATGAAGTTTGATCCAATCCCTCATGTGCGTAATATACAAGAGAAATCTCCATCATGAGAAATCCAATTGTCCGATCTCTCAGTACATGATCTTATTTTAATAGCATTTCCATCATCGAGATCTAGCGCAAGTAAACAAAAAAATTAACCGTTGGTACTACATAATCTATAGCGGTGGCATCAATCTCCAATAATTACGACTTTCGGCTGACAATCACCTTCACAAATTGAGATCTAACTAAATTTTCTAGTGCATATATCCATGTCCATCCTTGCTGGAGGCCTGCAAATTGTCCCCATTCCTATTGTATTCCCTTTCTGCCAAGAATGTTCCCTGTCTTCGGTCTCTTCTTGTTTAAGCACATTATGTATTTGTGGTGTGGGGGATCAATCATTTTTCCATACCAGTGACAGTGAGTAAGCCTTACCAGCGAGGGAGAGAAAGCAGCATATTCCATCAAGTTTGGAGGGGAATAAAGGCAAAGGATGACACATGCGATTTATCCTTTAATTCTACTTGGAACGGATGTGCTTTCTTTTCTATTTTCTGCCAAGTTGTTCACATTTATGACGTCAAATTGTTACTTCTTCCATGAGATTGATGACGTCATTATCCCTTGGATGTTAGAATGATGCTAGTTCAAAAAAACTGAGGGATGCGATGGTGAATTATAGTGTGAACTAAGGAAAAGAACTAGTCATAGCTCAGTAGTCAAACGGTCTTTATATAAAGCATGTTCAGCTGAATGATGTGTAGACTGTAGACACTTAAATTTGGGAACTCCAGAGAGTCATGACTTAGTCCAATGAACTGACAGTTCACTCTGAGGACAGGAATATATTCCCATGGAGAGTACACTGATTATTGCAGCAGTTAGCATCCGATACAAGACGTACAAGCCATAGGCGCGGCTGTCATTACTTGAGTTAGCTCGCACAACTAACCAAGTTTGAGCTGAAAAAAAAAATGTAGCAGTGGCAAAGCTCGCCGCTAAAATTTTGACAAAGAGAATCCATTCTGATCCATTTACTAGTTTCTCTGCCTGGCCAAACTTCAGCGAGAACAAACAAATGCCATGCCTAAATTCTACTTTTGCTGAATAAAAGTTGTCCAGCAAACAGTGAGGATATATTGAGGATCGCTGAGCATGGAGGGAGCATCGCCAACAGTCCGTCTTGCCGTCCGCAAAGCAACAGCCCTAGGACACGACCCCGATAAGAGGCATGAGGCATCCACATCCGGCCGGCCACGCACTGCCTGCCAAACCCACCACAAACACGAGCACCCGGAATCGATCGATGCTGCCGCGGCGCCGCCCGCCGCCCGCCGTGATGCGTCGCGCTCGACCTGGATATATACCCAAACGCACTGTCATATATCAGGCAGTTTGATAAGCCTCCTTGATCAAGATTAGCCGACCACCAAGAATGTGCTTCAAGTTCGGCTCGTGCACTCGTGCTTCGGCAATAATGAAAATAAGAAGGGAACTCTAGAGGTAAGGAATATTCTAGTAAATAGTTATGTTTTGTCGTACGGTTTAGGCTGTTGGCACATGAATAGCCAATCCCATGTCTAGTAAATAGTAAATGGGGGACGCCTCTCCCATGTCTCTACATAGCCAAAATGTTGTAACATTCAATTATATAGGATAAGATTATTGAGAATGGCTGGATGAGAATGATACTCGAATCTGTGGCCGAAAAATGTTGCGCATTTATCTAGCATTTTAAAACGTCTATTAACATAGAAAATAATGTTCATGCAAATCGAACAGTCAAAGTTGCACGATTAATCACTAAAATCAAATATGCTACGTCAATGGGCATTAATTATTTGTTAATAATTTATTCTTATGTATGTTTTAAACACCTGTCAATATACATAAATGACCAGTCCGCTCGGTTTCAATACATTGGACAGTCAAACAATCCCACTAAACTTCTCTCTCGATTTAATCAGACCGACACAACTGGCCAGCCCGCTCGGCTTCTGCGCCGCACACGGTAGACATGTGAGACAAAAGTTTGTTTTTTTTGCCTGCAACTCACGTAATTTCACTACACAACAAAGTATTGCGAGGCTAATTTGCAAAATTTCTCTTATATTTCTTGATTTTAGTCCTATTAATAGTATTATTATCTAGTATTTTATTCTGTTTTAGACCACGTGGATTTATGTAGAGTACTATGTATTCCAACATAATTGTGTGATCACATTATTATGCACGTCGATCACATTATTTCAGTTTTAATATTGTATTTATGTAGAGTAATATGTATTCCAAAATAATTGTGTGATGTAATAAATTTCCATGTTTCTACATGTTGAGATTATTTGTATCCATTATTTGTAATTAAGATTTTCAAATTTTTGCAAATAAAATCAAGTCATCTTAATTAATCCATTTGGCCGGATATGAGTAAGAACTGATGTGCAAATTCAAATTGATTTCTTAAAATTGATGTCTTGGGGTTCATATGTAGACAGTAGATCTACTACCGATGCAGATTATCAACCACTACTGTTTATTCCTAGATTTTGCCATTTTCTATTATGATCGTTTTCTAGGTTGCTCTCTCATACATTTTTCAAGTTATTGGATAAGACACGAGCAGTATGAGTATTCATTGATTTTTAACTGATTATACTCCCTGGTGTTGCTGATATCTACTCTAAAATTTCTTTTGGACATTATCTACAAAGTGACGTACTTAACAATTCGAGGTTCACACTCATGATTTCAGTCCAACTTTTTGAAATTTCCATTAAGTTTGCGAAGTTTATTACGTGGAAGTTACGGTGGTTATTAATTTATAGGTTGCAAATTAATAATCTTTGGTTTATCCATGTAGGTAACTGATGGCTAGAGTTTTAGTAAGCATACAACCCTGGAAGGTGTATCAAATTTCATATAAGAAGGCGGCCAAGACGGCTGGTACAACGTCAATCAAGGCTACACGATACAAACGTGAAGCCACACAACTTACAACGCAACCCACAACCACCAAATAACAAAGACTCGCCTTGCACCGACACGTGTCATGAATGGCGAGATGATGAAACATGGGGGTGCGTCACAACCGAAAATAGAAACTTCAGAAGACCGATACCTACTCCATATCGACAAAATTCGACGCATCGTCCGCCATTAAGCGCCTAAAAGTCGGCAAACAAACGGCGGGACCAAGAAAGCATGACAACGATGTATATTGCGCCCCGGAAGCCCATACTCGGAGCGGAGGCAACACCGGCTCCAACTGGCGCATGTAGGATACCACGAACACCCTAAGAAACGCCTCCACGGAGGAAACAACACTGTCGTGCCGCTGCTGCCCGATTTAAAAATAGACCTTGGGTTTCCCCGGTGTTCGAGGCAGGCAAGCACAGGTAGGACCATGAAAACGCCTCCAAGAAAGTGAGGGCACCCACAAGTGTCGCTGTCGATTTCGCCCCGACGCTACCGAAGACCTCACGATCCATCATCCACATGCAGAAAAGAGCTGCCTTTAGGCTACTGCTGATAGCGCGAGAGGTGTTAATCAATCACGCTTCGTTGGGCACCCCAAGAGGAAGGTTTGAGGAGCACAGCAGCAAGTTTTCCCTCAGTTAGAAACCAAGGTTATCGAACCAGTAGGAGTGAGAAATGCTTCGGAAGGTTGTCCACAACTACAATGGCGCCAGAAAAAGAGCTGTTGCAGGGGAAACAGTGGAACCTGCAGAACACAATCAAACTACTTTGCCCCAACGAAGCAGTGAGGTTGTCAATCTCACCGGCCTTGCTGAATACAAATGATTAAATGTATGTAAGGAAGGAAGCTTGTTTGCAGTAAATGAAAGCAGTAGAGCAGTTGATTTAATTGCAGATGTAAAAGAATAGACCGGGGTCCACAGTTCACTAGTGGTGTCTTCTCCATAAATAAAATACTACACATGCTGGGTAACAAATTACAGCTGGGCAATTGACAGAATAGAGAATGCATGACAATGCATGAACATTGCATAATACAGAGGATGATGATGTCTATATGAGATGCTTTGGGCATTACGACAAAATACATAGATAGTTGTTCCAAGCATACACCTATGCCTAAATAGTCCACCTTTGAGATAACATACCGTAAAATCTCTCCAGTATTAAGTTGCAAGCAACAGACAATTGCATGAAGAACTGTGCATAAAGTTTACTCCATAATAGCAACGGCACTCCCCCGTCCTTATATGTTTCTGTCACTCAAGCCAAGGCACACAGGAACCAAACCCACTATCTAGCATAAATACTCCCTCTTGGAGATACAAGCAACTACTTGATCAAGGCAATTACAAGTACCGGAAAGCATGCAAGATCACAAATAACATAGACATGATAATATCAATAATAAACATCACAAGGTACTTCTCTATTCATCGGATCCCAGCAAACACAACATGTAGCATTACAATAAGATGATCTTGATCATGATAGGCAGCTCACAAGATCTAAACATGATAGCACAAGAGGAGAAGACTACCATCTAGCTACTGCATGGACCCGTAGTCCAAGGATGAACTACTCACTCATCTGTCCGGAGGCGGGCATGGTGGTGTAGAGCCCTCCGGCGATGATTCCCCTCTCCGCAGGGTGCCGGGGAGAGCTTCAGAACCCTCCCGAACTAGGGTTGACGACGGCGGCGGCGACGGATGTTTTTCTGGAATTTTGATCGGGTCCTTAGGGTTTTCTCGTCGGGGGGATTATATAGGCGAAAGGGCGGCGTCGGTGGAGGCCCGAGGGGGCCACACCACCTGGTGGCGCGGCAGACAGGTGGGTCGCGCCACCCTAGGGTGTGGTCGCCCTCTGGTGCGTCTTCCACTAGTACAGAAAAGCCTATCAGTGGCGCACCGTTTTTTAATTCTGTGGCGCACGGCCGGTACGCCACTGAATCGCCGCCACTAAATTTTTTTTCTGTGGCGCACCTCCTCCGTGCGCCACAGAAATATTTCTGTGGCGCACCCACCCACCGTGCGCCACAGAAATATTTCTGTGGCGCACCATCCCCACCGTGCGCCACAGAATTTTTTTGAATTTCAAAAAAAAGGGCGGCCAGATCTAGATCTGGATCTGGCCAGATCTAGATCTGGTCGCCGGAATTTCGTTTCATTTCGTTTCGTTTTTTTGGAGGCCGTAGATGGGTGGAGGAGGGAGTCGCCGGAGGTTGGTAGAGGATGGTGGTCGCCGGAGTTCGCCGGAGGTGGAGGAGGAGGTCGCCGGAGTGGAGGAGGAGGTCGCCGGAGTGGAGGAGGAGGAGGTCGCCGGCGGTGGAGGAGGTCGCCGGTGGTGGAGGAGGTCGCCGGTGGTGGAGGTCGCCGGGGTGGAGGAGGAGGTCACCGGAGGTTGAGGTCGCCGGGGTTGTGGAGGTGGTCACCGGAGTTGTGGAGGAGGCCGCCGGAGGTGGAGGTGGAGGTGGAGGAGGAGTAGAGAAGATGTGGAGGAGAGGAGAAGAGATGGAGGAGGGAGGAGAAGGGGAGAGAAGTGTAGAGGAGAAGGGAAGAGGGAAAGGAAGAGGAGAAGTGGAGGGAGAAGTGGAGGAGAGAAGGAGAAAAGGGAAAAGAGAGGGAGAAGGGGGCTGGCGGGATTCAAAATTTCGAATCCCGCCCAATAATTCTGGCCGTTATTCGCATTTTTTCGACATCGTATGCAAAAGTTATGGCCGTTATAAGATTTTTTTTCATTTGTTGCAAAAAAGGTCAAAATTCATATTTCAAAATTTCTAGACCTACTAGACACTCATACCTAACTACATCCCAAAGGATTTTATTTATTGAATTTTTTATCATTTTATTTTACCTCCTACAAGACTAAAAAGGCGATCCACAGGGGGGGGGGTGTGTGATCGGAAGAAGCTTGGTGCGCCACAGAATGTCACCTTTCTGTGGCGCACCAATCCAGGTGCGCCACAGAATTTTTTTTCCTAATTTCACCAGTCCCCCCCAGACGACTTTCTGTGGCGCACCGTGCTTGGTGCGCCACAGAAATGTGACTTTCTGTGGCGCACCAAGCTTGGTGCGCCACAGAAAGTCACATTTCTGTGGCGCATGTGGCCAGGTGCGCCACAGAAATGTGACTTTCTGTGGCGCACCAAGCACGGTGCGCCACAGAAACATATTTCTGTGGCGCACGAAAATTGGTGCGCCACAGAATTTCGTCTGTCTATAAGCCTTTTCCTACTAGTGTTCGGCTCCCCTTTGGACTCCATGTGCGTGACGAAATTATAAGATCCTGGGTTTTTGTCCCGTCCGATTCCGAGAATATTTCCTTAAGTACTTTTCTGAAACGGAAAAACAGCAGAAAACAGGAACTGGCACTGGGGCATCTTGTTAATATGTTAGTTCCAAAAATGCATAAAAATGCTATAAGATGTAAACAAAACATGTAGCAAATGGTATGAAAACAAGCATGGATCATAAGAAATTATAGATACGTCGGAGACATATCAGCATCCCCAAGCTTAGTTCTACTCGTACTCGAGTAGGTAGAACGATAGAGAGGCAATTTGCTGTGCACATGGGTAGCTACACACCCTCCCTCTGCGTGACACGTGGCAATCTGGTCAAAGGTGGTTACCGCCCACCCGCCCACTAAACCCAGCGTGGATGCTTTTCAAATACTTGCATAGAGCCAACAAATGTAGGTCCCCCCCGGCGTCTCCTTTCCCCTCCCCCTGCTACAGTAGAGAGGAGAAACCGGAGCCGCTCTCTTCTCTCCCCGTGGTCGCCGGCGAGCCCGTCGGTCCCCCTCCCCTCCGCTGGCTGCTCCGGCGGCGGTGTGAGGGGGGAGGGACCGCGGTGCTTCGAGCCCGGTGTGTACATAGGGTAGAGTTAGGGTTTCCGGTGGCGTCGTCTGGGAGGCGGCGGCATCGAGTCGGAGGTGTGTGCTTCAACTTGGCCTCCCGTTCCGGTGAGGACTCCAGGGTCGGATCCGGCAAGCTTGGAGCGGTAGGGGTTCCCGGTGGCGCTGGCGAGGTGGTGGCGGCGGCGTCTCCTTGGAATAACGATGCTGGAGCTCGATCCCCATCTCGGCGGCGCTTTTTTGGGCGAAGTCGGCGAGCTTCTGGTGTGTTTGTCTTCCGTTGCTCCTTCGGAGTGGCGGAGCTGGTGTTCCTGGACGCTGTCGGCGGGGAGGCGGCGTCGGCAGCGTTGTGGATTTTTGTTCTTCCCGTCCCGTCTCTGCTCTGGTGGCGCCTCCTCCGACGTCTCCTTGGTGGACGGGTAAGAGTTGTTCTGGAGGTCATGGCGGTGCGCCCTCCGCTGGCGTGCTGCTGCGGCTGTCCCCATGGTGCTTCCTCGGTGAGCCTTGAGGTCGGCATGCCCGACATCGACTCCAGATCCTGCTCAGGTCGGGGCGTCGCCCCCGCCGATGCTCCTTCTACGACGACGAGATCTCGCTTCCCGCGAGTGGATCATGCGGCGACTTCAACGGGAATCTTTCCCTATAGGCCTGTGCAGGTGAATCAGCGGCTGTCTTGCTGTTCTTCGTCCTCCCCTGCGGTGGTGCGGCGACGGCGTTTTGGATGGCGGTTTCTCAAAAAAAAAAAAAATGTAGGTCCCGTCGTACTGTAGTGATGCGTTGCTTTATATGCCCAAACGCTCCATTGTTCCAACCTCAGCTAGTATCAGTGTCCCTCCATCCACGGCCTGGTGGTCCACCGAGTTCGTCGGCATGCTACTAGTTTCTGATGCTTAAGTGACTGCGAGTTTATCTGTTGGCAAGTTTGCATGCTTTGAATGCTAACATATAGGAAGAAGATGACACTGTGCACTATATTACTTGCCGGGGCACCACGGAAACTAGATACTACGCCCATGAATGTTTCCCGCTCGATCGGAATATTTCACTCCTTTTTCTACGAGCGAAGGCAAGCTTTGGCGCCATTATTCCACTCGTTGGTGCGAGTCGGCCACGGGACAACGTACAGTAGAGGTCACGGGAGGACAGAAACAACTCGCGCCATAAAATTAGACACAAAAGGACAAACGAAGTACAGGTGATTGATTCGCTACTAGCATAACCGAGTCAAACATGCTACACACCGCTGTACAGACATCAAACCGAATCTCAACGCTGATCCGACGGCAGCTGAGGGGTGCGTAGCTACCCATGTGTATAGCGGGTCTTTTCCCAACAAATAATTTCTTAGGAGACATGCAAACTCACAATCTAGATCAACATAGTAATGCAAAACACATGATGTGAATAAGGTGATCCAAAACAATTGTCTATAGTTGACATTAAGCAAACAATGATTAACAAATGCTAGCTAAAAGAAGCTAGAACTTTTCATGAATCAGCGTGTTGGAGACTAGGAACCATACATAAGGTTTAGAAAGAAGAATAGTAAATTGTGTCTCCAATGTAAAATGTCAATCAATCTTCAAAGCATCAAATTCAGTTAATAATAGAAATAGCCAAGCTAAAGTCAAGTGTCCTTAATCCATCCACTTAACTTATCAACTGTTATGTAGTCCACTCAACTAATACAAGCAAGAAGAAGGCTTGGCACCATGAGGTTATGGCAAAGAGAATAATAATGGGGGTTTGGAAGGCCAAAAAGAAAGGCTCAAACAGTGGAAGAGGTAAACACAAGACAAGAGGAAGTCCCGTAGTAGACACTGAATGAGGAGTAGTAATTGCCATGCAACGGATGCACATAGAGCTATATGAATGGAAGCTCTCCAATGGAACTAGTAGGGGTGCATCCAACTTGCTTGCTCATGAAGACCTAGAGCTCACTTGAGGAGGCTCATCGTTGGAATATACAAGCCAAGTTCTATAACGTTTGGTCCCCACATAGTTATACTAATGAAGCATGAAAACTTATTACAATGATGTAGGTGCTACTAGCACAAGTGTGGAATAAAAGGATAGTAGTGTTTCCCCCTCTCTCATTTTATATTCTTTTTTTCTTTTTCTCTTTTTTGCTTTTTGCTTTTTGAGGCCTTTGTGGCTCTTTTATATTTTTCTCTCATTGGTCTCTTTTGGACTCTTTTGATTGGCCACTTTGGACTCTTTTCAATATGCTCACAGGTAGATGCAACACTCTATTTTACAAGATGATCATCACACTTTTTGGTGTACTCAAAACTCAAAGACTAATACATAGTGTATGGTGGATATGCAAGACCGAGCGTAGTGTGGAAAAGATGTAACACATGTGGAAAACCACGCATCACACTAACTCAAATGGTCAAGCAATACTATATGGTAATGAAGTAAAAATGACATAAAGTCATGTAATGTAAATGATGGATGTTGCATGGCAATGTATCTCGGAACAGCTATGAAAATGCTGTGATAGGTAGATATGGTGGCTGTTTTGAGGAAGATAGTTGGCTTATGTGTAGGAGAACAAGATGAAGATCTCCCACGGGGTTGGATGTACTTGCGAAGTATGCACCAATCTCAATGTGAAAAAGGGCAATGCAAAGTACCGAATAGGCTAGCAAAATATGGAGGTGGAAGTGCCAAAAACCAAAAACTCACATAGCATGTCGTATATTGCAAACAACTAACAGTATCAAAGTCTCACAAATGGTTAGAGACACCCCGAGAGGGATCGTGGCGGCGACACAAGTGCCCCGTTGGCTTCCCCGACCGTTGCAGTAACTATACCATTAGAAACTTCTTTTCAACTAAGAGGAAATCACGACACTAAAGCACGATTGACTTAAGTTGTTTTTAGTTCAGAAAAGTACGGCTCCACGCTCTACTAACACATCTTCACTAATCAGCTCTTAACAACATTAACCAACATATTTTAACCATTAGTTATTTTAATATCTCAAAACAATTGAAGAGGAGCAAGTTATCTACACAATGGTCTACAAGACTATGCAACTTTTCTCTATTTCATACCACTATCGCAAGCATAGCATTTTCCAATCTAACACATCAACCAAGCAACTAAAACAACTCTCTAACAAATAATAGTGAAACACAAGAGAGCTTAACACAAAGAACTAGCAGCTCTAAACAAGATAACATGCTAAATGCGAGAGCTTACTAGAAAACAGACAGTAGCTAAGAATACTCAACAAATATAAGCGAAGCACAAGAGTATTCATATGAAAAAGCGGAGCGTGTCTCTCTCCCACACAAGAATGCTAGGATCCAACTTATTAAGCAAACTAAAACACACACTCAAAATAAAAACAGACGCTCCAAGCAAAATACATAAGATGTAGTGCAATAAAAATATAGTATCACTAGAGATGACCTGATAGTTTTGTCGATGAAGAAGGGGATGCCTTGGGCATCCCCAAGCTTAGATGCTTGAGTCTTCTTGAATTTGCTGGGATGACCCACCGGGGCATCCCCAAGCTTAGGCTTTTCACTCTTCTTGATCTCATCATATCGTCCCTTTTGCTTACTTGAAAACTTCCACCACATCAAACTCAAAGTAATTCTCATTATAGGGTTAGTGCATAAACCAAAATTCACAAATTCTACTGTGACACAAGCCCAACTTAATGCATTATAACATTAGCTACAGACACTGATGCTCAAAGAATTAAAAAGATCCAAATAAACATCGCAAAAGAAGCAATGCACAATAAAAGGCAGAATCTGTCAAAATCTGAACAGTCTGTAAAGACGAATTTTTTCGAGGCACTAGAGTTGCTCAAATAGAAAATCACTGAACTATAAAAAGTTTCATACATATATGAAGATTCAGCACACAAAATCTAAAAGCATTTCGTCGCTTCTGGAATAAATGACGAATTTAACGGTGACATACAGAAATCTGTTTCCTGTGCAGAAATCCAAATATAGCAAAAACTTTCTATTAGAGACCTTACTTGGCACAACATTACAAGAAAATAAAGATACAAAGAAGTTGCTACAGAAGTAAACAAACTTCTTAACTCAAATAAAAGAAAAGATACTGAAAATAAAATGATTGGTTGTCTCCCATAAGCGCTTTTCTTTAACGCCTTTCAGCTAGGCGCAGAAAGTGAACATCAAGTATTTCCAAGAGAAGAAGCATCAAAACGATAATTTGCTCTAACAATAGAGTCAAAAGGTGACTTCATTCTCTTCCTAGGGAAGTGTTCCATACCTTTCTTAAGAGGGAATTGATATCTAATGTTGCCCTCTTTCAAATCAATAACAGCACCAGAAAATTGCTCTTTCATAACAAGATTTAACAAAGCAGGTTTGATCTCATAAAAATCTGTCTTAGCAGCAGGTGGAGCAATAGGAGTACATATGAAATCATCATTATTAGTACTAGTGAAGTCACACAACTTAGTGTTTTCAGCAGTACTCATTTTTGATAAAGTAAACCGAATTGAACAAGATTAAACAAGTAACTAATTTTTTTTTGGGTTTTTGATATAGGAAAGCAACAAGATAAATTCTACACTAATTTTTTTTGTGTTTTTGATATAAGAAAGCAAAACAAGACAAAGCAATAATAATAAGCAAGACTAAAACAAAGTAAAGAGATTGGAACTGAGAGACTCCCCTTGCAGAAGCTTCTCTACTCCCCGGCAACGGTGCCAGAAAGAGCTGTTGACGGAGGAGTGAGAAGTTTGGTACTTCGAGAAGCTTCTTACTGAGCACTCTTAACTCCCCGGCAACGGCGCCAGAAAAAGAGCTTGATAGCGCGAGAGGTGTTAATCAATCACGCTTCGTTGGGCACCCCAAGAGGAAGGTTTGAGGAGCACAGCAGCAAGTTTTCCCTCAGTTAGAAACCAAGGTTATCGAACCAGTAGGAGTGAGAAATGCTTCAGAAGGTTGTCCACAACTACAATGGCGCCAGAAAAAGAGCTGTTGCAGGGGAGACAGTGGAACCTGCAGAACACAATCAAACTACTTTGCCCCAACGAAGCAGTGAGATTGTCAATCTCACCGGCCTTGCTGAATACAAATGATTAAATGTATGTGTGGAAGGAAGCTTGTTTGCAGTAAATGAAAGCAGTTGAGCAGTTGATTTAATTGCAGATGTAAAAGAATAGACCGGGATCCACAGTTCACTAGTGGTGTCTTCTCCATAAATAAAATACTACACATGCTGGGTAACAAATTAGAGCTGGGCAATTGACAGAATAGAGAATGCATGACAATGCATGAACATTGCATAATACAGAGGATGATGATGTCTATATGAGATGCTTTGGGCATTACGACAAAATACATAGATAGCTGTTCCAAGCATACACCTATGCCTAAATAGTCCACCTTTGAGATAACATACCGTAAAATCTCTCCAGTATTAAGTTGCAAGCAACAGACAATTGCATGAAGAACTGTGCATAAAGTTTACTCCCTAGTAGCAACGGCACTCCCCCGTCCTTATATGTTTCTGTCACTCAAGCCAAGGCACACAGGGACCGAACCCACTATCTAGCATAAATACTCCCTCTTGGAGATACAAGCAACTACTTGATCAAGACAATTACAAGTACCGGAAAGCATGCAAGATCACAAATAACATAGACATGATAATATCAATAATCAACATCACAAGGTACTTCTCTATTCATCGGATCCCAGCAAACACAACATGTAGCATTACAATAAGATGATCTTGATCATGATAGGCAGCTCACAAGATCTAAACATGATAGCACAAGAGGAGAAGACTACCATCTAGCTACTGCATGGACCCGTAGTCCAAGGATGAACTACTCACTCATCTGTCCGGAGGCGGGCATGGTGGTGTAGAGCCCTCCGGCAATGATTCCCCTCTCCGGCAGGGTGCCGGGGAGAGCTTCAGAACCCTCCCGAACTAGGGTTGACGACGGCGGCGGCGACGGATGTTTTTCTGGAATTTTGATCGGGTCCTTAGGGTTTTCTCGTCGGGGGGATTATATAGGCGAAAGGGCGGCGTCGGTGGAGGCCCGAGGTGGCCACACCACCTGGTGGCGTGGCAGACAGGTGCGCCGCGCCACCCTAGGGTGTGGTCACCCTCTGGTGCGTCTTCGGCTCCCCTTTGGACTCCGTGTGCGTGACGAAATTATAAGATCCTGGGTTTTTGTCCCGTCCGATTCCGAGAATATTTCCTTAAGTACTTTTCTGAAACGGAAAAACAGCAGAAAACAGGAACTGGCACTGGGGCATCTTGTTAATATGTTAGTTCAAAAAATGCATAAAAATGCTATAAGATGTAAACAAAACATGTAGCAAATGGTATGAAAACAAGCATGGATCATAAGAAAATTATAGATACGTCGGAGACGTATCAACTGCCACCGATAGGCGGGCCAGATCTTGCGAGGAGGAGGTGCGGACAATTTGAAGCACTCTCTCACTTAATGTCCACAACTATCCTACCTGGGTCATGGACATCAAGATTGCTCTTGGGTCATGTGGGGTTATGCGTCCAATCCGGGGTCCATGGGATCCACCTCCGGCTAGTGTCACGACGCTAACAGGAGAGCAAAAATACGCCCTTGCTGGCAATGACACGTTTTGGATTTACGATCTTGGTCAGATCAAAATTTGGCAATTGCTAGTATGAACAAGTACGTGGAAAGAGTATGCAGCAAGTCATGTCAAGTCAATGGGAACATATAGACATAAAGAGAGCATCGGCCATCGACAACAGCACTCCCATCAACCGGCCAGCCACGACGAGCTCGGATAGTCCAGGCCTGATCCGGGACCGCCCGGCACACGACTCGTCGCCATCCATCTCACACGGTGGAATTCCTGGGAGGGAGCACGACCAAAACCACCACTGTGCACTACTGCACTACAAACTCTGAAAGTGATCTTGCCTTTCTTTCCCAAACTTATTCCTTCAGCCGACCTGTTGCCTCGTGTTTACCCATTACTCAGGAGGAACCAAATCATACAGGGGACAATTTTAGAATGGTAAAAATATCCTAATCTTACCGATGGCCATCGCATCAACTTGTGTGGCACGAACCCTTTCTTTCCTCTTATGTTTGATGTAAGTGGAAAAAGTGAAAGCGGAAGAATCACGCAGTTATGTAGTTATTTACTACTGTTAAAGTGCTAATCGCCTAATCAGGCTTCATGAACTGGCATTACTATTGAGTCAGAAATAAATCTCACGTTACGAGTTTTCAGCTAAACACGTGGAATGTAAAGCTCGGTGCAGATCTACCTAAGATGCGAAGACTGCTCAATTAAATTAGCGTACAACACTTCTTTTTCTGTGGACGTACAAGGATACCAAGGATGCTTTTCAGCAAGATTATCATATCATGGTGTAAAGCAGAGGACCCAGTGCTAGTGGGCCAGTTGCTTTTCCCTAACTTAATAACTAAGATCTCGATCCGTGTCGATCTCTTCTACCCTCACAGCTTGGAATAAGACCGAGAACAAATGGGGAATAAATCCAGTCATTCAGTAGTATATGTCTGTGCTTTTCGCCTATGAACTGACAAGATTATTGGACAACGCTATTACTCTGGACAGTGCAACCAGGTAGAGAATGTTCAATGGCCCTAGGTATGCCTGTCTATTTCGCCTCTCATCTGTGCTTGTTTACGATAACGGAATATGTCTTCCACTAACAAGTCACACAGGCCAATACACACCCGCCCAGCTTCGAAGTTCAGAGCATCGACGTCCAGTGCACTAGTATCCATCCAGCGCAAGAAAACAGACACTCATATGTGTTTCAGGTTCGGCTCGTGCTTCGGTGGCGGCAGCGGGCAGGACTACGGCCGCTCCATGTCCAAGACGACGCACCGTGGCGGCGGCGGTCGCCAGGCCGACCACGGCTACTACAGCGGCGCCGACCACAAGTCGGGGCCACAGGCCTACCACCTCCAGCCCGCCGCTGACGAAACACAGCACGACGGCGGTGGCGCACGGAAAGACCACTTCGACGACGACGGTGGCCATGGCGGTCACGCCGCCTACACGCAAGACAAGGCCGACGACGAGGCGTCGAAGCACCCGGCATGGTGGAGCAGCAAGATCGCCGGCCACACCTACACGGCGCGCCTCCAGGAAGACGCTGCCGCCAATCGACATCACCACCGCTACCCAACTACAACAACTACCACTGCATCAAGGTACTAGTATGGTAGGATTAGCATGGCAGTTCAGTCCACCAATTCCTCCCTCTCCCTGGGTGAGCACTGCCTCTACTTCTGCTGTAGCTCTGTTTTTCCCCTCTTTTTGGTAGTCCTACCATCTGCTGGAACTAAAAGGCACCTGGAACTGTGAGGCCTTGATCCAGCTCCAGGAAGCATTTGTTGGCAGATGCTTTTTCTTACCAACTCATGTATCAATTAATCAATCGAGTGAAACAAGGTCTTCTGAAATCCCAGATGACACATTTATGTTTTTGCAGTGCTCAGTGTACGTGGCAGCTTCTCTGTCGTTTTCTCAGTCACTTGTGACTTGTGCCAGGACTGCGAATTATTCTTGTGTGAACTTTGATGAATGTTGTCGCCATTTGGTTTGTTCTTGGAGACATTGGCGAAACCCCAATGTCTCCGAAGAGCAGCCAAGATCACTCTGTAGCTAGGTTGGCAACTCACCAGCTGCTTCTGATAGCTCAACCAAAGTTGTATAATCGATTTAACATACTTGCTCAGCATAGATACCAGCTGCTAGAACCGCATGTATGCTATTACTTTACTGCCATTTCTTCACTTATGCATAACCAACTGGCGTGAACTCTCGGTTAACACCAGTAACAAACATCTCAGTATATATCATGGTGAGGTGAATAATGAGGTGAGGCTAAGCAGACACCTCATATAGATAAGTTTCTGCTGGCTAAATACAAATGTGATAGATGTAGGCAGGAACTCAGTTAATAACACAAAAGGAATGTTCTTTTTTATACATAAAAAGAATGTGACACAGACAAAAATAGACACATCTTTTTGCACTTCACCTTCTTTCTATAGTTTGCTTTACGCAGGTGACAACAGGTATATATATCATGTTAACAACTGCAAGTTTTAGCTCTCAAAAAAAGGAAACCGCAGTATTACCAAATGAATCACACAAACTATTTCTGGTCCACATTGCCTCTAAGCATATGCCTGTGCTGGTCCACTAGAATGCTCTGAGAGCTATCTGCCTTTTCTTTCCCAAACTTATTCCTTCAGCCAACCTCTTGCCTCGTGTTTACCTGTTACTCAGGAGGAACCAAATCACTTGGGGAATTATTTTGCAATAGTAAAAGTATCCTAATCTTACCCTTTCTTTCCTTTTATGTTTGATGTGCGTGGAAAAAGTGAAAGTGGCAGAATCAAGCGCAGTCATTTAGTTATTTACAACTGTTAAAGTGCTAATCATACTTCACGCATCCGCATTACTATTGATTCACAAGAAATATGGCATTCCTATCTGCTGGCAACACACGAAGAATGTAAAGCCCAGTGCAGATCAACCTAAGATGCCAAGACTGCTCGACTAAAATAGCGTATAACTTTTATTTCTGTGGGCATACAGCATCTTAAAGAATACAAAAGATGCCTTTCAACAAGATTATCATATGAGAGGATGATACAGCAGACCGCAGTTGCACTCATGGTGTAAAGCAGCGAACCCAGTGCTAGTGGCCCAATTGCTTTTCCCTCTTAACTTAACAACTAAGATCTCGATCCGTGTCCATCTCTTCTTCCCTCCCAGCTTGGAATAAGACCAGGAATTAATGGGGAATAAAACCAGTCATCAGTAGTATATGTCTGCGCTTTGCGCCTATGAACTGACAGAGTATTGGACCGCTTCTACACTGGACGGTGCAACCAGGTAGAGAGTGTTCAATGACCCTAGATATGCCCATCTATATCACATATCATCTGTCCTTGTTTACGAAAATGGAATATATTCGTACTCAGTACTTCCACTAACAAGTCACACAGGCTAAGACACACATAGACGTAATTAAGTCACAACAGGCGAACTAACTAGGTCAGAATATATTGAGATAGCGATTTTTTACATGAGACTAACGGTCATAAAACAAGAAGGAAAACAACACATATCTAACTAGTTCTAAGCTTCTAATACTTGCCGAGTGCACACATTAAATAAAAAAGGTTCCCAGCCATGCTTACTGTACAAGGTACGCTACATGCTTCCAGATTCCAAATCATTTCTTGATCTCCCGTTATGGTGCTGGCCGGCTAATCCAATATGATGATGCTCACCTGCGGACTGTTGGTTCTGTGCATTGTTTGAATTGCCAGCCTCAAGCTCCTCCAGCATGTGGAAGTATGCATATGGTCCCCAACCTTTTAGGTGAAAAAAGAACAGACAGTCAAGTCAAACTGAAATATTCAAAATACCCTGACAATATTGATAGAACCTTTAACTAATTGCAAAAGGATATTTGCATAATGGTGAAGACTGAGCAACCTTGATGGTGATACGGAGGAGGAAAGAAGTGCAGATAGCACATCACTGCGATGATATATCCTGAAATGCATCAATTCAATGGGATTACAGAAGGCCGAACCATCCCGCCATGCATATGAAAAGGAAAGAGGGGAAGAAGTACATACCAATCAGGCCACCGACAAACACATCCTGCCAGTGGTGCCGATAGTTGTCGATTCTAGAAATACCAACAAGTGAAGCGAGAAGAAGAGGAAGTATCACGATGCAAAGTTTTGCCACGTGACCATTGCGATCAAACGCCTTGATTTTGCCAGACAAATACAGTGACAGAAATCCAAGTCCAGCAAAAGACCCTGCAATGCAAATTCTGTGAACTACTAACTGTTCATGCAAAGTGACCATGGTACAACTATAATTTGGAGAAAACAATGGAAGTGATATAATTATTCACAGTATCAACTTGACAATTGAGATAATTAACTGCAGGTCCACCAGATAAACTACCTAACATAATTAAACCATGGGGATCCAGGCTATCGTGTCAAGTCCAGGTTTATAACACTAATACAACTGATGAGCGATTAAAATATAAGCTAGAAATAGGTACGCAGCACTTGTTGACAATCTACATCAGATGGCTTTATCCATCAAAATCGCATCAAGTGTAGACATACACTAAAGGGTAAAAACTTACACGATGTGTGTCCACTAGGGAAACTCTTGCGCCCATCAGTTAAGAAGCTTTTCTCGCCATGGCAGATCACACCACCTGTCACTTGATCATATAGCTGAGACAAGCATGCCAGGAAAAGTGTCAGGTTAGCCAACGTTTTGAACCATGGAAGTGTATGCACATACAAAGTTCAGGAAATCCATACCTGCCTTCCATCAGGAAAGCACCGCCAAAAGAAGTCCGGCCTGGGTCTCCCTACGGCATTCTTTATCACATCAGTGAGAGCCGCAGTGATGAGCACAGCAAAAATGACACCTATAAGTTCCACACACATATTAATCATGCAATATACGCAAATCCATAATAAGTGCGCAGAAGAACAGAGACACAAACAGAATCTATCACCTAGCGTTGCGTGGTGAAGATCATAGACATCTCTTCTAGCAACATACAGTGATACGAAGACGGCCACAGGACACGCTATAGAGATTATCTGTCAAGAGGTCCAATCCAATATACAATATCAGAGAAGGAGAACTTGCATCAGGCTATGAAACTGCAGAGATTCAGAAACATACGGGAACACCCCATGCTGGCACGGTACTCTCTTTCACCGGGTACCTAATGTCAGTCATCATATCCTTGCCGACAAACCGGGTGAACGGAGGAGCGTAGTGCAACACGATCACAACCACGGCTAGGAGAACGAGAACAACCCAGTCGTACGTGTGCTTCCTGGCCAGTCTGGCTCCATGCGTCTGAACAGTGTGCTGAATCCTATCCTGCATCCTGTCCTGCTGGTCAAGAACCGGTGTACTAGCAGTTAAGAGCCTGAATGCCGTGTAAATAGTTGTACTGTAAGAAAAAATATAAATGGTGAATATCAGCAGACAGCAGCTCAATGTAAGTAAATTCGCCTGAAGAAGTTGTCTGCATAAGTGTCACTACATTTTCTCGAACACGCACCGTCTCACAACATGTGAATGGGTTATCTGAGTATGATAGGCCTACTAGTCTCGGTATTGATTCTGAAAAATGTTTTGCAGTAGCTACGGCAGTGCACAAGAAATCTACATGATCTAGGCCACAAACTTGCAATGCAGCAGTAACAGCCTACTAAATATGAGCCATACTTGAGAGTAGCAGGGTTTTTCAACAGATAAGAGGACCGAAACTTACGACTGAAGGGGACACTGCTCACTGCTGGCAGGTGGTTGGCTGGCTTAAACCCCCGCACAGGAACCAGAGCAGGGCAAGAAATGGAAATGTACAACTGAGAATGGCGTGATTGACAAGGATGATTTCCTCCTGTGAAAGAATTTAGCGGTAGGAAAAAGGAGAGGCGTGGCAGTAGTACCTCGGATGGAAACCCTGGAGAGGAGAGGAGAGGACGGCGACGGAACAGGGGTGGGGGGAGATCCAGAGAGGACGAAGGGGGAAGCTCGATGAAGGTTGGGGAAGGCAGACTGCGCGTCGGAGTGGAGTGAATCCTGGTTGGCCACGGAGGGCGGCGCCTGCGGGGCGGACACGCGGCGCGCCGGAACAAACCGCCGCCGCTCTTCTCCTCATCCCGTTGTTCTTCTGGAGAGAAACGAAAAACGCGTGGTATCCGGTGATTGGGCCGGGCTGGGCCGTGGAAGCGACTAACAATGGGCAACTGACAGTTGTTCGTATTGTGTGGCCCGCTGGGCTACACCTTCGCCTGCAAATTGTGGCTCTCATCTCACCAGGTCGAAGAAAAAAAACGATTTGTGGCTCTGATGAAAAAACTCTCTCTCAAAAAAAAACAACTCCAATATAGCCTATAGGTTGAGATATTTGATCAGTCTGGTCGTGCACCTAGGCGACGCCACGTCAGGGGCACACGTCGCCGCCCACGCAATCAAGAAAGGTCCGGCCTCTGCGCAACAGTGCAGCACGTATGTACGTCTCCGACGTGGCGCCCAGCGTCCAAATCTAACAAGTACTCACTCCGTATCAAAATATAAGATGTATTCGATAATAATGGAGCTGGATGAAATCATCGTCATCGTCGATATAGAATAGTACTACTTCCAGAATATATAGCAGCGGATGATAATGGAGCTGGATGAAATCATCGTCATCATCGACATGGATGGAATAGTACTACCAGAATAGCGGAGGATGAGTCACGGCAGGACGAGCGAGATTCCGGTTGCTTGTGGGAGACCGGAGCCGGCCGATTTCCCTGTAGGCTCCACGTACGCGCCCCACCGCCCACTGCACATGCATCATTGCTAATTCGCTTGCACCTCCGGCGAGACCAATAGTCAAGCCTAGTTAACAGATTAACACTGTTATGATGATGTTATCGTAAACTAGTATGGTTCGTACATAAATTGTGCTTCAAATTTTTGGACCATGAAACTGTACTTCAGTCGGTGCTGTTGGTGAAATTGTAAGCCACCAGATCATCCAGCGCACACTGCAGACATACGCTAATTTTAGAGAGAGAAGGGAATTAATATATGCCTCAGTCAAGCACTCAAGCGTGACGATATGTACATACGACAGCTAACCACTATTTTGACGCTTCATGTATTATCCTACACGCATCCAAACAACGGTCTCTTCCACCACCAATTGCAGACCCACACCTACCTGCTGGATTAAGTAATGCATGCATGTTTCGGAGAAGGAGGCTTAACTTGATTTCATTAGTTGTAGATCGATTGCTGGACTGCAATCATGCATCCACATATATATGGTGAACTGTAGGTGAAACGTATATGAGTTCAATTAAGTTGGGGGGAGAGGGACACTTATGCGTGTACATCTGGTTCTCGCATCTGGAGACTTGATCAATTGGATGTCAACGTCGTATCGACTAATTAACAAGTCATGATAGGTCAAATGTTGTATGACACTATATTTTTACCGTTACATTACTCGTCAAATGATACAATTTTATTTTCCTACTCTTCCACCCTGTTTTGTCAAACAACACATTAGTATATTCAAGATTTCTCATTAATTGTGGCGATCAAAAAGTCTCTCCCTCATTTTTTTCTTTGACGACTAGCTAGCGTCCCCAATCGTTCATCGTGGACTTGTCCTTCCTCCTCTAGCCCCTACATATTATCACCTTGCCTTCTCATACTTTAGCATCCTCTTTCAGGTGTCACGCACCTGGACAAGGAGGTGACGACAATGACACATGGGGTCAAGGCATCAAGACCAGAGACACAACTGAACCGGTTGAGCCAGACCTGGCTGTGTCCAGCGACCCAGGCCAGGGCTTATGTAGCTGAGTGAGGAGAAGGCAGGAGCATCGATGAGTATCCTGTAGCCATGACTACTACTTTCCCCTCTTGTTCATCCTTCCCTCTCAAGCCTTCCTCTTGATTTGTATCCAGACCGTACCGAATTGAGAACCTGAACCTTGTGGTGTGACACCCGAGTAAGAAGGTTGTGACATTTGGTATCAGAGCCAGCGATCTTCGGATCTTTACCCCAAAAAAATTCCAGAAAATCGACACACAAAAAGAGTGCCTACCACCTGTTCGACAGAATTTCGAACCAAAATTTTTGGTGTCCGGAGGCGGATCGAGCGGTAAAAGAGCCTGTGTTGGGATCTCCTGTAGAATCCCCAAGCTCTCTCTCCCTCTGCTCGCGGCGACGGTGGGGTGGCGGCAACATTGTGAAGCAGCATCGGTGGTGACTTTCTTGGCGGCGGCCGATTCGTTCGGCTACGGATCCGCGACGGTTGGAGGTTGCTTGCGTTTCTCAACGCGCAAGTGGTAAAATTCCTGTCAATCTGTCGGGGGGCGTGGTACAGGCGGCGGTAGACCGAGGGGCAGGCATCACGGCGCGAAGAGGAGCTCGTGCTTCGACATTGACTGCACGCATGGCGACAGTTGAGGAACAAGTGACGGCTAACTCGGATAAGCTGGTCGATGTGGAGAAGCAAATACAATCTCTGCTGGCTGGCATCACCAAGGCGTCGGCGCGCACGGAACAAGTCGCTGCGCTGGCGGACAAGGCTGTCGTCACGGCCAACAAAGCTATTGAGGCTATCGACAGGACTACAAGAGAATGCCAAGAATTGCGAGTCACTACTCAAAAAATTTCAACCACTCAAGATCGCATGTTAGTATCTGTCACTCAAGTGGAGAAATCTCTCGAGGGATTTGGCGCGCGCCTTCAACATCTGGAAGGTTCCCCACCAGCGGCTGCCTCAAGAATCCCTGGCACAGTAGGGCATGGTGCTGCACACGACATCCAGGACATTGCTCACGAGCGTGTCCTGGCTAATGGTGCGTATACTCTACCCCGTAATCAGTCAGAGTGTGGTCCATCTCATCGTCAAGTTATGTATAATCAGGACAATTCGGGGAATAGAACCGATAGATATTAGAGGGATACCTATTTGCGCATGCCTAAAACAAGTTTTCCAAAATTTGATGGCACCAGTCCCAAAATTTGGAAACAAAAATGTGAGAAATATTTCCACATGTTCCATGTTCCCGAAGACTTAAAAGCTGATTATGCCACACTTCACTTCACTAGCAACGCTGCTTTATGGCTCCAAACCTATGAAGCTAGTCATGACATAGATAGTTGGGTAGCTTTGTGTGTTGCTGTCTGTAATAAGTTTGGCAAGGATTTATACTACAACAATATGAATCAGGCCCTTGAGATTAAGCAAACTGGTAATGTAGAAACCTACTATCGAGAGTTTGAAACTGTTATGCATCAATTATTGAGCCATAACTCTGCGCTGGATGATACCTTCTTTGTCACAAAGTTTCTCAAAGGTCTTCGAAAGGATATTAGATCTGCTATCATTCTGCACAAACCTCGAACAGTTGATGCCGCCATGTCTCTCGCCCAACTGCAGGAAATTCAACTCGTTGAAGATCGCAAGAAGTCTTATACCCCTAAAGGTTGGCATAATACAGCTGGGCAAGGCATTATTGGAGTTCATCCTGTCGGGGCTGTCGCACACAAAGACAAAGAAAGTGATAATTCTCCTCTACTAACCAAGTTTGATACTCTAAGAGCTCAGCGTAGAGCCAAGGGGGAATGTTTCAAATGTGGAGGTCCATATGCTCCAGGGCATAAATGTCCTAAAAATATTCCGTTGGCTGTAATGGAAGAATTTTTTGAAGTCTTGCAGCTGGATCAAGAAAATGAGAAGCCAGCAACATCTATTACCAGTGATGCTAAAAGTGAACCAGATGAGGAGCAGTTTCATTCTATACATTTGTCCTCTGCTGCTACCTCTGGCACTCAACCAAAGCGAACAATGCGACTGCTTGGATTCATTGGGAAACATCAAGTTTTGATTCTGATTGATTCCGGGAGTTCTAGTAATTTCATCAGTGAGAAATTAGCGTTATCATTAGAGTGTGATCTTGTTGATATGCCGCCAACATGGGTTACAATTGCTAATGGTGACAAGATGAAGACCACAAGAGGTATTCATGCATTGAAATGGGGAGTTCAAAATTAGAAATTTGAAACTGAAGTCAGGTTACTCAAACTTGACTGCTATGATATGGTGTTGGGTATGGAATGGTTAGAAGCACAAAATGGAGGCAAGATGTGGGTGGATTGGCATCGCAAGACCATACGGTTCAAACATAATGGCAGTCGTATTACTTTGCGGGGTATTCGTGAAAATACTACCAATTGTCTGAAGATGTCAAGCAAGCAACACAAAAGGTTTCCAGCACCTATTCAGAAAGTTATTGATGATCACTCCACATTATTTCAAGAGCCAATGGAATTACCGCCACACCGATCAACATTTCGTTCATCAGTACAGAAATCACCATCTGAGGTGTTGTACAGGGACAAACCAAAACACTTTGGCATTCCAGATAGAACATCTGCCAGCATGCCACAGCTGCACCAATGGCTCAAAGAAAAACATGATATGAACAAGTTGATTCAAAAACATGTATTGAGAGCTCAGCAGCACATGAAAAGTCACGCGGATCATAAAAGAATGGAACACTCTTTTCAGGTTCAATGGTCACTTCTTCCATCATCTTGGCTGACCTGGGAGAACAAAAATCAGTTGCTGCAAAACTACCAGATTGCGCCTGCTTGGGGCCAAGCAGGTAAACAAGAGGGGGAGAATGTCACGCACCTGGACAAGGAGGTGACGACAATGACACATGGGGTCAAGGCATCAAGACCAGAGACACAACTGAACCGGTTGAGCCAGACCTGGCTGTGTCCAGCGACCCAGGCCAGGGCTTATGTAGCTGAGTGAGGAGAAGGCAGGAGCATCGATGAGTATCCTGTAGCCATGACTACTACTTTCCCCTCTTGTTCATCCTTCCCTCTCAAGCCTTCCTCTTGATTTGTATCCAGACCGTACCGAATTGAGAACCTGAACCTTGTGGTGTGACACCCGAGTAAGAAGGTTGTGACATCAGGTTTGGTTGCCTCACCGTTGTCGCACAAGGCATCAAGTTGCGATGTTGATATCCCGATCGACCATGTGCTCTATCTAAAGCCACTCGAGAGTAGAAGATGGTTTCACTCTTCTCAACCACAATCCAATTAAAATTTTGGCTCATAGCGAATCAAATAAATACACTTTGTACTAAACGTTTATACTTATTCAAATATATTTTTTAGTCTATTATAATATTACAAAATATAATTTGCTACCCTCTCCGATCCATATTAATTGTCGTTGAATCAGATATATCTAGCACTAAAATATCTCTAGATACATCTGATTGAGCGACAATTAATATGGATCAGAGAGAGTATTTATTTACATTGTTTAACATATACAAGCAATGTTACTGCTATTAGTTGATTTGTTTTGTTTGTACTAAATATAATTGGAAGATAATAGTTGTACTTATTTAAAAACAAATTATGTTAAAACTATTTTTCTAAAAGTCATTATGTATATATATATATATGGACTCTGAAGAGGATGATCTCATAAATACCTCAATAACGGCTTATAGTGTATGATTAAAGTAAGCATATGTATAGAAAATTCTAGAATGTAAATTGAACAATGACATTATTGTTTACTCCTTTTCGTAGTCACAACCTCTAGAAAGTCAAAATTTAACAAAATGTGCATGATTTTTTGTACTTGGTATTGTAATAACACTGTTTAGAGTAATCACCAATACAAATAAATTGTACGGATTCTAATACGTTTGCATTTGTGACTTTTATTATTTGATATCTTGTTATGCATTTTGCACATTATCATTTGCCATACAAATCCCCCGCTGGTTGAATAAATAAAAATGCATTGTCCGAAGTTAAATAAGAAAAATCTAGTTATATCAATTTTTAAAGAACCCGCGGGACTTGCCACCAAAAGTGAAGCCCATACAACCTAAAAACAATGTTGCTCACATTAGTTTGTATATGTTGATGAAAATTAATTATTTTATTATGTTAAGATACGACCTTCATCCCAAAAATGTAAGCGCACATGATTTTCATCATCTTTAATCCATGCTTTTGGCCACTGATATATACTACAGCGGGTGGCTTGAGCTTGTATAAATTGCATTGTTCCATTTTGTCTTGTGAAATAATTTTATTTCATGACTACTTTTTATAGTGAAACTTTTGTGTTTTTTATATGAAAACATCATTCATGATTTAATATTTTTGTAGAGAAATGATTAAATAATTTCATAGGTGTAATGCGTAATAGTATAGTGGTCACTATATAATTAACCATTTTGGGACCTTCTCTTCTCGAGGCCTTGGCTGTTGGCCCTTTTCCTACACGGCTTATGAGTCGGCCCTAACTCTTGCAAATGTGTCAGGGGCTTCACTAGTTAGCAAGGGAGGCGGACTGGCGAGTTGATGTGCCGGAGGTGGAACCAGTGAGTTGTGGCGGTGGGGGCCTGGATTTGGTCTAGGTGTCGGCGGGAGGCGTGGTGGCGGCGAGGGTACACCGCGAAACTTTTTGTGCTAACACAAAATTTCCTGATGTATATCCGATTTTTTTTAGAATTTTTTGACATTCTGAAAAAAAAAAATTTTTTTTTTACACAACGGGTGCAGATGCACCCGTGACCCGAAACGCCGCCTCTTTCCTTGACCACCTTTACAATCGGTTCTTCCAAAGTTGAAAAGGAACGACGCATGAACATTGATGATGGCCCACTTGTCAAAAGTACAATCCGAGCTAGCCCACGTTGGACGTCGGTCCTTAAATATATAGATTAGCAATTTCCATCAGTTGGGACTTTTGGTTCAATTGGCTAGCGCTGCTGTTCAATATGGTATCAGAGCCAGGAGGTATTAAGTTTAAGTCTCGGCTTATGCATTATTTATATAAAATAGTTGCGACCTTACATTGATCCCACGTCTGAGGATCTTTATGTACGTCCACAGACTAGATGTGAGGGGAAATGTTAAATATATAGGCTAGTTCTTTCCATCAGTTCGGACTTTTGATTGAATTGGTTAGCGCTGCTGTTCAATACGCACTCATCGTCGTCGTCGGTCTCCCCTCCACACTGTCTCTGATCGGACGTGGAATGGAGAAGCTAGCAGCTGGTGGCACGTCCCAGTCGCTGCGTACGTCGTCTTTCCATCGTAGGATCGATGATCGAGGACCAGCTTAGCTAGCTAGCTAGCCATGGCGACTTCTGAGGTCTTCTTTTCATAATCAACTGTCGTCGACTCGACTCGATCGAATCTCCAGCGATCATGTGTTGGAGCATGCATGCACCTAGTACGGTTCCCATTACTCGTCGCGTGGTCGCCATTGTTGAAAATTCCGGACAAGGCCACAGTGTTGATTTCTACGCACGCACGCACGCACTGACGGTGTCACGTAGCTTCGAGGACCGTGAGTACTTCTCCAATAGCAGGCCTAAAACAGGGCACAAATGTTTTCAAGCACTTATTGGTGGGTAAAAAAAGGTGCTTCAATTGTAGTCCTTGATGTGTTGTTTGCCTCAACAAAATTAGGTCAGCTGTAAAAAAAAATGCCGCCACCAAATCGACCGAACTTGGGGCTAAACCCGCGGCCAACCGCATATGCTGCCACTGCCGGATCCAACGTACCAAGCCCGTGTTTATATTAATTTCCATTACTGCTAACTAACCAAGAGCCGAACCATCCCATGTTCGATCCGGCCGGTAAGATTCCCAGTCGTCTTGTCGACATGGCCAAGCTAAGCTAAGCTAGGCGCCGGAGACCGACGGAGAAGGAGAGCGGTGGGTCCCATCCCCGTAACCAGATAGGTTGACGAGAGGCACCCAATCCGAGCTGGCCTTGTCCTCTGCATCGTCGCCAGTCAGGGGCGGAGCCAGGATTTGAGTATGAGGGGGGCGAAGCAAAAAAAAATCGTACAAGCAATGTCACACAATATATACGTATCAGTCCATCGCTTAAATTATGATGATATAGGCTTTGTATTTGGAGGAATCGTACATGCCCTTTGTTTAAATGTAGCTACAGATCCACTAGACTTATGAAATAAGTCGAAAATGTCAAATTACGATTTTTTGCAGTTGTTTATTCTTATTATATACTATATTGTACTACCAAAAAATTCATCTCCTATTTTTTAAAAAGAATTAAAATTTGATCTTCCATTAACGTTTTGCACTATGCAACCATTGACCTTTCGCACTATTTAATTTCACATAAGGAGAACGACGCTGTTTGTAATGATTTACAATCGAGTTACAAGACACTAAGTACCTGAGATGCGCGGCGTGAGCCTCCGGCAGATCGATAGTGATGGACGTGCAGCAGCAACTGGCCGCGCCATCACGGCGACTCACGTTGAAAGACGCGTCCGATCCCGTTGGGGGCGGCGGCGGCGGCGCCTGGTCGTATGCCCTAGTTTGGGCGGAAGATGCGAGTAACCAAATTGAACAAGACATCGATAGATCGATCGATTTACAGGCTTGCAGTTGTACCACGTCCATCGATGGCCCTAGGCGATAGCTAAATCTGATGCTTCACAACTAATCGTAATGGGCTGTATTGGCCTTTTGGGCTTGGTCTGGTAGCACATGAGTTACGTATATATTTCTTTACCTAATGGCCAGAGACTAATCGTAATTAACTGCTACAGGAGTGTATTCGGAAATATATTGAGGGGGGCCGAACATTGGGGGGGGTCTGACCCCTGCTAGCCCCCCCTGTCTCCGCCCCTGTCGCCAGTCTCCCCTCCACACTGTCTCCGATAAGACGACACGGAAGTGTCTCGCTTGGTTTGGTAATGGGCGCACGGGCGTCCAATAATAATTGGGTCATTTGATCTTACTGCACAGTTTTTACAGTAGTACGTAGCCGAGCTGCCGCCAGGACTTCTCCAATAGCAGGCCTAGCTAGAACATGGCACAACTGTTTTTAAGCACTTGTGGGTAAAAAAACGAGCTCCAACTTCAATGGGGTTCGCGTGAAGAATAAGAAGAAGGCGGATGTCAAGAAGGAGGATCGAAGAGGTTGACACCTCGATGGTGACCGAGCTCAACTCTATGTTTAGGTTGATCGAGTAGTTTTGATACAATGTTTGGTGTTAATGGTCGATCGAAGTAATGTTTAGTTCGTATGCAATTTTGAATTTTCATTTGCGATGTCGAAATGTTTGCAATTTTGGAAATGTTTATTTGCATGTTTGATGCCCTATTTTTGGATAAGTTTCTTGAGGGTCGCTGTTTTTCGGTATTATTATAGAAAACTCCCTCAAAATACTGTTGTAACGTATAAATACCGGAGCCGCTTTCCCTGTAGGATCCACGTACGTGCCTCGCCGCCCACTACACATGCATCATTGCTTCGCCTCGCTTCGCTTGCACCTCCGGCGAGACCAAGACTCCAAGAGTCCATGGATTAATTTAAGGAGGCAGATAGGGGATGCATGTGGTCATGATAGAGCCACCTGATCATCCAGCACACTCCAGCCGCTAATTTATCCCAGAGAGCAGAGGATATGTACCTTAGTCAATACGTGATGACTGTTAGGAATAAACAGCTTAGTATTCCCTGGGGCCAAAAGGCCTCATATATAGTACATATACAGGTGAATATATAGAAAGGCCCCTAACACATGGGCAAAATACAATATACACATATCTACTCTAACACCCCCCCTCAAACTCAGGGTGGATCCACAACACTGAGTTTGGAGAGTAAGAAGTCATGTTGCGCTCGAGTCTGTGCCTTTGTAAAGAAATCCGCCAACTGCAAATCGGAAGGCACATAATGAAGCCCAACAACCTGATCATGCACCTGAGCACGTGTATAAAAAGCATCAACACCAATATGCTTGGTCAGCTCATGCTTGACCGGATCACGTGCAATACTGATAGCACCTGTACTGTCACACAACAGTGGAGTGGGTGTCGTAACAGAGACCCCAAAATCTGCAAGCAACCATCGTAACCAAGTAACCTCCGCAACCAACGAAGCCATAGCCCGCAACTCAGCCTCAACACTCGAACGAGAAACTGCAACCTGTTTCTTCGTCTTCCAAGCAACAAGCGAACCACCAAGAAATACACAGTAAGCAGAAAGTGAACGGCGATCCGTAGGATCACTCGCCCACGTGGCATCTGAATAACACTGGAGCTGGAGAGAGCTGGAACTAGGAAAGAAAAGACGACGAGTAATCGTGCCACGAAGATAACGGTGGTCGGAGCTGAGACAAACTGACTCAGAATATGAACAGGATAAGAGATATCAGGACGAGTGACAGCAAGATAAACAAGACTCCCAACAAGATGACGATAACGTGTGGGATCAGAAAGAGGAGTACCATTAGTAGGACGAAGCTTAACATTAAGCTCCATAGGAGTCTCAACAGTACGGTCATCACTAAGATCATCCCGAGAAAGAAGATCCTGAATATACTTTTCCTGTGAGATATAGAAACCATCGGCTGTAGAAGAAATCTCAATCCCAAGAAAATAGCGAAGAGGACCAAGGTCAGACATGAGAAACTGCTCTCGTAAACGCGCCTTAACAAAGGCAATGTGCTCAGGATCATCACCAGTGATGATCATGTCATCAACATAAAGGAGCAATAAGGTCCGACACCGAGGAGAGGTGTAGACAAACAGTGCAGGATCATGAGCACTGGGAGAGAAGCCAGCGGCAATAACCACGGAGGAGAAACGCTCAAACCAGGCACGAGGGGCCTGTTTGAGACCATATAAAGATCGTCGAAGACGACAAACCATCCCATCAGGAACAGAATACCCAGGAGGAGGCTGCATGTAAACCTCCTCACTCAACTCGCCATTAAGAAAGGCATTCTGAACATCAAGCTGGGATACAGACCAGCGTCGAACAGAAGCAACAGCAAGAAGAGTACGAATGGTGGTCATATGAGCCACAGGAGCAAAAGTCTCGTCATAGTCACGGCCGTGCTGCTGCTGAAAACCACGAGCCACAAGACGCGCTTTATAGTGCTCAAGAGAACCACTGAGTACAAACCATGGCAACAAAACGCTGATAAATAGAGAGTACCTCACTGCGAGAGCGCATAAAAAATAACCAGGTGTACCGAGTAAAATCATCAATAAACAAAATATAGTATCGATGGCCCCCCTTTGACTGAAAGGGAGCCGGACCCCAAACATCTGAATGCACTAAATCAAAAGGTCGCTGAGAGACAGACACACTAGTAGGATAGGGAAGCTGAATCTGTTTCCCTAACCTACAACCCTGACAAGAATGTAAAGACACATCTCCTGAAACAGACCCTAGAAGACCACGACGAACTAATGACGATAAGCGTGAACCACAAAGATGACCCAGCCGATGATGCCACTGCTGAAAAGAGCCAGTGACAGAAGCAGCAACCGCAGGAGAACCGGCAGATGTAGTAGCAGCGGAAGGAACACGAAGCCAGTCTAACTCCCAGAGCCCTGGAGACTGAAGACTACGAGGGCCAGCGCCAACCAGGGCCTGAGTCCGATGGTCCTGAACAGCACAAGAATCAGCATCAAGAATGACACGACAACCAGAATCAGTGAGCTGACTAGCAGAAAATAGGTTCATCTTAAGACTAGGAACATGAGAAACATCAGGAACAGAAAAAGATGAAGTAGAAAGGGTGCCTCGACTAGAAACAGGAAGAGAGGTACCATCAGCCGTGATAACACGGACAGGAGATATATGAGAACGAAGAGCAGAAAGAATAGAAGATGTAGAGGTCATATGAAAAGAAGCTCCAGAGTCTAAATACCACGGGGAGGACATACCTGACTGTGTAGAAGGTGGTGGAGGCGCGGTGCCAGAAGAACCAGTCACAGAGCCAGCAGTACCCGGCGAGGGAGAGCCTGGAGTAGCGAGCAGACCACGAAGACCACGAATGAGATCCTGATCAGACAGTGCAACAGCAGAAGAGCCTGAAGAGCCTGAAGAGCCTGTCCTCCGACGAGCAAGAAACTGCTGACGTAAGCTGGGATCCCTCTGCCAGCAGCTAGAAATATCATGACCAGACTGCTTGCAGTAAGTGCAAGGACCACGAGAACCACGAGACTGCTGGGGCTTGCTCTGACCCTGGAACTGAGAAGTAGGCTGTGGCGGAGCAGGGCTACGAGCAGGCGGCACAGGAGGAGCACGAGCAGCAAGTACAGAGGGAACCTCCAGAAGACCAGCACCACGAAGACGGGTCTCCTCAGCACGAAGCTCAGACAGGACCTCAGAGAGCGGAACACGGCCACGGGCATGTAACTGGGCACGACGTGGCTCAAACTCCTTGCGGAGCCGCGACATGAACTCAAAAACGCGCTGAAACTCCAGGTCTGCGTGGACAGTCAAGCAGCAAGGACAGGTGCCACACACAGGCGTGCGAAGCGAATCAAGCTGACGCCAAATAGCAGCACTCTAAGTGTAGAACTCATCAATAGTAGAATCGCCCTGCTGAAGGGCATGCTCCTGACGGACCACAGACAGGTAAAGAGCATCACCAGACGGCTGATAGCGCTGACGAAGAAAGGCCCACTGGGCAGCAGCAGTGGGAAGAGCCATAAACTCAGCAGCATACTGGGGCAAAACACTGCAAGTCAGAACAGCGGCAGCACGGGCATCCTCATCAACCCACTGAGAGTAGTCAGTCAGATCCTGCCGGTAGGTCGCAATAGCATCAGAATAAGCCTGGACCTTCTGGTCATAAGCAGTAACGGCAAGAGCATCAGCACTAGTAGAAGCATCCTTTTCCTCCTGAGAAGCAGTGGAGGCGACGACAGTAGGCGTTGGTGCAACAGGCACCGGAGGAGCAACGGGGCAGGGCGGACAAGAGACCTCGCCAGAAAGTATCCCCCAAAGACGAAGACCGCGCATATGGACGCGCATGAAGTTAGCGAAATCAGGGTAATTCGCTCCATCAAAGACAACCGGGCAGCGAGGAATCGCAACGTAGCCCGATGAAGTAGACATTTCTCTCTCTCTCTCTTTTTTTTTAGGAAGTCAACTCAGATCGAATCCGCCCGAAACGAAATCGATCTTCGATCTGCAGCGATGGCGGGGCGAGCTGTGAGGTGGGCAGGCGGCGGCGAGGTGGGAGGCCGCCGGGGCAGGCCGGCAAAACTGGCCGGCGACGAAGCTTTGAGGCGGCGGAGCTCGGGACGGGCTGGGCGACGGTGGCGACCAGCAGCGAGGAGCGGCGGAGCACGGAACGGGAGACGGAACGGGAGGCGACGGTGGCAACCAGCAGCCGATGGAGGGCGGCCGGCCGGAGCGGAGGAGCTTGAGGCGGAGGAGCTTCGGGACGGACCGGCCGGAGCAGAGAAGCACGGGACGGAGGCGACGGTGGCGAGCGATGGAGGACGGCCGGAGCGGAGGAGCTTGAGGCAGCGACCGACGGAGATGGAGGAGGGCCGGGAGAGGCGGCGGACGGCGGTGGCGGCCGGAGCACGGCGGCAGGATGCCGGGGGCGCGGCAGCGGCGACGGCTTCGGCCGGAAAAAGAAGAAAAAGGCACGAGCTGTACGTGCAAAGGAAAACCCTAACTAGGCTCTGATACCATGTTAGGAATAAACAGCTTAGTATTCCCTGGGGGCCAAAAGACCTCATATATAGTACATATACAGGTGAATATACAGAAAGGCCCCTAACAGATGGGCAAAATACAATATACACATATCTACTCTAACAATCTAACAATGACATATGTATACGGAGTTTTTTTTTGTTGAGGAAAATATGTATACGGAGTTGACAGGACAGCTAACTACTATTTTGACGCTTCATGTATATCCTACTACACGCATCCAAACAACGGTCTCTTCCATCGCCAATTGCATACACACAGCCAGCTGCTACTCTGCCAGATTAAGGCGATCATCTACATGCATGCATGTTTTAGAGAAAATAGGTTTACTTTGATTTTAATCATACACCGGTGCTAGCTTCTAGACTGCAATGCATGATATGGTGAACTGTATATGGAAGGAATATGGTCTCAATTAAGGGGAGAGGGGCACTTATGCGTGTACATCTAGCTCGCATCGAGACTGGATCGATTGTGAGAACCAACCCTTGGTTGGATGGTTAGGTGGGTGGTTGTACTCCCAGTACACCAGAGTTCAAACCCCAGGTTTGACACTGGTGTTTTTCATATTTGGCGGAATATTCTTCAGTGGGAGGCGACATTCCCGTCGATAGCGAGGCGCCCGTGGTGACTTCGTCAATCTCAAGACCTGACCCGCCGGCTCAGTATTTCGAAGATGCTCATAGGGGTAGGGTGTGCGTGTGTGCGTTCATAGGGGTGAGTATATGCGCATGTATGTGAGCGCCTGTGTTGTACTGGTTTCGCAAAAAAAAAAAGAGACTTGATCGATCGTCATATCCACTAATTAATAAGACAGAAGTGGTCAAAGGCTATAAGACACTATAATACAATTACAGAAGGTGCAATATTGTTTCCTGTCGTCGAAAATTACTATATTGTATAACGTACGGAAATATAAGCATTTCTCATTATCGGTGGCGGTTGACGAAACGCTCCAAAATTTTGGGGAAAAAAAGGAATGGCTCCAAATGACAAATAGTATTTCACTCCATTTCGGTCGCTAGCAATTCTAATCCTCGCTTTTTCTTTGTATTACTCGCTAGATTCCCCACTGTTTCGTCGCAAACTCTCCCTTGCTCCTCTAGCCCTCACACCTTGTCGCCTTGTCTTCCCATACTATCGCTACGTCTTTCAGGTTTGATTGCCACACTATTGTTGCATAAGTCATCAAGTTTGGATGTTGGCGTCTCGATCAATCAGATTTTTTAATGTAAAATCCGAGAGAGTAGAGCATGGTGTCACTCTTCCGAGAGCCGGTCCAATTAAATTTTTGGCTCTGAGCGAATAGATTAAATACACTTTATACTTAACTTTTATACTCATTTAGATATTTATCTGTATGTTTGTAACAAAGATCAATTTTAAAACTATTTTTCTATAATGCATAATATATGAAATTTATACATATATAGTCTATGAAGAGCATGACCGAATAAATATCTCAATATATAGTGGCTTATAGTGTATAAATTATATATATATATATATATATATATATATATATATATATATATATATATACAAAAACTTCTAGAGTATAAACTGAACCAACAACATTATTGTTTGCTCCTTTTTCGTGTTCACAATGGTCTAGCAAGTAAAAAATTTATAAAAGTGTGCATGTTTTGTACTTGCTATTGTAATAACATTGTTTAAATTAATCACTAATGAACATAAATGGTGTTGATTCTAATACTTTTGCATGTGTGGTTTTATTATTTGATATGATGTTGTGCACATGTTATCATTGGGTATACAAATCCCCTCATAGTTTAAGAAATAAAGATGGCTTGCCTGAAATTAAATAAGAAAATCTAGTTACGTAGATTTCTGTAAAATCTGTTGTCGGAGATAAGTGGGTTTAGACCATAATGCTACGGACCCGTACCACTTTCAACACACGACGTCCAAAGACTCCCCCGACCGGGTGGCTCACTCCCAAAAGATTATCTCAAGAACGACCCACATTGAAGGAAGGTTACAAGATCAAGACTCAACGTAAAAGACAAGAGGGAACTCCTGACGCATAAAGGCTCCTTCCCAAGGATTATAAATATCGTAGGACATCCACAATGAAAAGATCATCTTATTCCCGTAACCCCCATTTAAGCTCTCCCACCCCCAACCACACCCCATATGCAAACCCTCAAATCCATGCAAACACGGGCACGATGATCAGAATTCATCGCCTTTTCCACAATTCAACGTAAATTCAACAAGTCTAAATTAAGCACACACTAATTAAAATAGAACTCGAAAATTCATAGTAAACGATGCAAGAATGAATCAAAAGTCGTCAAGATCGCGCTCGTTAATATTCTTCTTCATGTGCGTGATCTACTTTGGGTTTACATCATTCATCCGGCTAGCGTCTTGAAACATGATACTCGACTCAACTGTGAATCCTGCGACACTCACCTTCTCCTTCTCAAGCACACGGACATCATTTATATATGTTCGTCTTTTCCTTGTGTCCCCTGTGTCGATTTCGTTCTCTGTCGTTCTATATTACCGATGCCGGACAGAACCGACTGAGTTTGGGGAAGGGGGGTCTGGTTTGGTGGTCATTATTTATCCGCGACATATCCAGACTGTCCAGCCGGACGCATGGGGGAAGTGGAGGGTCCGGTTGGAGACGCTGTTATTTGGAAGGGATGGGGTTTACGTTGATTGTGAAAACAAAGCTTTCGTGTGCGTGCTACTCTCTTGCCTTTTTCCGGATGCCTTTCATTGACCCCTTTACAATCAGTTCTTCCTAAGAAGAAAACAAATGACATGCAAAGCAAGCAAGCAAGCAAGGGTGCGTCACGATGCTTGCATGAACATTGATGATGGCCCACTTGCCAAAAAATAAGGTTTCGGTAGTGCACCAAACCAATTTAAGGACCTCCAGTGCTAATGCTAACCAATCCCGTGCTTTAATTAAAGGATTATTATTATTATTTTGCGAGAAAAAGGATTATTAATTTGCATCACTGCTAACCAAGACCCATCCCATGGTCGATCCGGTAAGATTCCCAGTCGATCGTCTGCTTGTCGACATGCCCCCAAGCTAAGCTAAGCTAAGACTGGTCATAGTGGTAAGTAACTAAGACTAGTAACATGTATATGTTATTAGTCTTAGTTACTATCATCATAGTGCAAAGTAACATAAAAGAGAGTAACATAGATGATCACATTTATTATTTTATAGACTCATTTTTATAGGGAAACGTGATGTTACAGTAACTAAATATGTTATTCTATTTGCTTTTTTCCTAATTAATTAGCTGTCACATCATTTTTTTTTTAGATGGCATGCAAATACTAGCTAAGTTACTATCACTGTGACTAGCCTAAACTCGACGGAGAAGGAGAGCGGTGGGTCCCATCCTTTTTCCCTGTGGCCCAACCCGATAGGCTGACGAGGCACCCAATCCGGCCGAGTTGGGCCATGCACGTCGGATGTGGGTCCCGCAGTCATCTCATCTCCACGGTAGCCTACTGCTACTAGCTCGGATAAGCAAGCAACCACATTAGGGACATTAAAACTGAGTCATCTAGGAGGCTAACCACGCCATTAGCAATTTTAGCCATCGGATTATGTCTTCTGATCGTTTTTGGCCGTCGGATGGTCGTGCTCTCTCGAGTGGGCTCCTCCTGGGCCGGATGTCCCTGAGGGACGCTGCTCTGGGCATCATTTTCGTGTTTCCTGGTGCATTTCGGCCCAGTACGGGCAAAGTCCAACAACTTCTCCAGAAAAAAAAACAATCCTTCGCTTACCGCTTGGCTCTGGTCAACGCCGACGAGGAGACGAGACCCGCGGCGCTCGACCTCCCTACACAGATCCGTGCACGGCCACCTCCAACCGGGCCGCTCGACCTCCCCTACGGCGTGCTTGAGGAAGACGCTCCTCGGGGCCTCCAGGCTGGCTGCGGCGCCCAGCTCGCACATGCGAGTGCTGGCTCCCTGGCCATGGCAGATCCGTGCAGGAGCTAGCACATTTTTTGGATCTGATTAATTCCCCCACGCATCAGTCTGTGCTCCCGTCAAAATCTCAACTGCTGCCAGTGAGTCATGGTCTTCCTCTTCTCCATCTTCCCTGTAGTATCTATCACGAGCCCGGTCGTACACACTCATCGCACCTACGTTGGTTGGATGGGATGAATCTGTAACCGTACGCGTCGCCAGGTGCCGTTTCAATCCGTCACCACATATGAGGGTACTCTTCACCAGATTCCCTTAATCCCAATCCCCTTCTAATGTCTTACTGCTTTACCGCCACAATATCCTGCAGTTAGGCTCTTTTTTTACTTTGTTTGATTGACTTAATACATACACCTACAGATCTAAATCTTAACTAATTACATACCATTTATACAGTTGCTGCAGATCCATTTATGCACACTTGATTTACCGCAGGAAGATCAATGTTGATAAAAGGAATCAAGAATGCAAAGTATAAGCTATTGTTGGTCCTGCAGTTGATGGAAGTGTTACTCATGAAGCAGTAGGGAGTGAAGCCAGCCATCTGCATTGGTCCTACTGGGCTCCATGTACTGAAAATGAAAAAAAAAACAATACTACAGGTATACAATTCTTTCTCAGAACTCAAAGGCTTACCAATAACCTGGATTTACAATTTCTAATGTATTGGTTCAGTGATTTATGAAATAATTTCAATATGTTAATATTTTGTTCATATCATGTTCACCTATTTTGTAACAGGTTGAGATTCCCATCTGTTGATGGTACCATATTGTTTCAGGCTTGAGTAAGAGTTCGCGCTCCTCTGTTTCTCACCATTACAATTGTCAGAATACTTAAATGCGTGTAATTAGTGTTGCAGAATTTTTCTTTCTTTTTCATTCCAGAAGCGTGAGAAAAAAGCTGATGGGGTAGTTTCATATCATGTAATTAGTGTTGCAGAAATTTCCTTTTTTTTCATACCAGAAGCGTGAAAAAAAGCTAATGGAGAATTTAATCCTAGAGCTGGGTTGCAAATTTTCAAGCAGGGCTACAATATAATAAACTTCTTGATTCACAAGAAGAACATTAACTATCTTCACTTGGACTACAATTTCACTTTGAAGGATGTGAAGACTCACAACAAAGGAGAGAAACAAATGTCGTTTTGGAAATTCATTTCACTTGAAACATCCAATTTTTCTTCGGAAATGTTGACGCCTTTCAGTTGGTTCATGGTTTGTAATACATATTCTCTCATGTTGGTCAGTTGAATCGTATGTACAGATATAAGTATTGTCTGATGCGGCAAAGTAGGATAAATGTGCAAAGATCTGAAACACTTGATATATTATCAGTTCAATACTGGTCCTGTTGGTAAAGTATCTGGATGTGGAATTTGGCCTCCAATGTGGAGAGTGTTGGTTTAACTACATTAATAATTGCAAAACTGTGTGCTTGGCATCGAGGGGAATTTTAGATATGACTTTGCTCACGTCAACTTACATTTACTCAAACTACACTTCAAAGTATATAAAACTTCTTAGTTAAATTTTAAAATATATTTTCATAAATTCCTGACATTCTATGAGTCTAATGGACGGGCGCGGCAACGCGCGCCTACATGATCTAGTGATACGCAAGACCAGACCACGTCAACATACATACTATGATCATCAACTTTGTTCAACGAATTAATCGCCTCCAACCTTCGAACAACTGAACCTGGTAATTTCCGGCTCAATATATACCAGCTGAGAATAACCTGCAATTGAACTTGGAATGGAGAAGCTAGCTAGCAGGTGGCACGTCCTAATCTTCTTTCCATCGTAGGATGACGAGGCGGACCATGGACCAGCTTAGCTAGCTAGCCATGGCGAGCAGCGACTTTTGACATCGGTCTGTCGGCTGGCATGCGTGCCTGGTTGGTTGCTTAATTAATTGTAGTATTTGGTCTTAAGCTTTGTTGACTAGCTTCTGTGTGTTAGTACTCGTCGCCATTGTTGAAAAATTCGGACACGGTGTTGTTGATTTCGACGCACGCACTGGTGTGGTGTGTCTCCTGGGCGTTAACATGGTTTTGTTAGGGGTGTCCAATAATTGGGTCATCATCTGTCATCATCTACATCTCTGAAACAACCTCATCACGGGGCACTTCTAGGTCCTCCTTTCTTTTTCTGTTCTGTTTTGTTTTGTTTTGCGGGGAGCTTTCTATGATGATCTGGTTCTTTAATTACAGAACGTCGCGTCCAGTTTGCTTGACCCATCGATGCATATATAGCGTTCACGCTTTAGCAAACAATGGATGGATGGATGTATGACAACGATGACACACGTTGCTGTAGCTAGCGTACTGCTGTCCCTAGCAACGACGACTACCTACACCTAGCAAGCGTAGCGTAGGTGTCTGATATAAAAGGAGCACATACGTTTTGTCTACGAAGGAACTCCATGACAAGCGATTCTCTAACCTCCACATCACATAACTTCAAAACACACAGCTTTTTAAGCAGATCGTTACTTGGGATATCTCTTAAGCTAAGCTGTCCTGCACCAGAGTGTGCCACCTCGAGCTACCGCACGCCACTAAGAACTAACTAATCTGCAAAAGGGGAAAATATTATCTCTTAAGCTTTGTCATAGTTTCTCTTATTTTATCTTCGTTCAACAGCTTTGTAGTCGGTTGGAACGGCTATGAATGATGATGAGGCGATCGGAGGAATCGATCAAACGCTACTAACTAGCCTGTGTTTTCAGCTCTCTGATCGCCTTGATTTGATTTGATTTGATCTGCCTGCAAGGAACTAGCAGTTGGTCCAATTCCCGAGGCATCTGCTTGTCTCCAGCGCCAATCTATCACAGGCCTTGGATCTTGCTCTTGTAATTTTTTCACGGCATTGTCTGGGCAGGTCTCCACCGGTCCCTTTGTGTAAGATCAAGTTGGACGATCCTGTCATTAGTTCGATGCACTGAATCTAGTAGTTTTCTTATAAATTGAGTCAACTACTATGTTTTTTTTACGAACTGTAATACGTCATGTCCTCCTTAAAAGGTTACTTTTTAATTGTTCCATCTATGCTTTCAATTCTAGGTTAAATAAACACATATATTCATCTGTTCGAGTAGACGTAACATTGGTCTTGTCTGGTTGTATACATCATGTGTCGGGTAGTTGCTTAGCAATGCACACGCTTACTAAATTCCTAACATTTTATTGCTGAGGATGATAATCTTTTCTAAATCAGTAGAGAAATATTCCAAAATCATTACCGAAGCCCAGAATTTCTCAGTTCATTATTGATCCAACCGAAATCCCCATTTATCCGGAGCAGAATTGGAAACCATGGAGGTGAAACATTTTCTTTTTGGCGGTAAGGAAAAATGAAAAGCAAAAATGTCCCCCCGGTTGATCTATATATTTCACCACCAGGTTAAGTAGAGACATTTTTCTCCGTCGATGTTCCTTTAAAAAATATGAACTATCGTCGTAGAATTATGAGTATTTGGATACCAAAGATCCCAAAATATATCAAATATAAAAATAAGAAATACACCTAGATCAAAGGGCACAACCACCACCCACCCATAACCAGCAGAGGCGATATTTCCTCCCAACCGACCCAACTGAAAAGGCCCTTTATCCCAAGATTGTTTTTCTGAAATTAGAAATTCATAAGTACTGGTCGAAAGGTTTTCCGTGACCATATAGGCGAAACATTTTCCTTTTGGTGGGAACAAGAAGGTGAAAAGTTAAAAGTTCCCTTTGTAGACATTTTCCGATTCTAGGTTAAATGCACACATTCGTCCGAGTATACGTAAGATTCACGTGGTGTTATTACCTATAGTGGGTGTGGGATAGTCGCTCAATAATGCACACACTTACTACATACCCTACATTTTTATGATGATTCTTTTATTTAAATCACAAGAGAATATTTCAAAATCATTAATTGAAGTCCATAATTTTTCATTTGATTATTGATCCAACCAAAATCTCCACATATCCGGATGTCGGTAATCCGGAATTGGAAGTTCATAATTATCAGTCAGAAGACGGAGGTGAAACATTTTTCTTTTGACAGTAAAGAGAAGATGAAAAGCAAAATGTTTTCTCCTGTCGATGTCTTTCAATTCCACTAGTTTAAGTACACGCATTTTTCTCTGTTGACATTCTTTTTGAAACATGAAGTATCGACATAAATTATGAGTATATTTGAAAAGAGATGAGCTCAAAAAAATAAATAAGAAAAAACAGTTCAGTTTCTCCTACGTTTTGGCCACGGACGAACCCCAAGCAAGCCAAGCGATTCCTAACTTCCACATCACATCATGTCAAAATATTAAAAAGAGTGTTGTAAGCATATTGCTGCTTCTGCTTGGGACGTCTCTGAAACATTTGGTAAGCTGTCCTGCACCAGACGCCATTCTGGCTGGAGCGGCACCTCTATCGCACGCCACTAACTAACTCTAATCTGCTCAGAAAATAGTTAGTACTAATTGATCTCAATCTTTGTCTAATTTCTGATTTAATTGATCTTTCACCGACAACTTTCTACTAGTCCATTGGCACGGCTAAGAATGATGAGGCGACCGGAATCAATCAAACGCTAGTAACTATAACTAGTACCGGTACTAGCCTGTGTTCTCAGCTGTCTGATCGACTCGATTTGATCTGCCTGCCAGAAACTAGCAGTTGGTCCAATTCCCGAGACGGCTAACGCATCTGCTTGTCCAGCGCCAATCACATTCGTCTTGGATCTTGCTCTTGTATTTTTTTCACTGCATTCTGTAGGCAGATCTCCACCGGTCCCTTTGAGCTTAAATTATAAGCGCAAGTTGGACGATTCTATTACGAGTCCGATGCACTGAATCTACTGTAGTAGATTTGTTGTTTCAAGCTGCCACAGAACAGATCAAGTAACTCTTGCCTAGGAATAAAAGCAGATTAATTAAGTAACTCCATGGACATGAAAAGGTAGGCGCATAAAGACTTTGATTGCTTCCTTTGAGGATCTTTTCTTGATTTTAAATTTGGTACGGCAATACGCTACATTTGGTATGCAAGCATAATTTGGTATGATAATGCACAATATTTGGTATGCAGCGTACATTAGGTATGCAAGCGAAATCCGACTTTTTCCCCGTCTATTGTACACGCGAAATAGAATATCATGATTGTGGGATCTTCCGGTGATTCGGAACGATCCGACATCAAAGTCGAATATCATGATGGAAGGTAAAAAACTGCTTTCCGACATATAAATTGTTTACCGACGTATGTTATGTCGGTGATCACTTAAGAATGTTGGTTTTACGGGTAAACCTGCCGTGGTCCTACACCTGAGGCTGCAGGATCGCGCCAGCTTCGGGGACTAATGTCGGGGGGAAGCCCCCGAGTGGGGTCAATATGGTAAAATAAGGTTGACTCGGAGTTGACCGAGTCAACGGAAACCGACATATCATACTGGCTTATCCGGATTCGTCCGAGTCAGGTCAAACCGACATAGCCTTATGTCGGATCATGCTTATTATATGTCGGACTATCCTTCATTGTTCTTATGTGCAGGAGGGAGTAAACCGAGTTACCAGCTTAGGGTACACTTACGTCTGTTGAAGGTTATCCCGGAAGATGGACAGAGTTCCTTGAGACACGGAGCGAGACAAGGGCGGCGGCGTGCCGCAAGTGGACGGCGTGCCAAGCCTCGGCCACGCCTCTGACGCGTGCGGCGCGGCACAGTGGCGCCAAGCCTAGGCTTGGGCGTGCTGTCGGGTGCAGCGGCGACCGTGGCGACCAGCGCTGCCACGGTCTGGGCATGGCGCAGCGGCGCCCGTGCCGGCCGGAGACCAAGGAGTATGGCGCCAGTAGCAATGTTTTACACTGTAACCCTGGGTTTCCCTATATAAGGGGTACCAGGGGCTCCTCTTACAGGGACGATTCCCAGAGGCTAGGCAGAGACGCTGAGCAACTACTTAGCAGTTCCTGGGAGCTAGAGGAGAGCCAGAGAGCTATTCTCAGACTCGGTAGAGGCTTAGATCTTACCGCTCTTTGCATACGGCTCAAGGAGCAAGCCTGTAACTAGTTGTAATCCACATATAAATCAAGCAGCAAGCAGGAGTAGGGGTGTTATCTCCTCACGAGAGCCCCGAACCTGGGTAAATCGCGTGTGTGTGTGAGTGTGTGTGTGTTCGTGTCTGTACGCCGTGCGTGCAAGCCCTCCCCGGTACCTCCAGCGTCCAATCGCCTCACATCAAGCCTATATGGCATCTGCCGTGACGCCACCACGACAGTGGTTATACATTCCATTGTATTGGAGTGGAAATATGTTGTTTTTTTATCGGAGTCACGGTAGAATATTCTGAAGATGGCACCGAAAAGTTGAGAATTTCTTGTTCCGTTCAGGATCCAACTGAAAACCCCCTTTGTCACAAGGTTGTTATTCTAAATAGGAGCTTCATAAATACCAATGAAAGTTATTCGGTGACCATGGAGGTGAAACACTTTCCTTTTGGCGGCAAAAGAAGAGGAACCGTTAAAACTTTCCATTATCGATGTCTTTCAATTAAAGGTTTAATGCACACATTTGTCCCGGTAGACGTGGCATTCGTCCGGTGTGGTTGGATATAGTGGCCTCCATTTCGACTTTCTGGTGTGGATAGCGGCGATATGGAGGCCGGGCTACATGTAGCCCGGTTTTTCAAAAAAAATTGAATCCGCAAATTTGATTTTCAAAAAATTCTGAAAAAATTATGATCATAGATATACTATGATCTGCCACAGTGAAAAATTTCAAGCGCAAATTCGAAATATTTTGATCTACGCAAAAAAGAGAAATCTCGCAAGATTTCAAATTTTTAGATTGCGCACTGTTCACCGAGTCAGCTCTGCGAATTTTCTCTTTTTTGCTCAGAACAGAATATAAGGAATTTTTGATTGAAAATTTTCACAGTGATAGATCAATGTATTATCTACAACTATGATTTTTTTCAGAATGTTTCGTTAAAAAATTTTGCAGATTCAATTTTTTTTGGAAAACCAGGCTACGTGTAGCCCGGCCTCCATTTCGACTTTCCGGTGTGGCGGATAGTCTCTTAGCAATCACTACGGGAAAGCCACACTACGCCGACGGCCGGAAGCCGTCGGCGTATGGACCAATCCCGTCGGCGTACCTATACGCCGACGGCCGCCGTCGGCGTCTAGCCGTCGGCGTTTAGACTCGTCGGCGTAAGCAATTCGCCGTCGGCGTATAGGACGGCCGTCGGCATATGATAAGTGGGGCCCACTTGACGCCGTCCGTCCCCGTCCCCGTTAGCAAGTTAAACGCCGACGGCAATACCGTCGGCGTATCTGTCGACGTGGCAGCATCCTGGCACCTGGAGGGCATCAAACGCCGACGGCAATGCCGTCGGCGTATCTCCCCGGCTGGTGTCCGCCACTATACGCCGACGGCAAGGCCGTCGGCGTATAGGTGACCATTAGGCGACGTGGCCGGCTCCTGCGCATCCTGGAGGCACTCTACGCCGACGGCATTGCCGTCGGCGTATGGGTGACCATTTTTCCAGAATTCAATTTTCTGGATCCTGGTTTCCAGCAGGTTTTAAATTCAAATAAATTTCCAAAAAATCATAAATTGACAGAAACTCACATAATATCATATATACATATACCAAAATATCATACGAAATTCAAATCACACATATAATCCAAAATTCACAACTACAAAGTCGAACTCATCCAAAATGGCACAACACTTGTTCAAACTCACAGCCGACGCACTACAACCCTACGGCTACGGCTACGGCTCCGTCTGCTGCTCACTCGAGGTACCCAGCTCCGATAGGGTGAAATTGGGCATCCGACGGCTTGGGCCACCCGCCGTCGAATCACACTGGGAAGCCGGCGACGGTGTGGCATCCGGGGAGGGACGGGACGGTGTGCCATCCGGTGTGGCATCCGGCGAGGCATCGCCATGCCGCACGAGAGCACGACCAAAGGGTGTAGTCGTGGAGCATCCCGTGCCCTACATGGTTGAGTCCAAGTTAGGAACGCTGAAAGCACGGTACGGCGGTAACACCGGGTTTGGCAATAACTTACCGGAGTCCTTTGCTTCAAGGCGATGGCGACCGCTTCCCTCGATGGGCACTTGGGAAGTGTCCCCACGCTAGGTGGACGCGGAGGCAGCGGGTCCCGCACTCCAGTGGCATAAAACCTCTCATCCCTCTAGAAGATAGTTTTGATGTCAGGATTTGTAGAAAAAGAAGGAAATACAGGAAATGAGACTTGTCATATTGCAAATATCAAGGTTGAAACTTACAGCATCACGCAACTCTAGCCACTCGTCATACGCCGCTCTCCTCTGCGTCCACGCCTCATAGTCCGCCTCATAGGCCTGGTAAGCGGCCTCGAATGCTGCCTCGAATTCAGCCTACAATTTCAAAATAGAACGAATCTCATCAACTTAGCAACTTATGTAGGAACGAATGCCGGAAAGGAATGAAATTGAGTAAAACTTACATCAGGGCGAGCTCGGGAAGGCTGTCGAGGAGGCATGACAGGGGTATCATCGGCGGTGAGTGTAGCCTTGATACGCACGAGCCCCAAGTCAGGAGTATGCGGGGTTACCGCATTAAGACAGAGTGAGCGGCCATGCTCCCAACCGTGCCCGGCGAGGATCAACGCCCTTTGGTCGGTGTCATGCTCAAGAGGGTCATCCACCTCCGGATTAAGACCGGTGAATACCTCTTTGTACGCCTTTATACTCTGGTCGGCGTTGTTGTAGAAAGTGGGAAGCGAGGGCTGAGGCTCGGATAGATCGGGTTTCTTCATCTTCATCCTCTCCCATACCTGCATGTCCGTCAGAGGACCCAAATCGGCCTCCTGCATTGCCAAAAATGTGGTATGCGTATCAAATTAGGAACATGTGGGGAAATGAATGAAAGCCATCAAATAAGGACCCATACCAGCTTTTCCTTGAAGCGATCATGGGAGCGGGCTCCCGCACAATGTGTCCCCGCCGTCCCGCGGTTTGCCTTGTTCCGCTCGCTCAAGGCTCTGAACGCGGCGTCCTCCCCAAGCCACCTCGATGCCAACGCCTCCCACGCGTCAGCCTTACCATAGCACCATTCTGGCATAACCTGAAAAAACAATACTCATGTGAAGAACACATAATGCAATTGCAACTTAGCAGAAACATGTAATCTCATTGACAATTTACTTACAGATAGGTAATCCTCTATGGTCATATCAGGTGGTTCGACCACATTCTCATGCTTCGGCGCCTTCTTCGAGAGCTTCTCAGAGCTGAAATGGTTCATGGCGGTATGCTTACAATTGTAGAATTGTTGACGTGTCAACTTCTTGCAAGCCCCCTCCAAAGTCTTGTCCGCCATGTCACGGTGCTCAGGGAGTACCCTGTAGAATCTCTTCAATCATGCAGAAAAAAGAATTTGTGAGAGCACGGTGGGGACATCAAGTATGAAAGAAATTCAAAAAGTTCAACTTACCCAAAACTTGGTGATCACGGCGTCAGAACATTTCCCGAAGCCCGGGTGATCAGCAGCCTGATAGTCTAGCCAACCGGTGGCTAGCTTCCTCTCGCCGTTGGGGACCGTGCTGTACAAGCCCGGCCAAAACTTCCTAATCAAAGCGCCTAGCAAGGTGTTAGGCACACGGACACCTTTAGGGAAAGTCCAATTGCTGCACAATAATTAAACATTAGTACATGTCAAATTGTACTGACCGCAATGAAATTACCATGTAAGAAGTTAGGGTAGTCACTTACTCAATCCCATTAGGCGTGATGAGGGTTTTCTCCTCCTCGGTAGCAGGTTCCTTCGACTCGGGGGGGACCATGGATTCCCCACGAATCTTTGGCCTCTTCGACGTGGAGGACTCCGTCCCCTCGCCTCGAGACTCCGTCTCCTCGCCTCGAGACTCCGGAGCATCGTCTCGAGACGACGTCTCCTCACCTCCCACGTCGCCAGAGGCGGAGGGTATGTCCGAAGACACATCGCCCCCACCTCGTGCTCGGCCTGCACCTCGTGCTCGGCCTCCCGCACCGCGTGCTCGACCTCCTGCACCGCGTGCTCGACCTCCACCTCGTCCCCTCGAAGGAGGTGCATCGGCACCTGCCCCTCGTCCAGAGCCTCCTGGCTCACCACCGTGCTCCAAGTACCGCGAGTTCGGGATAGGCGCCCGGCCACTTTTAGTGGCTTTCCTCTGATTAAACCTCTTGAGCAAGGAGCCCGATGACTCTTTGCCGTCGCTCATCTTGCTCAATCACCTGCATTGAGAAAGGGTAAACAATTAATAAGCATGATAAAAACATAATAAAATGTAGAAGGGCAATTAATAAGCATAATAAGCATGTACAAGGTCAATTAATAAGCATGTTGGAAAATAAATATTAAGCATAATAAAAACATAAAAAAATTGTAGAAGACATAATAAAAACATAATAAAGATATAATAAAGACATAATAAAAACATAATAAAGACATAAAAGACCCTCACCATCACTCTCATAGTTATGTCTTGGGTTCTCATCATCACTATCAACATCACTATCACGGGCGTAAATTGGAATCTCATCGCACGGTGGAACCTCATCGCACGGTGGAGGCTCATCATTGTCAATATTAAACTTGTTGAGAACATCTATGTCCTTTACATCCACCACTAAGTCACCACCTGTCTGTGCATTGTCCTCGCGGTCCTCAAGACCTTGTATACCAAACTCCCCAAAGGTTTGTTCCTCTTGATAGAAAATCCCCTCGTATGTTTTAGGGTCAATGTTGTTGTAATCGTCTTCGGAGGGCATGGGTAGCTTACCATGTGGCGATACATGGAACACAACTTCCCACCCAATGAGTCCCTCTTTCTTGCATGGGTAGGGCAAATAATAAACTTGCCTCGCTTGGTGAGCCACAACAAAGACATCGGAACCCTCGTAGGTGGTTGAAGGCTTAACTTCAACTAACCCAATGGAAGGGGTACTTCTATGTCCATTAACAGGGTCGAACCAGTGGCATTTGAACACAACAAGTTTGAGTTCTATGTTCGTGTTATTGAACGTCAACTCGTATACGTTCTGTAACTTTCCGTAGTAATCAAATTCACCGGCTCCTTTGGTGAAGACCCCGGTATTTATAGTCTTTGCATTTGGCCGACTGTTCTGGTGAGACTCTGTATGGAAGCGGTAACCATTCACATCATACTTCTCATACATGTCGACTCTACGGTTACAAACCTTGGGAGACACATCTCAACTCATCCGACATCACAATGTTCGGATCGGCTCCCTACAAGTACAAATTGTTTGTGCATTAGAAGGAGGTACAAGACACGGATTGCAGGTAGAAGGGACAGGTTAGAAATTACCTTTTCCTGAACCAAGCCGTGAATTTTTTTCTTTCCGGGGGCACCCTCTTTCAAAAGAGTGTCCAGCTCGGCTGCATCGGGTTCCTCCGATATTCCCGACCACATTTCATCCGTGAATTGGCTAAAAGGAGAAAATACATATTAGACCAAAACCGAGTTAGAAATTGCAACATAATTGTTCACCATTTTTACCTAAGGAAACTGCCGTCTTCCCTCGTCCCCGTCGCGGACCACTTCATTCATGTTCATAAGCACATAGAGCATTATGCACTCCAGCTCTTCATTGCTCAAGGTATACCTTTTTGCGCCACCGGCCTTGCCACCGGGAAACTGGAAGAGGGCGAGCTTGGGGTCTAGCTTGGGCTCGTCGATGTTGTACCGAGAGGCCTGGTTATGCATTGTGGGAACATCATCGGGATAGTACGTTAGCCTGGCATCTGTCATCTCCTGGAGGATAGTTTGCCTCAGCTATGCATGCTTCAATCTTATTTTTGTTTCCACATTTGGTTCGAATATACTTGAACTCTCTCTCAATACAAACTGCCACGAAACTGCACCGGTCCACCCATGAGTGCCTCGTTCGCTAGATGCACAACAAGATGTGCCATCGGAGTGAAGAGCCGGGCGGAAATATCATCTCTAAGTTACAGAGCAACTCCGGCACAAGGTCATGCAGCTTCTGAATAATCAGTGGACATATCTGCTTAGCACAGAGCGTGCGGAAGAAATGGCTCAACTCCGCGAGCACTCGCCAGATACGGTCAGGGGAGATACCCTCGAACCATCACCGTAGCAGCCGCTCAATCCATATATGATAGTCGTGACTCTTGAGCCCGGTGACTTTTCCCGTTTTTATATTGACCCCCTTACTTATATTCGAACAATAGCCATCCGGGAACATCACGACGAATTTGAGCCAAGAGAATGCCTCAGACTTTTGCATATTATTAAGGCAGAAGTCGGCATGCGGCTTGAACCAGTTCTTTCGACGGCCTTCAGGTGGCTTCATGTGTAATCTCTTCCTATCACATATCTTGCTGAGATCGACTCTAGCCTTAACATTATCCTTCGACTTCTCCGGAATGTTCAGGACTGTGTGAAAGAGAGACTCTGCGACATTCTTTTCGGTGTGCATCACATCGATGCTATGGGGAAGTTCGAGGTCCTTGTAATATTCGAGCTGCGTCAAGCCTGCCACGTGAGTCCAGTTGTGCGTCTCACCATATCCCACATACCGTGGGCCTTTTCCCTTAGCAGGCACGAGAGCACGTAGCTCGGCATCAACAGCTGCACCATCAAAAGTTGGTATGTTTTTTACTTCATGCTCAACTCTACCTTCTTGAAGTTCTTTTTGTCTTCTCTATACTGATGCCCTCTTTTGAGAAACTTGTCTATGTGTGTCAAACGCGGAAAACTTCATACCCGCGCTTAGCCACATGAACTCAAGTCGGTTCCTGCACACTGGGCATGGCCACTTACCAGCTGTACACCATCCGCAGAATAGGGCATACCCGGGCATGTCGTGCATGGAATTGTGGAACCAAACCTTCATCAAGAAGTTGGTCTTCGATGCACGATCATATGTCAACGTCCCGTGGTGCCAAGAGTGGTTCAGATCATCCACATCGGCTGCATGTACACACTTAAATTTTCCCCGGGTATTCAGGACCTGGAATGATCAGCGACAGGAATATGGTCTTCCTTTGCATTAGGGCTCCGGGAGGGAGATTGAGCGGAAATAACAAACACAGGCCAGCAGCTGTACGAGGCAGTCGACATACCATATGGATTGAATCCATCGGTGGCTATCGCGATTCTGACGTTTCGAGCCTCTGCAAGCCTTATCGGGGTGCTTCATATCAAAGTAGCCCATGCCGTACCATCAGATGGATGTCCCATCTTTACCGTCCGTGCTCATCCTTGTACCTCTTCCCAGTCTTGTGCCACTGCATCTGTGTAGCGGTCTCTTTGTTCATGTAAAGCCGCTTGATTCTGTCTATGAATGGGAGGTAACGAAGAATCTTAATGGCGACTTTTGTCTGCGTTACCTGACCATCGGCTCCGTTTACCTCATGATACCTAGAGGCCCCACACAGGCTACAGTACTTGTCCTCCGCAAACTGTTTCCAAAACAAAAGGCATCCTTTTGGACAACAATCTATCTTTTCATAATCCATGCTGAGATCTCGCAGGATTTTCTTCGTTTCGTACATGTTTTTAGGAAGACAATGCCCATCGGGCAACATGTTACCAAATGTTTCCAGATGCCCTTCAAAGCATGAACGGGTGTTGCCGTGCTCGAGCTTTCTGGCTAGTGCTTGCGAGATGGCATCGAGCTGAGAAATTTTTGCACCCTCGTACAGAGGCCTCTGAGCCGAAGCCATCATATCAATGAAGGCCTTCGCGGTTGGCTCCGGGTCCTCTGGTTCGCGAGGCTCCTCCAGTTCTGGCGGTTCCTCCTGTGAGGGTGGCGAATCTGGCACGTCGCCATCACGGAGATCTTCTAGCCAGTTTCTAATCCCATCATCTTCAATGCCATTGATCCGCTGCCGCATCACCCTACCATTCTCGCGTTCGTACTCATCAAAGTCTACTGTCGTGACGTAGTTCGGCATATACCCAAACGACCATAGGTGTTTACTCATCTCATCCTTTCCCTGACGTTGACGCAACTTGCAACGAGCGCAAGGGCAGCTTGGACGAATGCCTGACTTTGAACCACGCGCTAACTCATTCACTAAAAAATTGGTCTTCCCTACCCACTCGGGTGTTCTGTCAAGCAAACTACTTCGGCCACTATACATCCACCCATTATCAGCCATCCTCTGCTTTACTATGAGCCAAACCTCTGCTTTATTATGAGCCAAATAATAATAACATGAAATTAAATGCATGCAATGTCACCGTAAATTTATTCAATGTCACCAATTTATTACGGCAAAATTTTATCTTTTAGAACATGCGACGGTTCACCTAAGCTTCTAATAGGAAGGCCTATCCCACCCGAGTATGTGTAGATCGAGTCGTGTTCCATGCTCTACCCCGACCCGAGACGGAATTTCGGCAGCACCTCCCCGCTGTTCTTCAGAATACACGTCTCGAGCTTGTCAAGCCGAGAGGGTGTGCATCCGAAGAACAACAGGGAGGTGATGCCGAAATCCGTCTCAGGAAGGGGTAGAACACGGAACACGACTCGATCTACACATACTCGGGTTGTCCAAACGTGGACAATCCGGAAGAGATACGGTTATAAATATGCAAAGATGGACAATCATGCATATTTATAAATTTGTATCTCTTCCGGATGGGATCTGACTCGGGTTATGCAACTGACTTGGTGATCTAGACAAAATAAACCTATGCAACAAGAGAGGCGAAAGAGTTATACCCTCGAAGCGTGATAAGTGGCCGGAGAAGAAGCCCCGCAACGACACGCGGGACCGGCGGTGCTGGCTGGTGAGAAGCTACGTCGTCTGAAAAAGCACAAACATTAATCATTCACTAAATTAAAATGATCTAAAATGAACTAAATGAGCTAAAATGAACCAAAATCATGAAATAAATTAAAATGAAAAACACATATGTCAAAAAAACATGTCTGTTTAATTTTGACTAAGGTTCTGTTTGGTTGAGCTTAATTTTGACTTTTGCCTTATATGTCACAAAAATATCATAATATGTGTTTTTGATTTTGGCTTTTGACATGTACCATCATGCAACAATGTCTAATTAAAAACCAAAATACAAACTAAAAAACATGGATTTTGAGTCGAGCGACTAGTCAAGACTAGTCGACGACTAGTCGATGAGTCACCAAAAAAATGTTGACTCGACATCTCGACTCGACTCATTTGTTGCAGCAAAGCGCTCCTCCTCGCTTTTCCTCTCGCTCAGGTCAAAATCTAAAATCTAAATATTGTCTAAAATCTAAACATGTACTGCCTAAAATCTAAAATCTAAAATCTAAACATGTAATGTCTAAAATCTAAAATACAAATATTGTCTAAAATCTAATATACAAATACTGTCTAAAATGAAAAAAAGAAAAATTACCTGCTGCAGGGTGCCGGAGAGCAGGGGGTGGCCGGGGAGGGAGGGGCGGGTGGAGCTAGGCGTCGAGGTGGAGCTGGGTGGCGGCGCAGCTGCTTGGAGGTGGAGCTGGGTGGCGGGGAGGAGGGGAGGCCGGGGAGGGAGGGAGGTGTCGGGGCGGCCGGGGAGGGAGCGAGCAGGTGGGGCGGCCGGGGAGGGAGGGAGGCCGGAGAGGGAGGCCGGAGAGGGAGGGGAGGGAGGAGAGGGCGGCCGCGGAGGAAGGAGGAGAGGGACGGCCGGGGAGGGAGGAGGTGGGGAGGGTGAGGAGCGGCGGCGGCGGCCGCAGCGATGCGTGCGGGTGGGCGGCGGCGCGGGGAGGCGGCGGCGGCGCGCGGCGGGCGGCGGCGGGGAGCGGGCGGCGGCCGGACGGCGGCGCGGGGAGCGGGCGGCGGCCGGACGGCGGCACGGGGAGCAGGCGGCGGCGCGAGAGGAGGCGACGGCGCGGGAGAAAGATTTGGGGATTTTTGATTCGGGTGTCTCCCGACCAGGGGAACCCTGGCATTAATTAGGGTTGTATATAGGCCGACGGCAATGCCGTCGGCGTATATACTGCCGTCGGCGTATCTATTTTTTTAATTCCAATTTTCCCTTTTTAATCGCACACTTTTACTATTAAATATTAAATATTCCAACTATACTATTAAATATTCCAAAACCAAAAAAATAATATTCTCAAAAATTTGGTGCGGGCGACGCGAGCGCCTCTCCGGCGAAACCCTAGATCCGGTGAACAAANGTGGCGGCGCAGCTGCTTGGAGGTGGAGCTGGGTGGCGGGGAGGAGGGGAGGCCGGGGAGGGAGGGAGGTGTCGGGGCGGCCGGGGAGGGAGCGAGCAGGTGGGGCGGGGGGGGGGGCCGGGGGGGGGAGGAGGCCGGGAGGGAGGGAGGGGGCCGGGAGGAGGAGGAGAGGGAGGCCGGGGGAGGAGGAGGGGCGGCCGCGGAGGAAGGAGAGGGACGGCCGGGGAGGGAGGAGGTGGGGAGGGTGAGGAGCGGCGGCGGCGGCGGCGGCGCAGCGATGCGTGCGGGTGGGCGGCGGCGCGGGGAGCGGGCGGCGGCCGGACGGCGGCGCGGGGAGCGGGCGGCGGCCGGACGGCGGCACGGGGAGCAGGCGGCGGCGCGAGAGGAGGCGACGGCGCGGGAGAAAGCGATTTGGGGATTTTTGATTCGGGTGTCTCCCGACCAGGGGAACCCTGGCATTAATTAGGGTTGTATATAGGCCGACGGCAATGCCGTCGGCGTATATACTGCCGTCGGCGTATCTATTTTTTTAATTCCAATTTTCCCTTTTTAATCGCACACTTTTACTATTAAATATTAAATATTCCAACTATACTATTAAATATTCCAAAACCAAAAAAATAATATTCTCAAAAATTTGGTCGGGTTCCGACGCTCCGGAGCGCCTCTCCGGCGAAACCCTAGATCCGGTGAACAAAAAGGCGTATAAAAAGGCCGTCGGTGTATCCTTTTTTTAATTCTATTTCCTTTTTAATTGCAATAAGGTAATCACAATTTTAGTTGTACTCCACAATAATATTATTAAATATTCCAAAACCAACAAAAAAATATTCCCAAATTTTTTGATGGGGTTCCGACGCTCCGGAGCCGCTCTCTTGCGAAACCCTTGCTAGACCCGCTGGAGAATCAAACCGTTATTTTATGCGGGTGGGATGCAGAAATAAAAAAATATACAACCCAAAACATACTTGTACACATGTGATATGGCACCCCCTAGCTTATGGTGGGGTTCCGATGCTCCGGAGCCCCTCTCCGACGAAACCCTAGATCCGCTGGAGAAAACCCTAGCTTTTCCGTCTACGACCGATACGGGCGTCGAAAGTGGCTAGCTAAGTGGATCTTTTTGCTTGGTTGGGTTAGGTTAGTCACTAGGTACAATGAAAACACACATATATCCCAACTTTTGCAACTTTTGAGAAAACCCTAGCTTCTTCCTGGAAGACGTGGTGTTTGTTAAATATGGAATCGTTATTTCATGTTGTTTCCCCGTCTCAGCTTCTTCCTTTTCACGACGCTTCTGATCTTCTAGTGTTTCTTCTTGCCTTTCCTAGTTTATGTGATTCATTCTCTTGACTTGAGTTGTGGCAAGTGTCTTCATTCCATCATCTTCTTTTCTCACATCTCTTCTGTTCTCTCAGTGCCTCTTCTGGTTATACGACGTCGATCGCACCTGATTGGACAAAGAAGCATAAGAAAGTAGCTGAAGAGCATAATCACACAAATATGGAATCGTTATTTCATGTTGTTTCCCCGTCTCAGCTTCTTCCTTTTCACGACGCTTCTGCTCTTCTAGTGTTTCTTCTTCTTGCCTTTCCTAGTTTATGTGATTCATTCTCTTGACTTGAGTTGTGGCAAGTGTCTTCATTCCATCATCTTCTTTTCTCACATCTCTTCTGTTCTCTCAGTGCCTCTTCTGGTTATACGACGTCGATCGCACCTGATTGGACAAAGAAGCATAAGAAAGTAGCTGAAGAGGCATAATCACACAAATATGGAATCATTATTTTATGTTGTTTCCTCACGTAGTTGTCCATGCACTTGTTGTAGGAGAAGTCTGTTTGCGTTCCATCTGACGACACCACATAAAAGCATCGGCTCTCCTGGAAGACGTGGTGTTGTTAAATATGGAATCGTTATTTCATGTTGTTTCCCCGTCTCAGCTTCTTCCTTTTCACGACGCTTCTGATCTTCTAGTGTTTCTTCTTCTTGCCTTTCCTAGTTTATGTGATTCATTCTCTTGACTTGAGCTGTGGCAAGTGTCTTCATTCCATCATCGCACCTGATTGGACAAAGAAGCATAACAAAGTAGCTGAAGAGCATAATCACACAAATATGGAATCGTTATTTCATGTTGTTTCTCCGTCTCAGCTTCTTCCTTTTCACGACGCTTCTGCTCTTCTAGTGTTTTTTCTTCTTGCCTTTCCTAGTTTATGTGATTCATTCTCTTGACTTGAGTTGTGGCGAGTGTCTTCATTCCATCATCTTCTTTTCTCACATCTCTTCTGTTCTCTCAGTGCCTCTTCTGGTTATACGACGTTCGATCGCACCTGATTGGACAAAGAAGCATAAGAAAGTAGCTGAAGAGCATAATCACACAAATATGGAATCGTTATTTCATGTTGTTTCCTCACGTAGTTGTCCATGCACTTGTTGTAGGATAAGTCTGTTTGCGTTCCATCTGACGACACCACATGAAAGCAATCGGCTCTCTGGAAGACGTGGTGTTTGTTAAATATGGAATTGTTATTTCATGTTGTTTCCCCGTCTCAGCTTCTTCCTTTTCACGACGCTTCTGATCTTCTAGTGTTTCTTCTTGCCTTTCCTAGTTTATGTGATTCATCTCTTGACTTGAGTTGTGGCAAGTGTCTTCATTCCATCATATTCTTTTCTCACATCTCTTCTGTTCTCTCAGTGCCTCTTCTGGTTATACGACGTCGATCGCACCTGATTGGACAAAGAAGCATAAGAAAGTAGCTGAAGAGCATAATCACACAAATATGGAATCGTTATTTTATGTTGTTTCCTCACGTAGTTGTCCATGCACTTGTTGTAGGAGAAGTCTGTTTGCGTTCCATCTGACGACACCACATAAAAGCATCGGCTCTCCTGGAAGACGTGGTGTTTGTTAAATATGGAATCGTTATTTCATGTTGTTTCCCCGTCTCAGCTTCTTCCTTTTCACGACGCTTCTGATCTTCTAGTGTTTCTTCTTCTTGCCTTTCCTAGTTTATGTGATTCATTCTCTTGACTTGAGCTGTGGCAAGTGTCTTCATTCCATCATCGCACCTGATTGGACAAAGAAGCATAACAAAGTAGCTGAAGAGCATAATCACACAAATATGGAATCGTTATTTCATGTTGTTTCCCCGTCTCAGCTTCTTCCTTTTCACGACGCTTCTGCTCTTCTAGTGTTTTTCTTCTTGCCTTTCCTAGTTTATGTGATTCATTCTCTTGACTTGAGTTGTGGCAAGTGTCTTCATTCCATCATCTTCTTTTCTCACATCTCTTCTGTTCTCTCAGTGCCTCTTCTGGTTATACGACGTCGATCGCACCTGATTGGACAAAGAAGCATAAGAAAGTAGCTGAAGAGCATAATCACACAAATATGGAATCGTTATTTCATGTTGTTTCCTCACGTAGTTGTCCATGCACTTGTTGTAGGAGAAGTCTGTTTGCGTTCCATCTGACGACACCACATGAAAGCATCGGCTCTCCTGGAAGACGTGGTGTTTGTTAAATATGGAATTGTTATTTCATGTTGTTTCCCCGTCTCAGCTTCTTCCTTTTCACGACGCTTCTGATCTTCTAGTGTTTCTTCTTGCCTTTCCTAGTTTATGTGATTCATTCTCTTGACTTGAGTTGTGGCAAGTGTCTTCATTCCATCATATTCTTTTCTCACATCTCTTCTGTTCTCTCAGTGCCTCTTCTGGTTATACGACGTCGATCGCACCTGATTGGACAAAGAAGCATAAGAAAGTAGCTGAAGAGCATAATCACACAAATATGGAATCGTTATTTTATGTTGTTTCCTCACGTAGTTGTCCATGCACTTGTTGTAGGAGAAGTCTGTTTGCGTTCCATCCGACGACACCACATAAAAGCATCGGCTCTCCTGGAAGACGTGGTGTTTGTTAAATATGGAATCGTTATTTTATGTTGTTTCCCCGTCTCAGCTTCTTCCTTTTCACGACGCTTCTGCTCTTCTAGTGTTTTTCTTCTTGCATTTTCTTCTGTTGTTTCATTAGATGTTGTTCCTCTTTCTCCTGATTGGACAAAGAAGCATAAGAAAGTAGCCGAAGAGCATAATCACACAAATATGGAATCGTTATTTTATGTTGTTTCCTCACGTAGTTGTCCATGCACTTGTTGTAGGAGAAGTCTGTTTGCGTTCCATCCGACGACACCACATAAAAGCATCGGCTCTCCTGGAAGACGTGGTGTTTGTTAAATATGGAATCGTTATTTTATGTTGTTTCCCCGTCTCAGCTTCTTCCTTTTCACGACGCTTCTGCTCTTCTAGTGTTTTTCTTCTTGCATTTTCTTCTGTTGTTTCATTAGATGTTGTTCCTCTTTCTCCTGATTGGACAAAGAAGCATAAGAAAGTAGCCGAAGAGCATAATCACACAAATATGGAATCGTTATTTTATGTTGTTTCCTCACGTAGTTGTCCATGCACTTGTTGTAGGAGAAGTCTGTTTGCGTTCCATCCGACGACACCACATAAAAGCATCGGCTCTCCTGGAAGACGTGGTGTTTGTTAAATATGGAATCGTTATTTCATGTTGTTTCCCCGTCTCAGCTTCTTCCTTTTCACGACGCTTCTGCTCTTCTAGTGTTTTTCTTCTTGCATTTTCTTCTGTTGTTTCATTAGATGTTGTTCCTCTTTCTCCTGATTGGACAAAGAAGCATAAGAAAGTAGCCGAATAGCATAATCACACAAATATGGAATCGTTATTTTATGTTGTTTCCTCACGTAGTTGTCCATGCACTTGTTGTAGGAGAAGTCTGTTTGCGTTCCATCCGACGACACCACATAAAAGCATCGGCTCTCCTGGAAGACGTGGTGTTTGTTAAATATGGAATCGTTATTTTATGTTGTTTCCCCGTCTCAGCTTCTTCCTTTTCACGACGCTTCTGCTCTTCTAGTGTTTTTCTTCTTGCATTTTCTTCTGTTGTTTCATTAGATGTTGTTCCTCTTTCTCCTGATTGGACAAAGAAGCATAAGAAAGTAGCCGAAGAGCATAATCACACAAATATGGAATCGTTATTTTATGTTGTTTCCTCACGTAGTTGTCCATGCACTTGTTGTAGGAGAAGTCTGTTTGCGTTCCATCCGACGACACCACATAAAAGCATCGGCTCTCCTGGAAGACGTGGTGTTTGTTAAATATGAAATCGTCATTTTATGTTGTTTCCCCGTCTCAGCTTCTTCCTTTTCACGACGCTTCTGCTCTTCTAGTGTTTCTTCTTGCCTTTCCTAGTTTATGTGATTCATTCTCTTGACTTGAGTTGTGGCAAGTGTCTTCATTCCATCATCGCACCTGATTGGACAAAGAAGCATAAGAAAGTAGCTGAAGAGCATAATCACACAAATATGGAATCGTTATTTCATGTTGTTTCCCCGTCTCAGCTTCTTCCTTTTCACGACGCTTCTGCTCTTCTAGTGTTTCTTCTTCTTGCCTTTCCTAGTTTATGTGATTCATTCTCTTGACTTGAGTTGTGGCAAGTGTCTTCATTCCATCATCTTCTTTTCTCACATCTCTTCTGTTCTCTCAGTGCCTCTTCTGGTTATACGACGTCGATCGCACCTGATTGGACAAAGAAGCATAAGAAAGTAGCTGAAGAGCATAATCACACAAATATGGAATCGTTATTTTATGTTGTTTCCTCACGTAGTTGTCCATGCACTTGTTGTAGGAGAAGTCTGTTTGCGTTCCATCTGACGACACCACATAAAAGCATCGGCTCTCCTGGAAGACGTGGTGTTTGTTAAATATGGAATCGTTATTTCATGTTGTTTCCCCGTCTCAGCTTCTTCCTTTTCACGACGCTTCTGATCTTCTAGTGTTTCTTCTTCTTGCCTTTCCTAGTTTATGTGATTCATTCTCTTGACTTGAGCTGTGGCAAGTGTCTTCATTCCATCATCGCACCTGATTGGACAAAGAAGCATAACAAAGTAGCTGAAGAGCATAATCACACAAATATGGAATCGTTATTTCATGTTGTTTCCCCGTCTCAGCTTCTTCCTTTTCACGACGCTTCTGCTCTTCTAGTGTTTTTCTTCTTGCCTTTCCTAGTTTATGTGATTCATTCTCTTGACTTGAGTTGTGGCAAGTGTCTTCATTCCATCATCTTCTTTTCTCACATCTCTTCTGTTCTCTCAGTGCCTCTTCTGGTTATACGACGTCGATCGCACCTGATTGGACAAAGAAGCATAAGAAAGTAGCTGAAGAGCATAATCACACAAATATGGAATCGTTATTTCATGTTGTTTCCTCACGTAGTTGTCCATGCACTTGTTGTAGGAGAAGTCTGTTTGCGTTCCATCTGACGACACCACATGAAAGCATCGGCTCTCCTGGAAGACGTGGTGTTTGTTAAATATGGAATTGTTATTTCATGTTGTTTCCCCGTCTCAGCTTCTTCCTTTTCACGACGCTTCTGATCTTCTAGTGTTTCTTCTTGCCTTTCCTAGTTTATGTGATTCATTCTCTTGACTTGAGTTGTGGCAAGTGTCTTCATTCCATCATATTCTTTTCTCACATCTCTTCTGTTCTCTCAGTGCCTCTTCTGGTTATACGACGTCGATCGCACCTGATTGGACAAAGAAGCATAAGAAAGTAGCTGAAGAGCATAATCACACAAATATGGAATCGTTATTTTATGTTGTTTCCTCACGTAGTTGTCCATGCACTTGTTGTAGGAGAAGTCTGTTTGCGTTCCATCCGACGACACCACATAAAAGCATCGGCTCTCCTGGAAGACGTGGTGTTTGTTAAATATGGAATCGTTATTTTATGTTGTTTCCCCGTCTCAGCTTCTTCCTTTTCACGACGCTTCTGCTCTTCTAGTGTTTTTCTTCTTGCATTTTCTTCTGTTGTTTCATTAGATGTTGTTCCTCTTTCTCCTGATTGGACAAAGAAGCATAAGAAAGTAGCCGAAGAGCATAATCACACAAATATGGAATCGTTATTTTATGTTGTTTCCTCACGTAGTTGTCCATGCACTTGTTGTAGGAGAAGTCTGTTTGCGTTCCATCCGACGACACCACATAAAAGCATCGGCTCTCCTGGAAGACGTGGTGTTTGTTAAATATGGAATCGTTATTTTATGTTGTTTCCCCGTCTCAGCTTCTTCGGTGTGACCTTCCTCACATTCCGGCCATAACACTTAGAAAATTCCTGGACGTGTAGGCTGAACTGTCCCGCTGCGGGTATACCGGGGGCTAGAATGTGCCAAAGGGTGCCAAGCCTGGTTTTCCATTTGTGTAATGCCTAAACAAACCTAAACCTATGAAAAAGTATGTTGGTGGAACCTCGCGCGGAGAAATCTAGGGGGGTAGACCGCCGGGGGCCCACGGACCGTCGTTTCCGGGGGGGTATGAGCTCCGGAGCACCGGAATCCCACCCAAACTTGCATGTGGGCCTAGGATATGTGTGCTAGTGTGTTGGAAGGTGTGATCCACCAAATGGTGCAAGGCATACCAGTCGATGCACTGGATGATTTGTAGATAGAACAAACACCCGGTATCCCCATCATACAGCCCTACGGTGGCTCCTGAGAGCCTGCATATCAAATGCACCGTAGGACTATATGAGGGGAATCCGAGTGCTTTGTATACCAGTCGATGCACTGGATGATTTGTAGATAGAACAAAACACCCGGTATCCCCATCATACAGCCCTACGGTGGCTCCTGAGAGCCTGCATATCAAATGCACCGTAGGACTATATGAGGGGAATCCGAATGCTTTGTATACCAGTCGATGCACTGGATGATTTGTAGATAGAACAAAACACCCGGTATCCCCATCATACAGCCCTACGGTGGCTCCTGAGAGCCTGCATATCAGATGCACCGTAGGACTATATGAGGGGAATCCGAATGCTTTGTATACCAGATGAGTACACACAGAGTGACGAACATGTCTGAGAGGTGGGCTATATATAGGGTCGTGTGGCTTACGAAGTGGTTGGGATAGTGTGCTGATCCAACGGCTCACGAGCGCTCGAAAGAAACACATCGCTGATCCAACGGCTCACAAGCGTTTGAAGGAAACACACGATCCGTGTGCTTGCTGCTGATTGGACATACTACATGCCCGCTGATCGATCGGCTCACAAGCGCCAGAAAGAAACACACCGCTGATCCAACGGCTCACAAACGCTCGAAGGAAACACACGATCCGTGTGCTTGCTGCTGATTGGACATACTACATGCCCGCTGATCGATCGGCTCACAAGCGCCAGAAAGAAACACACCGCTGATCCAACGGCTCACAAACGCTCGAAGGAAACACACGATCCGTGTGCTTGTTCCTAAGGGCATAAATACCCACGACCTCGTCCCCGGTTCGAGCCAACCCGTCGCCCTCCTCCACACGCCGCCGTCTCCACGCGCTGCTTCTCCTCCGCGCCGGCCTTTCCGATGCCCCTTTTGATCAACCCGGATGGCGATGTCCGGGACTGGCATCCGCCGGGCTGGCACTGGGAGAGGCTACCTTCCGGGGCGGGGACCTTGGTGAGGGATCCAGGTCGCATCGTCGATCCGGATCTTCTTTGGTGGTATTGGCCACGGAATGTGTTCAGAGCGCCGGCCCCCGAGGAGGTGGTACGTCGCCGTATTAGGGAGGAGGACGAGCACGTCCTTCGCTACATGCATTTGTTCAATAACCCAGGTCCTAGGCGTTGGTCGCTACTTCAGAATCCTTATGACGCGAGCGAGTCTCACATGGTTCCGGCTCTTTGGAAGCAGAGCGCCCGCCGCTCAGCTCCGCGCGGCTTAGGACCTGGTCGTAGTTAGTTTGAGTACCTATGTTCAGTACTGTGTGTGTTCTCATCTATGTTGAGTACCTATGTTGAGTGCTGTGTGTGTGTGCCCACCTATGTTTTCTTCATATGTTGTTCCTCTTTCTCCAGTCGTCTTGTTTCGTTCCGAAGTTGTTTTTGTATGATATGTGTGGAAGTGTGTTGGAATGTGTGATTCCCCTCATATAGTCCTACGGTGCATTTGACGATGTTTGTTTGGTCTCTCCGGTTCTCTTTGGCAGCCCATCCATCAGAAAAGGCAAGTGCTGGGAATGATTCTGATAGATGAATGTTGTGTGTGTGTGTGTGCCCACCTATATTTTTTTCATATGTTGTTCCTCTTTCTCGAGATCGAACCGTTCAAACGCTAAGTTCATGCGGGTTCCGGAAGAATCAAACCGTTATTTTATGCGGGTGGGATACAGAAATAAGGACGGGAATTATAGACCCAATTAATACATAAATTACAGACCCAATTTATACATAAATATTATATACAGAATTAAATAAAAGTAAATAAAGAAATAAGTAAAATAAAAAAAAATACATATACGCCGACGGTTATGCCGTCGGCGTATTCGTTGCATATACGCCGACGGCATAACCGTCGGCGTAGCTCCACAGGGGAAACGGCCGTTCCTTAACCGTCGGGGCGGCCGTTAGTGGGGCCTCTTTCGCCGACGGTTGAATTGACGCCGACGGCGGCCGTCGGCGTATATATGTCTACGCCGACGGGGTTTCTTACGCCGACGGGCCGTCCGTCGGCTTTCTCGGCTTCGATTATACGCCGACGGCCCCGACATTTGGCCGTCGGCGTATAAAAAGGCCGTCGGCGACTTGGCTGTTTCCCGTAGTGCGTGCATCGTGTAACCAGCAAGGAGGGCCCAGTGGGGCAGCAGGTCAGCGGTAGGGTTGGCAAGCTGCAACATGTATACAGTAGTATATATACGGATGAACATTTCACTATATACTTGGGTACGTACAGGGCAGAAAAGAAGCGAGCACACACACACGTACCAGATATTTGTAAGTGAGCAGGGGCGCGGCCGCTGCGGCCATGCCGGCGACCGTGCACAGCATCTTGTAGATCTCCAACTGCAGGCCGGAGGTGCCGACCGTAATCGTCGTACAGTAGTAGATTATGGAGAAGGCCAAGGACACGAACATGGTCTCCTCCCACACGCCGTCCGTGCAGAGCCACAGGAAGACAACAAGCCCCACGGCCTGAATCGCGCCTCCCCACGCGTTCAGGCCGAGCGGCTCCAACTGACCCTCGGTGTACCCGAACAGAGCCCAACAGGCACTTGCGAGCAGGGCGGTGATCGTCGGCTCCGGGCGGCGTCCACCGGCGCCGAGCTCACCCGTCCACCAGGCCTTGATCGTCCCCCAGCTGCAAGCATTCGGCAAACCTTGATTGTTACTACGAATGCACATGGGCAAAGGAAAATAGACACGATGTCGACTCTTTATTTTATCGCATTGGAAAAGACTATACATATCCTATGTAGTAGGCAATTTTGTGTCGAAAAGCGTGAGTAGTATTTATTTAAATCAATGAAAGAAAGCCATTATGTTCATAAGAAGAAAGAGAGAAGCATATATCTATTCTATAATATATACAATGGGTAATCTGCTCAATTTAAAAAGGGAAAAAACAATGAGTAGATGCCAATTCCTTTATTTATTTATTCCATATGTCTTGTTTTTAATATATGTATATGTAATCTTTCAATCTATGGAGTATTCATATATATTAATAGGCTCATATCAATAGAAGAATCTATAGTGTTCATATAGTAGAACAAGAAACATAATGATTCACAGACAGCAAGACACATAATGTGAGTGGTGTATATAAGCTTACAGTGCGGGCAGTGGCACAAGCAGTGCCGTAGCGATGCATATCCAGTCCAGGATGGAGTATCCCGGCATTGGGTTCTCCATTTACTTTCAGCCACCTAATCAGCAACGAGGGAGACACAAAAGTTTTATCAGACAACCAAAAGAGATGAACGAAACTAAATTCTGTTACTCCACTCAAGGAAACAGAGGCGCATGCAGGAAACTAGCTCGTCGACTCTTCCGTCACCTGATCGACAAGGCCTAGCACCAGGCAATTAATTAACCCAAGGGAATTAAACCTGCATCGTTGTGTGTTATTTCCTACTCCGTTGTACATGGACGACGTCCATGTGATTGCAAATGGTGCGGTGTATATGCACGTACGGCCCAAAACCAGAGCAAAGTGGATTTCTACCACAGATGATTAACTGATTAATTCTGCAAAGGAAAATCAGCTACTCCGTAGCTAGCTAGCACGGAACCAGAGGGAGCGCTAATTAAGAGAAAACAGAATTCATCATCAATCATCAAAAGGTAAAAGTGCTACAGTACTACGGCTGACCAGCATTGATCGATCAAAACAGGCAACGCGATAGATGGAGCGCAAATTAACGAAACACATTCCAATTAATCCCAACATCCATCCACGTCATCTTTTCATTCTACTACTTGTATGAACATCAAATTAATCGGCTCGATCGAGGATGTGTGACCAGATCCAAGACGTGTAATTAACATCAAGTACGAATTACTTTTTTTTTTTTTACTCAAGCTAGCTAGGCACATTCTCCTCTTCGATCCAAGTAAAACAGAGGCGGCCGGAAGAAATGGTAGTACTCCACGCGTGCATGCATGATGCATCCATCGGTCGATCGCATGGAGACTCAGTGAACAAATTTAACACCTGTAGTGGGATTACGATCGATGCATGGAGCGAGAACGAACGGGTACTAGTACAGCCACACGTAGTACAATAAGCTGCCCACGCTTGCCGAATCCATGGATCGAATGGAATGGCCGTGCGGAAGGTAATCGATCGGCCCAAACTCCCAGACGACATGTAATCAACTGACCACGCCACGCAATTCTTCCATCTCAACGCGGAATTAACGAACGGGAAAAGCTTCGATCTACACGAAGACGTTCGCGCGCGGATCTCTTCTCTGCCCAATCCACCCATCGACAAACGCAAGTTGGATCAAACTAACTAATACTAGCAAATTAAAATTAGCGCAGGCAGCCGTCAAAGCAAGCAAGCAAGCTAGCACACGTACGTACGAATCTGCGGCACTGCCCAAAACCCAACAAGAAAATTGGAGGAGATCGATCGATCGATCTACTCGCAAATTAACAGCTACAGTAGCAGGCAAAGGATAATAAACACGTCATGTATCTCGATCCATCCATGTTTCTACTCCTGCTGCTGGATCCTACTGTAGTAGTAGAAATCAATTAATCGATCGACGGAGAGATCTTCATACGCGCGCACACACCGGCGGAGACGATCGAGAGCGTGGATGCTACGAGCTACAGTAGGAATGTAGGATGGCGCGCGCGCGCGAGGAAGAGAGAGCGAGGGAGGGAGGGGTGGAAGGGGAGGTGGTACGTACGTGCTTTGCACCCGCCCCGCCGCCTCGGCCGCCGGCTGTTACAAGCGATAGCAAAACAACGATGAAATTAAGCAAGATCAAACCAACGGGGGACACGAGATTTTAACGTGGAAAACCCTTCCAACAAGGAAGAGAAAAACCACGGGCGCCAGCCAGCAATACTTCACTATTTCGGGGTGAGGTTACAAACGCGCCGGGATTTACAATGTGTGGCTTATCTCCGGCGGCGGCTTACAAGACGTATTTATAGTGGTCCTGACCTAAACTAGGTCGGCAACAATAGGTGTCCTGGTCGGTTACAACTCGTACCGTACCGCGGGGGCAGCGCCCCCGCACCCCCGGCAGTCCCCCTGTCTCGGGGCATCGCGGTGGGCTAACGCCTCCGCTTCGCTTCGGCCCAAGCCTACCGGCGACGGGCCTCGCTTCGCTCCGTCGTTAGCCTTCTCACTTATAGAAACGGATTTGGATCACCATAAAATAACACTCCACCTTGAGCCAAATTCCATCTTGTAGCATCAACAATCCTTCACCCTGAAACATCAAAGAAAACACTTTCGGCGCCAACTAGCCTCTTGGGCTAAACAGTTATACCAACTAAGCTCGAGCAAAGCTCAAACTTAGCAATAGGAACTGGCTTTGTCATCATATCAGCAGGATTATCATGAGTACTGATCTTGCATACCTTCAGCTTACCTTGTGCAACAACATCACGCACATAATGGTATTTGACATCAATGTGCTTTGTTCTCTCATGGAACATCTGATCCTTAGTAAGGTAAATGGCACTTTGACTGTCACAGAACAGGTTAATACAAGTATCATCTCCACAAAGCTCAGCAAACAGACCTTTCAACCAAACAGATTCTTTGCATGCTTCAGCAATAGCCATGTACTCAGCCTCAGTAGTAGATTGTGCAACAACACCCTGCAAGGTAGCCTTCCAGCTAACAGCACATCCACTAACAGTAAATACATAACCTGTGAGGGACCTCCTCTTATCCAAGTCGGCAGCAAAATCTGAATCCACATAGCCTGCGAGTCCCTCACCAGTCTTGCCAAACTTCAAGCAAGCATTGGATGTGCCGCGAAGGTACCTGAAAATCCACTGAACAGCTTTCCAATGTTCTTTACCAGGATTAGCCATATATCGACTGACCAAGCTCATAGCATAGACAAATCAGGTCGAGAACACACCATGGCATACATTAAGGAACCAACAGCACTAGAATATGGAACTCGAGACATGTACTCAATATCTTCATCAGTACTAGGACATTGCAATGCAGACAACTTAAAGTGAGGAGCAATAGGCGTACTAACAGACTTTGCATCATGCATGTTAAAGCGATGAAGAACTTTCTTAATATAATTCTCCTGACTAAGAAATAGCAATCTAGATTTTCTGTCTCTTGAAATTTCCATACCTAGAATTTTCTTAGCAGGACCAAGATCCTTCATCTCAAACTCACTACTCAACTGTTTCTTCAATGTAGTGATTTCTTTCATGCTCTTGGCAGCAATTAACATATCATCAACATATAGCAGTAAGTATATAGGCGATTCATCAACAAATTTAATGTACACACAGCTATCATATTCAGACCTCTTAAAGCCATGTGATATCATAAAAGAATCAAACCTTTTATACCACTGTCGAGGAGACTGTTTCAAACCGTAAAGGGACTTCTTTAGCTTGCACACGAAATCCTCCTTACCAGGCACTATGAACCCTTCTGGTTGGTCCATGTATATCTCCTCCTCAAGTTCTCCATGCAAAAATGCAGTCTTCACATCTAACTGCTCAAGCTCAAGATCATGCATAGCAACAATACTGAAGAATGTACGAATAGAACTATGCTTGACAACTGAGAAGAACACATCATTATAATCCACACCGTGAATCTGGCTGAAACCTTTAGCTACTAACCTTGCCTTAAACCTTGGAGTCTCATTAGGAGACAAACCTTCCTTTTTCTTAAAGATCCACTTGCAGCGGACGGCCTTCTTTTGTTTAGGCAAGCGCACAACATCCCATGTGCCATTCTTCTCAAGTGATTGCATCTCCTCGTGCATTGCACCAATCCACTTGTCATGATCAACCGAAGCAATAGCTTCAGTGTATGTAGCTGGTTCAGCCTCATGCTCCACCTGTTCAGCACAACTTAGAGCAAAATAAACAACATCACATTCTTCAATTAATCGGTTAGGGGGAACAATATTTCTCCTTGGCCGATCGGCAGCAATGGACGGTTGCTGCAAAACAGGAGGTGAGGTTTGCACAATCTCCTCATCAACAGTTTCTGTTACCTCCTCATCTAGGTGCTCCATCTGCTCCACCTGCAAACGAACATGTGGTTCGTCCTTATCAGAAGAATCTGGCACAACATCAGTAGTCAGACTGTCCTGATACATAACAGATTCATTAAACACAACACTTCGGCTGAAGAACGTCTTTTTAGTTTCCGGATTCCACAACTTATATCCTTTCACTCCGGAACCATAACCAAGAAATAAGCACTTAACAGCTCTAGGCTCTAACTTTCCATTATCAACATGAGCATAGGCAGTGCAACCAAAAACTTTCAATTGTGAATAATCAGCCGGCTCACCAGACCATACCTCAATAGGAGTTTTCTTGTCAAGGGGAATGGACGGTGACCTGTTGATCAAGTAGCAGGCGGTGTTGGCAGCCTCAGCCCAAAAACGCCTGTTCATGCGGGCGTTAGACAACATGCAGCGAGCTTTGGAGATGATAGTCCTGTTCATCCGCTCCGCTACACCATTTTGCTGAGGTGTGTACGGGATGGTGTGATGCCTGACAATGCCTTCCTGCCTGCAATATACATCAAATTCATACGAACAAAATTCGCCACCATTGTCAGTACGAAGCAACTTCACCTTCCTCTCAGTTTGCCTTTCAATCATAACTTTCCACTCTTTAAAAGCAGCAAAAGTATCATCTTTATTTTTCATAAAATAAGGCTAAACTCTTCTAGAGTAATCATCAATAATAGTAAGCATATAACGAGCACCATCATAAGAGGGCTTACGTGAAGGCCCCACAAATCAGCATGTACATAATCTAATGTACCTTTAGTGGTATGAACGGAAGCATTGAACTTAACTCTCTTATGCTTACCAAACACGCAGTGTTCACAGAACGGCAACTTACTCATATTGCAGTCCTTCAACAGTTCTCTCTTGGCCAATTCTGCCATACCAAGTTCACTCATATGTCCAAGTCGCTTGTGCCAAAGGTTAGTAGTACTTGGATCATCATTAGTAATAACAGCAGCAGTACCAGACAAAGTGCTACCTCTAAGAATATATAACTTGGCAGAATTCATATCACCAACCATAACAATAAGAGAACCTTTCGATACCTTCAGGCGTTTATTCCCTCCGGCATACCTGTACCCGTCACAGTCAAGGGTACTCAGCGAGATCAAGTTTCTCGCCATAGATGGTATGTGTTTCACTCCCGTCAGCGTGCGTGTCATCCCATCATGGGTCTTGATCTGAACAGATCCAACGCCAACAATATGACATTTGTTGTCGTTCCCCACACGCACGAAATCTCCAGTCTGCACAATCTCATAAGAACTGAACCAATCTTTGTTACAGCAAATATGAAACGAACAAGCAGTATCAAGAATCCACTCATCATCACGGGTAACACATGCAGCAAAAACAGCTAAGCATTCACCATCAGAACTATTATCACCAGCAACAACAGCAACCTTACCATTACCATTACCGTCAGATTTATTCTTCGGTTGGTAAGTACCATTCCTTTTCTCCTTGTTCTGCACCTTCCAGCAATCATCAATGGTGTGATTGGTTTTCTTACAGTACCTGCAGAACTTGTCTCGTCCTTTGGACTTTGAACGGCCTCTGCTCTTATCTCTGTTGTTGTTGTTGTTGTTGTTGTTGTTGTAGTTGTTATCTCGCTGCTCAGGCCTGCCTCGAACCTGCAATGCATCGCCCTTGGAGGGTGATGCGTCAGTCTGCACCATACCTTTCATCTTTTCCCTGGTCTGCAGGGCCTCACATACTTCCGCGAGGGTTAGATCATCGCGGCTCAACAATATGGTATCTCGCAGATTTGTAAAGGAACTAGGCAGCGAACATAACAACAGAAGAGCTAAATCTTCATCATCATATTTTACCTCCATCGACACTAGGTCGGCCACGATCTCCTTGAAGATCGACAAGTGGTTCATCACAGAACCACCTTCTTGCATCTTGTGCGAGAACAACTTCATCTTCACGTGCATCTTGCTGGTTAGATCCTTGGACATGCAGATTGATTCCAGCTTAAGCCACAACGCTGCCGCGGATTTCTCCTGCAGCACCTCTTGCAAGATATCATTAGAAAGATGAAGTTGAATTAATGACAAAGCCTTACGATCCTTGCGCTTTTCCTCAGGAGACCACTCCTTCGCGTCCTTCTTTCCGAACGCATCCAGCGCCTCATCAAGATCCGAAGCCTGCGATAGAATCGCACGCATCTTGACTTGCCACAGAGAAAACCTCGTCTTGTAGTCCAGCAACGGTAGATCAAACTTCATCGATGCCATCGCAAAACCCTAATCTGAAACCAAGGCTCTGATACCACTTGTTACAAGCGATAGCAAAACAACGATGAAATTAAGCAAGATCAAACCAACGGGGGACACGAGATTTTAACGTGGAAAACCCTTCCAACAAGGAAGAGAAAAACCACGGGCGCCAGCCAGCAATACTTCACTATTTCGGGGTGAGGTTACAAACGCGCCGGGATTTACAATGTGTGGCTTATCTCCGGCGGCGGCTTACAAGACGTATTTATAGTGGTCCTGACCTAAACTAGGTCGGCAACAATAGGTGTCCTGGTCGGTTACAACTCGTACCGTACCGCGGGGGCAGCGCCCCCGCACCCCCGGCAGTCCCCCTGTCTCGGGGCATCGCGGTGGGCTAACGCCTCCGCTTCGCTTCGGCCCAAGCCTACCGGCGACGGGCCTCGCTTCGCTCCGTCGTTAGCCTTCTCACTTATAGAAACGGATTTGGATCACCATAAAATAACACCGGCGGCCGACCTGCTGGCTGCTTCGCGCGCCCGCCTCCCGGCCCGGCCGACTCGTTTGGTGCTCTTGCTAATGTGGAGGGATGGAGGCGCTCGTGTTTTAAAGACCAGGAGAGAGAGAGCGGAACTCGGCGACGGACGGACGTGCGCATGGAATGCAACGCGACCTGTTAGCCGGGTGGGCCCTGCCCTGACACACTGACACACAGATAAAGATGGGAAGGCAAAAGGCAACGGAAACTGTCTGATAGACCCGCTGGCTAGCTAGCCCTCCCATCCATCTCTAATCATGAGATTGATTGATCCAACTAAGAGCGACTCCAGCCAGAGCCCCCATACATGTTTTTTGTCACTTTTTTTTACGTCGGCGGACCGTTTTCTTTCCAGTCGTTGCCGCTCTGATGGAAGAGGAAGCCGACGCGGCCGCCCGCCGACGACGAAGAACACTTGCTCATGCTCGCCTGTCTGGCCGGTCTGTATGCCGATGCACAACCGAAGCGTGGTGGCTCGGCATTTGGTCGCCGCAAGAGCAAGCTACGGCAGCGTTTGGAGGGCTACTGCATGCTCTACGCCGACTACTTCGCCGACGATCCATTTCATGGCGAGAAGACATTTCGGCGGCGTTTCAGGATGAACCGGAACCTCTTCCTCAGGATTGTGCATGACGTCCGATAGTTCGACAGCTATTTCATTTGCAAGAAGGATTGCACCGGAACGGTTGGATTTTCCTCACTCCAGAAATGCACGGTTGCTTTGAGATTGCTTGCATACGGAGCTCCAGCTGATTCGCAGGATGACTATCTGCGCATGGCCGAGTCCACCGTCCTTGAGTGTTTCTACAGTTTCTGCGGAGTCGTAGTAGGAGCGTTTCGACCAGAATATTTGCGAACACCCACTGCGGAAGACACTGCTCGGATCCTAGCAGAGAATGAAGCAAGAGGATTTCCTGGAATGCTAGGAAGTATCGACTGCATGCATTGGAAATGGAAAAACTGTCTATTTGCTTGGCACGGGATGTACAAAGGACACAAAGGAGGTTGCAGTGTCGTACTTGGGGCAGTGGCCTTGCATGATACCTGGATCAGGATCTAACAACGACATCAACGTCCCGCAGTGCTCCAATGTCTTCGCCAAGCTTGTTGAAGTTAATGCTCCCCCGGTGAACTTCGAGATCAACGGGCACCATTACAACAAGGGATACTACCTGGCAGATAGAATCTATCCAAAATAGTCCACATTTGTGAAGACTATCTCAAACCCTATGCCGAAGACGGCTCAAGCTTAGTCCGCCAAGTGCCAGGAGGCTTGCAGGAAGGATGTCGAGCGGGCATTTGGTGGGCTCCAAGCTCGATTTGCTGTTGTCCGGTACCCCGCTATGACCTGGTTGAAAGATCAGATGTGAGAGGTGATGAATTGTTGTGTAATCTTGCACAACATGATCATTGAGAGCGAGCGGACGAACCTAGTGGAAGACAGCGAGAAGGAGGTGCCATACTTCAGACAGGGTCCTCTCGTGGGCGAGGACCCGAAGGAGAGCCGGCGTCTGCCTGTACCGGCATCATGGACTGTCTTCCTTGCTATGCGTCAGGAGATCCGAGACCCACTAGTGAATTGCAGAAAGATCTGGTGGAGCACATGTGGAGGCGCAAAGCCGAGGTCTAGGTTTATGTAATTTGTCGTGAAAAAATTGTTAAACAATTTGTATTAATTTTTCTATAGAATTATTTGATAATAATGATAAATTTGCTTAAAAATAATGAATTTGCTATAAAAATAATATTGTATGACTTATTTTTGACCAAAAGTCAGAAAAAAAACCGGCATGGAGGGCGAACTTCGGCGACACTGGGAATCAGCACAACCTCAGACCGAAATTTTCTGCCGGAGCCCCCGAACGGCCCAAAAAAACCGCCGACAACTCGACCGGGAGGCCAAACGGTTGGAGTTGCTCTAATTAATCAACGATGGGAAGGCGGTAAGGACATACGTAGCAAGCATCATTGATTAGCTTCGATCGGCCGCGCGGAATGCACGCGGCAGTGCAGGTGGTAAGTACTGTACGTGCTTCAGGGCTCAAAATCAACGGGATCATCGGTCGTGAAAAAAACTATAGGGCATGCATGCATATGCATGGCTGGGGACAGACCCTGCCTGCAGAGTTGGTTACGATCTGTCTAAGGTACAGTGAGTAGCGTCTTTTGTTTGACTAGTACTACTACTACCGTTGTCCTTATTTAGTCCATTAATTTTCAAGGAGTATGTGAAGTGATTAAGTGCTTGTTAGCGGATGTACTACAACTACGTATACTACTCCTTGAAGCATTTATTAGCCGACCTTGAAGCATAGCATGCGTTATTAGTAGGTAAATAATGGGGCCCAATCTTCTGGGGTAGCCGACCTTGAGCGGTCGTCAAAACACAATCTTGTGGGCTCCACTTGTTCCTCCTTCTACGAGTTCACGTGCGACTGTACCACGCACATGCCTACCAACCACACAATTAATCAGGAGATACTCGTCCAATCATGGCAACTATTCCTAAGACTGGAGTTTAAACTTGAAAAAGTTGAAATAAATCGGAAAATTGGATATTCTCAAAGTTCGTATTTACCGAAGTTCAAATTTTATTACTATTTCTTAAAAGATTTGAATTTATGAACGTTTGAAAAATTCAAAAGTATTAAAGTCTCGGATTCTTGTTTTTAAATTTTCGATAGTTTTGGGAATTTTCGATAGTTGCACCGGAATTGTATGCATCGGCACGTCAAAACGTTTTCGCCTCCATTTCGCTAAGACAGAACATATTTTATCTCAAGTAATATTTCATCATCCCTTTTTAGCTACAGAAAAAATTGCATGACCCATTTTGGGGGAGTACACATAAAGTGTAATTCATGACATGCATGATGCGAATCAATTAAACAAAAGGAAAGGTGTAGAGTTACTAGCTATCCTTTCTCGTACCGTAAAAAAATTTGACGTGCGTGCGCATGATATAAACACAACAGAAACTAAACGGAGTGGAAATTAACCGAAGGGAAGGAACTTAATTAGCTCCACGCCCTCGTGGGCATGGATGGATACGCATGAATGGATGGTTGGCCGTGTTAACTCTTTTTTTTTCTCCCCTCACAACCTGGCTCGACACTCAATACTCCTTTCTTCTAATTCAGATAACTCTCAAATAGATGTATCTAGATGTATTTTACACCTAATACATCCATTTAAGATTCATTTAAATTGGAATGGAGGGAGTACTACTTACTGCTACTACACCTATCTTTGTACACTAGAAATGGGATATGCGATGAACAAGCGTGGATAATTATGAAAACAACTTGCATCATACACAAGCATGCAAGTAACTAATTAGAACATCTCTGGAGGTTTGGACCCAAATTTTAGGACCCCAAAAATGATATTAACCCCGGCAGTAGACCCTATATATGAGCCCCTTTTTTTTCTTACACTGAATTATGGGACCGACATGTCAGGTGCTGGTATTTTTTTCCCTTCTTTTTCATGTCATGTGCAGGCCAAGCGAGGTTCTGCTCCGACAACAAGGCCAAATGGTGGGATCCACGGTTTATTTCAGGACATTCTCTAGTCAAGTCGCACACCCACCGAAGATGACGATGTGATCTTGGCTTTGGTGATTGGGGACTTACGAGCAGTCTGAGTGAGGGGGGTCTTCACCCGAATAGCTTTCGGAGCTCCTCTTCCTTTGTGGAGATATTACGGCGGGTGGCGCCATCTACCGCACTGTGTGATCGATATTGGATAGGTAACCCGTAACCGACAAATCGTGGTTGTGACCAAATCCTAGATGTTATTAGTCGTAACACTCGAATATCCTCCGTCGTCTTCCCACTACCATCGTCAGTTGCATAAGTAATCTTTAGGATTGGGAGGTGACACGACCTTTTTCGGTGACAAAGCATTTCTCTACAAGTTTCTTTTATGCAGCAATCGATTCCGGTGAGTTACGCAATTCTCCAGATCAAATGCTATGTCTGGTCAGAGATATATTTTTAGGACGTAATGGTTGTGAGTTGTGCATTGTATGAAAAACCCTCTGTGACATGCCAGGCTGAATGCAGGTGTGCGCACTCATTGTGCTCTCCTCTCATGTAACCAAGCCATGCTGTCCGTCTACATCGGCGGCATGACATACTTCGCCATGGACCATCTATCTTGGTTTCAATCTAGTGGCATTCTTGAACAGGGGTCAAATACTTGAAGTTCTCACGAGCCAATAGAAGTCCAATTTCACTAAAAACGATTCGGTGAATAATTTATTGTTTGCGTAGTGCATAGACACCTTCATGTTTAGTTCCTTTATAAGCCTTGTACAAATGATATGATCCGTTGTTCGAGGAATCCAAGGAAGTAAGTTAATTAGCACCTAGTCTATTTAGTCCAAATAGACATCGCAAACTAATTAACGATTCATTTGAGTTGTACGTACTATACAAAATGAGAAACAAAAGTTTTAGGGCATGGCTGGCGTCTTAGGGGACAAACTCTGCAGAGTAGGGTCTTTTGTTTTATTACCGTTCTCCTCATTTAGTGTACGTAGTACTCCCTCCGGTTAGGAATGTTTGTCGCAGGTTCTATACATGTTTTGTCTATGACTAGTACAATCCCGCGACAACCTTTTCCGGCCGAAGGTAGTATTAATTTTCTATAATTACTATATGAGTTTAAAAAAAAATTGGAATACCGCCTACCAAATTCGGTTGGATACAAATTTTGGCACACCGTACGTGATAGACTCAAAATATTTTTAAGTGCTTGCTGGACGCTGCTACGTCGTGGTCGACCACGATTTGACTTATAGCGAGCTCACTCGGACAGCCTATCCCGCGTCCGAAAAAAGAAAGTGAATTCTACCCGCACGGAACAGAAAAGGAAAGGAAAGTCCGCTCGTGCGCAGTCGTACTGTACGCACTCTATCCCACGCATTTAATTACGAAATCCGAAGATTCAAAATGTTTTGTAGTTTAACCTGTTTATCCGATTGAAGATCTGTTTTCACCGTTGGGCTACTCGCGACGAGATCTTCAAAACTAGATCACATGTTGAATGTTTTGACGACTTTTTTTGAAGGATGTAAAGTTACATCCAATCAAAGTTACATCCAGTTTATAGCAAAAGTTACAACAAAAAGTTACATCCATGTTAGCAAAGAAAAGTTACATCGAGCAAAAAATTACATCTATGTTAGCAGAGAAAGTTACATCCAGCAAAATGTTGCATCCCTGTTAGCAAAGAAAGTTACATCGAGCAAAAGTTACATTCTCCAAAGTTACATCCTAAAAAAAGTCGTCAAAACATATCAACATGAGATCTAGTTTCAAAGATCTTGTCGTGATTAGTTCAACGGTGAAAACGGAATCTAATTTGGATAAATGCTTTGAGCTACAAAACATTTCAAAGTTTCAAAATTCGTAATTAAATGCGTAAGTGGAGACTCTCCATTGACGCGCCCACGTGACCTCGTGTTTGACCAGAACAACGTGACCTCATGTTCCATACGTGGGCCGTTGGATCCTAATCGCGCGGACGCACGGAGTGAGCTCGCGATTGTTCATAACGTGGTCAGTCAAGAATTAGAATCTACGGTGCTTGTTCCTGGATGTGTTTGGAGTAGTAATCAGGAGAGAGGAAGCATTTATTAGCCGTCCTTAATCATAGCAATGCGTGAGCGTAGCATTCCAAAAATAGAGGGCCCCACTTTATCCAAAGCAACCGCCACGGACGTTGGAGGTACAGAGCGATCGTCAAAACAGAATCCTGTGGACTCCACTTGCTCCTTCTTCTACTAGTTCCCGTACGGGTACGGCCACACCACACACATGGCTACCAACCACACAACTAGTAAAACTTGTCCAATAATGGTAACTAAACGGAAGTTAAAATGAATCAAAAACTTGGATGTTCTAAAATTTTATTTTATCAGAGTACAAATTCTAATTTAAATTTTCTAAGTTTTGAATTTATGAATGATTGAAAATTTTGGAAGTTTCAAATTTATAGATTTGTTTTTGAAATTTCGAGAAGTTGTTGGAATTTTCAAAGGGGTTTAAATTCCAAAAGTTGAGGCCATATTTTCGTAAGTTCGCAACAAATTCTTGAAAGATACTGAAAGATACAGTGGTGTCATTTTGGTTAATGAGAGCTTTAGATATGCATGCTTGTGTGCCCTGGTTGGCTGTGATGCGTGCAGCAACATTAAGCTTAGTGCAAATACATCAGCAATTCATGGCTTCATGTGACTGAACAAGTTACTTACATGTCTCCTATAAAATGCAGTGAGAACCTCAATCTCCATGACGAGGAGCCAAGGCCGGGGACAGCAAACTTCCTCGACGACAGCGCCCCTCTGCAATGGTCCTCATCTCACGGTAGAACGCAAGGCAGTGTTCGTACCCTTTTTTCTTTCTGAGTACATGTTAGGGAAAACTAGTATATATGTGGTGCATGGCTTCATCCGTAAGGATTTAGTACATGTGTATGGTACATGTATGTTTTGCTTGCATCTTTAGGTGAACATGGTTGACTTATAAATAAGCTTTGCTTCGCATCACCTTTCTCTCAGTTAAGATGAACAGATGAGTATATTCTACAGGTTGTGCTAGCCTCTCTGAGTTCTGAATTCCGAAAACTGATTTTTATGTAATATGTGAATCATGTATTTCGAATTCTGTGCTAATATATATAATGTCTCTTTGAGTTCTGAGTTCTGGGGCATTTTTTCAAAATGCCTCAAATATCATTTGGGGGCACTTTCAGAAAATGCCTTGAAATGATTTAGCCGCATTTTGGAGAAGTGCTCCTAAATAAATTTGGGGGCACTTTGAAAAAATGCTCCTAAATGTAAAAAAGTGCTTCTAAATGTATTTAGGGGCACTTTTAAAAGTACCCCTAAATATTGAGCTATTGGGGCACTTCGGAGAAATGCCCCAAAAGATTTTAGAGACACAAGCAAATATGACACTTCTCGAAAGTGCCACAATAGGTCATTAGAGGCACTTAGACCATAATTAGTGGCACTTTGAAGTGCCTCTTTGCAGTGTGCCTTGCAAACGGAGGACGGCCTCCTTCACCTGACGTAGACGCCGCCGCACGAAGCCACATCGATTAACAGAACTTGGCGGACGTAGCAAATTAAGGGCAACACAGCCCAGGTCGCCTCTGATTCTCAGGCAGTCCAGCTCTCTCGGCGCATGCTAGAAAAGGATCACGAGGACTCTAGGTGTACTACACAAAGCACAGGCTGGGATTTGGCTTGGCCAGCCAAAATTTCGGTGCCCATCCCATCCAAACAGCCACCAATACTTGCCGGCTGGCCTACTTTTTTTTTTCTTTTTCTATTTGGTAAGGCTGCCTTTGGCTCGAACAAAATTTCGTCGTGAACGCGCACGGGTGTACCGTAACTATATGTATTCGTATATATGCTGTTGTTTATCTTCCAACGATCTCCGCGGGCAGAATCATAACCGTGCTCTACAATCACGCGGCGATCGATCGATCCATCAGGGTGTAATCGGGATACAAAACGCAGCGTCACCTTAGATACGGACGAGAAAATCGGAAGAAAATCAACACGCCCAAGAGATAAGTACCGGGAGGTAAGCAGATCTCGGCCGATCGATCGAGAGGCTTAAGCTAGGTCTACCATGGCCGACGACGAGCAGGTGGAGGTGGCGGTCGCGGAGGCCGACGAGTGCAGCAGATGGATGGTTACGTGCCTCTCGTGCTGCGCCGGTCTCTGGCTTATCTGCACCTTCTTCTCTCTGTTGGATGTATACATCGACGACTGGATCATGTTCTTCCCCGTGGTTCTGCTCGGCTGCCTGGCGTTCGGCCTCTGCGCCCTCTCCTGTCTTTTGCTTCTCGACCAGTGTGGCAGCAATATTGATCCACGGCGAAAGTTGGCGGATAAATTGTTGTCGTTTTAAACTGAATTTATTAATCTCTGCAGCTACTCTCTTTTTAATTATCATGCATTCGTCTATCGATGCCCTATATATTAGCATTGCGCTAGATCCGTCGACATTTCATCATGTATGTCTTTTCTTTTTGCGAGCACGAGCATATTTCTAGTTTATTGTTTGTTTGTCTGTTTGTTTGTTTGTTTGTATATGAGAGACCTTAATGCTCCGCGATGCAACCTACGCGCATATTTGAATATATAGGTCTATCGACGCCATGTCAACGTTGCACTAGTCAGTCGATCTGCCATTTGAACGTCTTCAGCATGCTCCCAAGTCCCAATAGCCCTTCCAACAAGATTATTGGAGCAGCGGGCGCAAAAACGACACCCAATAGCGGCAATTTTGCCAGACGGGCCCATTCAAACGTATCACACTCCCTTCCCGATCCCGGTCCATGGGAAGCAGCGTGGAAATGCCGGACAAATTGCGCCCACGTTGGAATATGGAGGCGGACTCATCCTGTCATTGACACTACAAAAATCATATTTCACTTTCCCCTTCTCTGCCCTTTCCCTTTCTCATTTCATTCTCCCACTGTTACCGCCCCCTTTCCCACCTAGCGAAACATCCTCGCATTTCTTTCGCCGCCACTGCCGATCTCACAGGCATCACGTTCTCGTGCTCCAAAGCCTCGAGGCTGGATGGGATATAGAAAGAGGCTTGGGAGAAGGATCTTGACCGAAGGGCTATGCTATGGGCCGACAGCAAGGCGCAACGCCACACTGTTGATGCGAAGAAGACGACAGTGAAGACGGTGGCCGAGTTACACTTGCTCCATGATGCAGCCGGTGGAAGCCACAAGCCTCGTTCTCATTATCGGCGCCAACAAATTGGACGGAAGAAATTGGTCGAGGACTGTAGACCAATTCAAAAAAGAGATCTGGTGATTTCTCCAAAGTGCACATGAAACGCAACGACAATGCCATGTCGCATAGGGGGGAAATCATATAAATTTGTTGCAACAAATTCCATGGAGATCTTGAGAAAATCCATGCAAGGAATTAGAGTGCAAAGACTATGCAAGATAAACGTTAACTCTTAACTTTGATTAATTTGGCATACTCCTCACCTTATCATCTATTGATGTGTTTTATTTTTGTTTAGTTGAGGGATGCACTAAGGTTGTTTGGAGGCAACAACGACGATAATTTTTTTAGCATCATGCCCTGCTTTATAAAAGTTTTTTAATGTGAAAAAACATCCCTCTGGATCTCAAGAAGGGCGGATATAAGGTTGATATAGATGGCTCGTCGCCGGCTCGACCATCTCGGAGGTATGCCCAACTGCGAACAACAAGGCAAAGTCCAACTCATTTGGCCACAAATCCGACTCAGTAGCACAGACCGTTTTGTGTCGATCCCTGTCATGCGGGTGAGTTCCCAACACCTACAAATTACAATCTTAGACAGAACTGGTCACCACGGGATATGAGTTGAAACGAAGCGTCATTCTAATCCCTGGCAGGTATAGATCCGTGGATGGTGAACTAGCCTCGAGATACTCTGGGTCGCGCCGCTGCTGTGTCCTTGGACTAGTCGCTAGCTGGGGTATTTTTTTCATGATTCAGGCCCAGGAGAAGATCTTTCGATCCGCCGCGGAATGGACAGGGTCGGAAGGGGTTGGGCCGGGGCGAGTTCCGCATCGGCTGTTACCGAACGCGTGGTTACAGGTGGGCCGGGAACTAATCCAGGCCGGACTGATTCACGTGGGTTCACAGGGATTCGGCCTCGCTCCTTGCCGGGCTGGGGCTAACTGAACAAGGCCCTAGGCGGGCCGAATCACAACCTCTGCGGGGCTCCAACTGCTCGGAGATCGCGGGAGTACGGTTATGTTTTCTACAACTAACGGAAGCCAGCAAGTCGTGCGAGGATCGACCACTTCCAGCGCCTTCATTAGATCCGGGAAATTCATGCAGCAGAAACGAGATCCATCCATTGATTTAGAGGTAAAGCTTGGTAGGTCTCGGTGCGCGATGGCGGACGACGAGCAGGTGGCGGAGGCCGACGAGCGTCGCAGATGGTTAATAACTTGCCTCACGCTCTTCGCCGGCGTCTCGCTTTTCTGCATCTCCTTGTCCATGGCGGACAAATACCTCCGCGACTACTTCATCATGTTGATCCCCGTGATTCTGCTCGAACTCGCGGGGGCCAACCTTTACGTCCTCTTCTGTTTTATGCTTTTCGAGCAGTGTGGCGGCAATATTGATCCAGAGAGAAAGATCGCAGATGATTTGTTGATGTGGTTCATCTACACTGGATCATGCGTTCGTCTATGGATGCCCTATTAGCGTTGGCCTGGCTAGATCAGTCGGTATTTCATTATCTAGGTGTTTTCTTTTGGGGGAACACATATGTAATCTTTCTTGTTTGTTTGTCTAAGAGACCATCATGCTCTGCCATGCTACCTACACAGTCGTCATTTTATATTGACCAGTGAAAAGCCCGTCGGGCATCAGTCACACGGATGTCAGGCATCAGTTCCATGATTCCATCACTAGTATGGTGAGGATCTCTTTGGCCATGGCTTCAGCCGCCGGAGTTGTTGGGGATGAACCGGTGATATATCGATGGACATTTTCCATCATCTTAGTTAATTGGTGGATCTCGACCCTCGTCGGCGGGAGGGGTTCCTTTTTTCTAGTTTTATTGTCCAGGTTTGCTGGGACGGCGCTCTGTTGGTAGCAACGGTGCTTTTTGCAATAATGTCTCCCCGTTTTCAGCCCCATCTCGGCGGCGACATCGAAAAGCTTGTGGGAGTGGTGCGAGGACTTGTTCTGACGGTGACGCTCTCCGGATCGTCATGCAGCTTCATCAGCGGTTCATCCTTCTTCTTCGGCTCCGGGAGGCATGTGGTCTTCAACCCGTTCGGCGACATCCCATCCACTTCCAACAACACCAGGCCCATCTTGAGCATGTGCAGCAGAACAAAAACAGACGGAGCATCAAGAACCTGGTTGTGGCATCACCGGTTTGCAGCTTGTCCTCTGCTCTCCGGCTCCACCAAAATTTCTCACGCCCACTCATGTTGTCAATCGGTGATGCGTATCATCAAGTACACATCAAGGTAGGACTCCTTAACTCCAGCATTAATCATTGTGTTTGAAACAAAGAACATGCATCCAAAATTATAAATGATGAGTGAGATGGACTATAACCAAAATCTCTTAGCATGTTGTCATAGGAGTCATAAAACTCTAAAAAACTAATAGTCAAATGCATTGTTTCTTATAGGACATCTAAGGCATGTATTTTGGCATTCAGATGAAAACACATCTATTATTACCATGAGATGACCAAGATCGAAAGATACTTTATGAAACTGATCTCAATATGGAGACCTTTAATACAGATCACTTCTCACAGTTCATCGCCCTTTGGGAGAAGATGAACTCATAAGCAACCTCTTAATATAAGCAACTAAGAACTAACCAAGCACTCTAACAAACAACAATAGGGAATTGTTCTAACCCTACAGTGGTGAACTGGCGAACCGGCCATTTGGAACGAATGTAGAGGGAGATGAGGTGTGATATAGGTGCATCCTAAACATGGCCGCTTTTTATATTTTTTGTTGGGTCTAAATGTGTTCAGTATAGTTTTGGGCTATTGGATTGGGATTTGCAGACTGTAGCAAAAAAAAAACCAAAAAAGTTCCGTATTGCCGGAAACGGAAATTCCGTTTCCGTGAAAGTTCAGTCGGAATACGCCGTTTCGTATTTATTTCCGTTTCCGCATAAATTTTTCCGTTTCCATTTTGCAAAATTCCGTTTTTGTTTTCGTTTTTCCGCAGAAAAGCCGGAGAGATTCCGCTCTGATTTTATCCCTATCACCGCGCACCGCCACGGGGTAGGCCCATCTCCAAACCATGGTCCTCCAGTGGCAGTGGTGGCGAGGGCGTCACGCAGCTGCAGCCGAGAAATCAACATAGGGACGCAATTCTTGGCACCGCAATTACGGTTGCGACACTGGTGAAAAGCCAGGCTGCGGCTAGGTTTTTACGGCGTCGTGGGCGCCAAGGAAGAGCACGTTGGTGGGGAAGTTAGGTGACGTCCGATCGGCCTTGGGGGGCTGTACGACGGATAGGTGGAGTTTGCGCGGAAGCGGCGACGCACTCGATGATAAACGCGGGCCTCCATCGCGGCTGCAGGCGCGAGGCCTCCCGACGGCGAGCTCCATGATGCAGACGGCAGTCCGATGTAGGGTCCCCGGGGCAACCTCCCTCCGCGGCAGTGTCGTGATGGTCGACGTCTCGTCCAGGCCGCTACTACCGAGTCACGGTCCCCCGAAGACGAACCGTGGCCCTCGGCCCCAGACCTCCCCTCCACCAGTACGGTATTCTGATCGTGTGCTGCAACTGGCCGTTTTTTTTGTTGCAAAGTGGAATCTCTCCCCTCTACCTACCTTGGAGTGCTAGTGGGAACTATCAAGCCAAAAATAGTTAATTTTGTGGGGTTAATGGAAACAATTGATAAGAGAATGATTGGCATGATTTTCTTTCATGTGATAGTAGACTGATTAACATTAAATCAATCATCACTGCTATGCCAAACTATGCTATGTTTTTCATCAACATGTCACTAGGCTTTCTTGATCATGTTGAAGCTTCTGCCAGAGGATTCCTATGGAGAGGAAAATAGATTGACAAAAAGTGATAAATGACTTGTTAGATGGGAAAACGTCTGTAAACCTATGAAAGCTTGTGTCCTAGGGGTTTTGAACCTCACCATACATAATATTTTTTTCACTCATGAGATACATATTCAAATTCCTAAACAAATCAAATATCTCCTGGGTACAGCTGGCCTAGAATGCTCACTATAGTAATGGCATGTTGTCACAATGCTCTAGACCTTGTGAGTCTTTCTATTGGAAACATATTATTTTAACTCTTGAATACTTTTAGTATACTTGCTAAATGAACACCTGGCATTGGCTGAACCACCATATTCTGGGATGAGATAAAAATATACTCACCTTTCTCATTTTCCATTAACTAAGATATATCTTCAAAGAAAGTTAATGATCATATAGGGAATCTATTTGATCTTTCTCATATCCCACTCTCCATCATGGCCTCCCAGCAAGTAGAAGAGATGATCACACATATTAATGTGAGACAGCCCAATTATGAAATGATGTGTGGCTCCTATCTTGTAATTTTAGTGGATACACTAGCAGAGAGATTTATAAGATTGTTGCTCCTTCAGATCTAGCACTTACTACATTCAGATGGATTTGTAATTCATGTGTGATGCCCAAGTTAAAGTTCTTCTTATGGCTTCTTATCCAAGACAAATTAAATATCATAGACTTATTGGTAGAAACAAATTCCATGTGGAAATTCATCATGTGTCCTATGTATTGACAACACACTAGAGACCATGTTACACCTATTTTTCATGCGTGACATCATCCAAATTTTCAGGTGGAATTGGGTTTTGAATGGAACAATGATCATGAGTTCATTCACATGTTAATGGAAAGAACATATACTCTATGATTTGTTTCAAGAAAATTATTATCACTGTCTGCTAGAGTATTAGGAATCACATGAACAAAATGAAATTTGACAACCACATTGAGGATATTAACAAATGTTTCAGATTCTTCAAAGATACATTTTCCTTAGTTAGGCATAGGGAAAACCTAGCCTGAATGAAGGAATGTCACAATGGATTGGTACTTTGTAATCCATTTCTCCTTATTCTGGAGCCTACATATCTACATATTTCAGCAAAAAAAATAATGGAAAATGACGCAGTAGGGGCCTTCTTTACTATATTTTGCATAAAGGTGTATATATAGACAGAAGGGATAAAGAGACAATATCATAATACTCGTCTAATTTTAAAAGTGGGGGTTTGCTTGGCCCCTTTGGTGCATGCACTATATCTCGCTCGTTGCGAGCTGGAGCACAGGATCGCCCTCATGGGCCAGCCCATCGTGTGTTTTCGTTTCTTTTCCTTTTTTCATTCTTGTTTTCGTTTTTTCTTCATTTTTCTCTTTCTTTTTCCAGTATCTTTTTATTTTTTTTTTTAATCTGTATTGTTTATTAATTTTCCCTTTTTGGAACCGGTGAACACTTTTTCGAAATTAGTGAACTGTTTTTATATAACGCTAACATTTTTTAAACCGTGGACATTCTTATATTTTCTTTGGTCATCCTGAAAACTAAAATAACTATGTGAAGATTTCCAGGCTGCATAAACAGTTTTTCCAAAACATAACATTTTTTAAATCTTGAAGATTTCTTTTTGACTATGTGAACATTTTCTAAATTTAACGAACATTCTTTTTGAACCACGTGAACATTTTTTCTAGACAATGCAAACATTTTAAAAACATGAATAGTTTTAAATTTGTGTGAACACACAGTTAATTTTTGTTCACTTATACCATAAACATGATCGATTTGGTTGTAAAATATTCATCTATTTTGAAAATTTTCATATATATCGAAAAAATGTTCCATGAATCAAAAAATGTTCGCCAGTCAAAAACTGTTTTCATGTGTTAAAACATAATTCATATATTTTGTCCAAGAATTTAAAATGAAAAAAGAAAGCATGTCAAATAAATTGAAGAAAAAAAAGGAAAATAGCAACAAAAAAATACTGTAAAACACATCGATACCTGTCGTTGGGCCTCACATCCGGCCTAGTAGCACAGACCGCTGCGGGCGATCCCCATCGTGCGGGCGAGTTCCAAACACCTACAATCTAGGCGGGCCGAATCTTAACCTCCAAATGCACGACGATCACGATGTACCAACCAAAAAACGCGACAGGCCCGCGAACCGTCTCTCTCTCCCCGACGGTTCCAGAGGTGATCGTGAGTGAGTACCCTCTCACCGGCGAGGCCGGCGGTCTGCTCCGGTTTAGAGGGCCTCTTTGGCTCTCTGGGCTGGTGCGGATCATGGCTCGTCGTCGGTGGGTGGGGAGGAGTTCTTCTCTGTGTAGTTCTTAGGGTTTCTCAACTGGGCGGCGTGGCGGCGGCGACGTCCAGGCATAGGAATAAGGTCTCCCAACTCCTTCCCCGCTGCGGAGGTGCTTCGTGGGGCGCCGACGCGGAGTTTGTGGAGTCTTCGTTGTGGTTGTGGTCCGTCGCTGCAGCGTTCGTGGTGACGGCGGTGTGCTGGATGGAGCGGATGGTGGTTGCTGCTGTGATGACCGGCGGTTTGAAGGTAGGGGATCTGGCCATCTCTTCTGAGGTGGTGCGCCGTCAGGCCCAGATCTAGGGTGGAAGGAGCTTGGGGTGTGTCCCCGATCGATGGTCTATCTTGGCTTTCAGATCCAGTTCTTCGGAACTGGTGGTTAATGCGGTTAATCAACGCCTTTGGGCAAGGAGCTCTTCTCATTCTACGGATTGCGAGAAAGACGAAGATGTGAAGCAGCAGTGGCATTGTGTGTATCCTCTCTGTTTTACCTTTGCTTGTATGCGTCATTGTAATGTTTCCCTTCTCGTATGAATACAAATTTGTATGCTTTCAAAAAAAAAAAACTGCACGGAGGTCGCGGGAGTACGGTTATGTGTTCAGTGCAACTAACGGATCGATCACGTCCAGCGTCTGAATTAGATCTGGGAAAATCAAGCAACAGGAACGAGAGGTATAGCTTGGTACGTCGATGGCGGACGACGAGCAGGTGGCTGCGGCCGACGAGCGTAGCAGATGGATAATAGCTTGCCTCACTCTCTTCGCCGGCGTCACGCTTTTCTGCATCTCCTTGTCCATGGCGGACAAATACCTCCGTGATTACTTCATCATGTTGATCCCTGTGATTCTGCTCGGCATCGTGGGTATCGACCTTTGCGTCCTCTTCTCTCTTATGCTTTTCGAGCAGTGTGGCGGCAATATTGATCCAGAGAGAAAGATCGCAGATGATTTGATGATGTGGTTCATCTACACTGGATCATACATTCGTGTATGGATGCCCTATTAGCGTTGCACAAGATCAGTCAGTATTTCATTATTATTTAGGTATTTTTTGGGAACATATGTAATCCTTTATATTGATGAGGTGCTACCAATCAACAAAACATGTATGCATGCGTTCGTCCAAAAATCTCTCTTCTTCTAACTTCTCCCTCTATCACGATTGCGCAATTTTTTTTCATTCATATTTCTTTTATTCACGCGGCTCCCAAACTGTGACCGAGATTAACTATCTTTTACAATTAAATAAAAATTGGGGATGATACGTCCACTTGAGTTGTCATCGTCAGGAACATGCGGACCGTCCGACCACCCTCAACCCGCATCAGATTCACACATATCGTTTAGATTGATTTTCGTAGTACGTCTATCCCTCCTCCCTATATCAAATCAAATTTGTAAATGCCAAACTCTCCCTCTATAGCACTATAACCACGCAATCTCTACACTTTATCTCTATATATAATATCTTACCTTTTTCTGCCTCCACCGCAATTCGCTTCTATTTCGTCCGTCGTTCCACCCCACCACACACCCATGAAACTCTCTGCATCCACCACCGACGTCTCCTAGATCTACATCGACGCCCGCCAGAGAGCCGCTCCTGGCTGAGCAGAGGGAATGAGGCGCCTGCGTCGCCTAGATTTTTTGGCCGTCGAGATGTGTAGAGAGCCGTATATGGAAATGGAGAGGAGGCAAGGAGGGGAGGCCATGCTACTCCACTGACAATTTCTCTCTCCTCGTCGCGCCCGCACCATCTTTCACAACCCGACGTTCTTGAGGCAAATAGAGGATTGTGCTGTGTTTATGAAAGGTGGAGATTAGCATTTACCGTTTCACTCGAACCGTCTAAAGGACAAATGAGTTAAGAAGAATCAACGGCCAGGGTTACAACATACTGCTTCAGCCTCCTCCTACGGCTGAAGTCCGTTGAATTCACCTTTTTGATGTACTTTAATTACTGTCAGTGCGCTTAGCGCCATCGATCGTTATAACGCGTGTACAACGGCATTCATTCAAAAAGATATAGAAAGCATTATTTCGTTTTATCTGAACAACTTCCTTGAGAAAGTATACTGTAACTCCTCATGTTCAAAGCTACTGCAATCTCCACTCACATAATTGTTTGCCAAGAAAAACTAATGCACTTTGATTTAATTATCTTTATATCTTATATGCTTAATTGTCACTGATGAGTCGAGTGGTGTAGATTGTCGAGTATCCCCATGGGTGGGAGCTCACAGAACCCACCATCTTAGAGCACCACTCGACTATGTGGGAAAATCTGTTTGGTTAGACGACTGGAATCTCAGTAGTCGTCTATGTACATATATAATACGCTGTTGAAAAAAAAAAGTACGTTGTTGACATTTCAATGGTAGTGCGGTTGTCAAGTGGAAACTCAGTAGTCTATGTGTCATGGTAAAGCTGAGAATCGCCCGCGTGAAGCCGTGAAGGGAAAGAAGTGTGAGGCACTATGGCGTATTTTCAAGATGAATCACCATAGGAGCCGAGTGGCGTGTAGATCTGAAGTCCCTTTTTTTAGAAACAAAGAGCACAGCCCCGGTTCCAATTAAGAAACCACCGCGGTTGGGATACAACCGTTAACAATTTACATCCAGGGACTTTCTCTTCGAGTCGCAGCTTCAAAGAGACAAGTCTAAACTGCATAACAGCAGCCAGAGTCTAAGCAAAAACTGATTTAAAACTAGGAGACAAACAAGAGAGAAGAGTCTTAAGACAACGCAAAGACTAGCAGAGACCAAGCTACAACATTTTCCTGGGGGGAAAGGACGGTATCATCCAATCACCCTCAGCTTCCCGTTGACGTCCACCAGCTTGAGGTTCTGCTCCTCTAAGCGCTTCGCAAGCCCTTCAGTCGAGACCCTCCACGCCTCCTCCTCTTCCGCATACTGCACAGGAGTAGAGGGAGGCGCCAGCACCAGCTTCGATCCCGTGAGTTTCTCTAGAGTTAGCCAGGATCCGGCCACAGCAAAGGGGGAGGAGCCCTCGCAAGCAATTCCAGCTCTCTTACCACCAGTTCCACGCTTCCTTTTATGACCCCTGAGAATAGGACCGACCACTGGGACAGCATACATGCCGTCGTCCTCCAAATTTTCTGCATACCAAGCCATGGAGAACGATTAAAATAAATGTGATTTCTGGTATTCCAGAGCACCCACAGAGCAGCAGCATAAACAGTGTTATGAATTGTAAATTTTTTCTCACTGAGCCACATGGTTGCAATATTCTGATAGGAGACATCCAAGTTATCTTGTTTTAGGATGCGTTTCACCTCAACCCAAACAGCTTTAGCAACCACACACTCAAAAAAGAGGTGGAAGCAAGTTTCAGGTTCAGAGCAGAAAACACAGGTAAGATCATCCAAATGTTGCCTCTTCAACAAATTGTCTCTAGTGAGCAATTTATTGTGAGACAACAGCCACAGGAAGAAATGAATTTTTGGGGGAACTTTCACTTTCCACACGGCCTGAACATAAACAGGGAGCACACCTCTAAAATTTATAATTGCATAAAGAGAACTAACACTATATACCCCTTTAGACTCATACTTCCAGATGATAGCATCTTCCTCTCCACTAAGGTGGATGGATTGGGCTATCTGAAGGACTTCATACCATTGAATCATTAATCTATGATCAAAGCATCTTCTGAAAGTGACCCTAAGTTGGTCACCATCCCAGATTTCTGCTATAGTAGAAGATTTTTCATTAACAATGGCATACAGCTCCCAGTACTGAATAGCTAGGCTAGAGGAACCAAACCATTGATCTTCCCAAAATTTTACTTTTCTACCATTGCCAATTTTCCACCAGTACCCAAATTTAGCAGCTTTGGCAGCCCAAATCACTCCTTTCCAAAAAGGGGATGCCCCAAGGTCAGAAGAGGAAAAAATGTTGGGGTCATCAACATTATACTTGAAGTCAATAATTTGCTTCCACAACTTATCACCATCAGCCTGATATCTTTTAACCCAGGAGGCTAAAAGGCAGAGGTTCATCTCAGCTAAATTTGGGATACCCAACCCACCATACTCCTTCTTCTGGGAAACCAAAGCCCAATTCGCAAGGTGGTATTTAAAATGACCCTCATGATTGTCCCACAAACAGTGAGCCATCTGAGAGTTAATGAGCTTAATAGCCCACTTAGGGAATTTTATAACACTAAGTAAATAAATTGGGATACTGGCTAAAACACTCTTAACCAGTTCCATCCTAGCAGCATGAGACAATAGTTTGCCTCTCCAACCAGCTGCTTTTTTAAGGAGTTTATCCACAATAGGTTGAAGATCCTCCTTCCTAAGCTTGGTAAAATGTAGGGGTACACCTAAATATTTCATCTCTCCCTATATTAATGGGAACAAGCTCACATTTGTGAAAATTAATCCTAAGGCCAGAAATTTGTTCAAAACAAGACAACAGCCATTTAAGATTCATGACTTGAGAGATATCTTTATTTAAGAAAAGCAAGGTATCATCAGCATATTGCATACTAACCACCCCTGTTCTATTGAAATTTTGTAACAAACCTGAGATTAACCCATGATTTGCAGCTTTAGTCAAAACCTTAGTAAAAACATCAGCAACTAAATTAAAGAACAAAGGAGAGATAGGATCTCCTTGTCTAACTCCACGACCAGTTAGGAAAAAATCACTATTTACATCATTGATTCTAACACCTACTGATCCTCTATCAAGGAGGGAGTTAAAAAGGTACAAGCATTTAGGACTAAACCCTCTGGCAGCAAGCATCTTAAGCATAAAATCCCTGTTGACCATGTCATAAGCTTTCTCATAATCAAGCTTAAAGATAAAACCTGGCTGGCTACTCTTTGCCACCTCATGAATAATTTCATGAGCTGACACCACACTTTCCAAGATATATCTACCTTTTAAGAAAGCAGATTGATGGGGTGAGATTAGTCTCTCACAAACCACACCCAATCTGTTAGTCATGCATTTAGAAAAGATTTTAAAACTACAATTCGTTAAAGCAATGGGTCTAAACTTTTGAATGCTAGAAGCATCAGGTTCTTTTGGGATAAGGGTCAACAAGGAGAAATTTAACCTATAAAGGTCTAACTCGATCTTGTTCCAATCATTAAACATAGCAAGCAGGTCTTGCTTGATTAAATCCCAAAATTTCTGATAGAATAAAAAGGATAAACCATCAGGGCCAGGAGCGCCTTCAGCATAAGAGCCAAAGACAGCTGCCTTAACCTCAGTTTCAGAGAAATCTGCCTCTAAGAAGGCATTTTGTTCTTCAGAAACCAGGTCAGAAGCATCCCAAAAGTCATCAGATAGATCTATATCAAGCTTATCTGAGAAACCAAAGAGATGCTTATAGTAATCAACGGCAATCTTTAAAATACCTTCAGTATCTTCAACAGCACCAGATGGGCCTTGGAGAGAGGTGATTTGCTTCCTCCTTCTTCTCTGATTGGCAATGGAATGGAAGTAAGCAGTATTTTGGTCACCTTCCAAAATCTGTCTCTCCCTGGACCTCTACCTGGCTTTAACCTCTTCCTTCTTCCACAACTCTGTCAAATCATTAGAAATACTTTTCATTCTAGTTTTAGAAGCAGGAGAAAGAACTTGAGTCTCAGAAAGAACATCAAGAAGATCATACTCAGCAACTAATTGTTGCTTCAATTTCCTCTGGGCAGACTCTAAATTAGCACTCCAACCTTTGGAAAACTTTCTAAAAGCTCTGACCTTAAATTGCCAGATGTCTATAGATTTTACCAGCCTACAAGGAGTAGACCAAACCTTCTCCACAGCTTGATAAAAATCACTGTGTTGAAGCCACCATTTCTCAAACCTATATTGCTTGGTTTTAGGGATAGGCAAGGCCCCAGTGTCAACCACAAGGGGGGTATGATCACTACCCAATCTAGGGAGGGTTTTCACTAGACTTGCAGGAAACAAGGAGTCCCAACAAGTAGTAATGAAGACCCTATCTAACATGGCCATAACCAGATTATCCTGATTATTAGCCCAGGTAAATTTTCTACCAGAATTTTTAAGCTCTAACAGGCCAAATTTGTTAATCCAATCATTAAAGAGATTAGCCCATTTTTGATTGATATTTCCATTATTCTTCTCAGAACTATCTCTAACCAGATTAAAGTCACCCCCAACTATTGTAGGACCTGACCAGCTGGCAATGAGGTTATGGAGCTCATTAATAAAATCTAGTTTATGTTCTTCATATGAAGAGCCATACACAGTTATGAATCTCCACACCACAGTGTCCCTTTTCTTCCTAATTAAGCAGGAAACACTAAAGGAATGCACTCCCCAGGATAAAACATCAAACATATCAGAGTTTACCCCAAGAAGTATTCCACCAGCAGTTCTGTTAGCTGGTAACCATTTCCACTCATAAATGTCAACAGGGTCAAGAATCTTCAACTGTGCAGGAGTAAAATCTTCCTTTTTAGTCTCAGATAACCCAATAAAATCAGGGTGATGGTCATGTAAAAGATCATGAACCCTGGTCAATTTATCATCCCTATTTAGCCCACGGCTATTCCAGATGAAACCTACTACCATGATTAAACTTTAATTTTCTTTTATTACTCTTCCTTTTACTAGACACCTCTATCCAGGGTGCACTAGTATCCTGGCCATCACTACTGTGAGACTCAGGAGAGGATGTAGGGGAAGCCCTACTGGGCCCAGCAAACTCTGAAACATCCTCAGCCGTGATGTTAATGTCACTTGGGAGGAACATGTCAGGGTTTTCTTCATGAAAATTAGCTAGCCTATCTAATTCAACATTTCTAATGACATTGATATTAGCAGTAGCATTTTCATGACAACTACCAAGGCTAATCCCAGCTTTACTAGCATTTTGCATTAGCACAGCATCATCTAGTAAAGCAAAAGAATTTTTTATACCTTGAGTAGCTTTCTTTGGTACAGGGATCTCTAGGTTAAGAGTCATCTTACGAAGTTGAGCCTTCTCCACAGTACTCTTGCCATCCTTGGGGATCCTTGAGCTAGTACGGGTAGCCATAACAGGTCCCCAGGTTTTCTTTCTTCCAACAACAGGTTGATGAACCTCCATCATCATAGGCATTAGGGAACCTTCTTCAATTGTAGCCGCAGAATTGTCAATGTTTTGATCCTGTTTGTCAATGTCCTCCAGAAGCATTTCACCAATGTTTGCCTCAGGGGCCAAACACACATCCCTGATCACACTTGTTGGCACCACCTCAGGCACACCACATACTCTGCCCTGCACACTTAGTTCTAAAGCTTGGTGGTTAGCAGAATCATTTCTGTGGCTGGTCCTACCAGTGGAGCTTCTTGGAGTTGGTGTTGAGAAAGAGGGAGCTTTGTCCATATCCACATCAGCAGCACCTTGTCCTTGCTCTTTAGCCGCATGATCAACAAAATCATCACCTAGGCCTTCAGAGTCTTCTTGCAGATCATCAGGATCATCCCCTCCATCCTCAGCACCACTACCACCCCCAAGAGCCTCTTCCTCTACATCAAAAAAGATTAGGAAAAGCTCCTGTTCCATTTCAAAGAGTCTATCCTTGGGAATTTTTTCACTGTCTCTAACAGAGACCTTGACCCTCACAGTTCTGTAGAAACTTCTGAAAATCTGGTGCCAATCAACATTAACTAGCACACCCAGGGATGAAGCAACTTGAGAAATAACTTTCCAAGAGCACCATTTTGTGGGGATGCCTTGTATCTTGACCCAGACTTCTCTAAGCTCCCCAAAAGGGTCTTGTTCACCATTCCATACAGAGAAAGACACAGATACTCCTTTCTTCCTCAGATTTATGGAGGGGTACTCAACTAACTCATTGATATTTTTGTTTGGAGGGAGCCTGATAAGATACTTCTTAACCCCCAACTGTCTGATCTGCCAGTACCAATTGGTCCTCCACATCTCAGTGAAATTCTACTCTAGCTCCTTGTCAGTATAATCACCCTCTAAAATTTGAACCACTGCCACATTGCTGTAGTTCAGCCATTTAGTAGCCTCTGGTTTCTCAACATCAATGTGAAAGAAACCAAGACCCTCATTCGAGCTCCCCAGGTAAGTAGCAACAGGTAGAGGCTTGTACCATTCTGGGCAGGAGTCCATATGATGGCCTGGTTTCCCACACATAAAGCAGCATTTGGGAACTGCACATAACCCAACATAGTGCCCTGGTTCTCCACAGTTATAGCAGATGACATCTTTGTATTTGGGATCGAAGACCACTGTGGTAGAAGATTTAGGTTTCTCAGCAACTGCTTTATCCCTTTTTTCCTTTGATTGACTCTGCTGACTCTGGTTACTAGATGTAGCAGCATTAGGAACTGCTCTCTTCTTGTTCTTAGTCACATTCAGCTGCATACTGCTGGCCCCTCCAGCACTCCCGGAGTTGCTCACCGAATTTTGAAGCGGTGGAGGAACAAACTGAGCAGGGAACTGACCCAACATCGGATTCTGCATCATCTGATTCTGCAACATCGCCCCCTGTGGCCCAAACGGCATCTGATACCAAGGTGGCATATGTGGATATTGGAAGCATTGGGGTTGTTGCATCATCTGAAACATACCTAAGTTGGAATCGCCACCAGCTTGTTGCATCTGCCCCATAGTTGGAGCACTCGAGGAGTTTGCCTTACAATCACCCGTAGCCCCTCCCTTCAGATTGGTGGAGCTTGGCATTGTGCTCTGGCGGCCACCACGAGTCTGACGACCTCGCCCAGACCCGTAGCGCCCAGCTTCCCCTCGGCCGCCTCCACCTCCCGCCATGAGAACCTCAGCAAAGGTAGGGCGACCTGAAGCACCCCAGCAATCCTTCGAGAACGAGAACCTCTTCGGCCGGGGTAAACGATCGCCCCCAGCCGGGTAGCAATCCGCAGCAGTGAAGCACTTCCCCTCGAACAAATCTCTCCTCACCCACACGAGAACGGAGCGAGCGGTCGAAACCCTAGATTCGTGGGAGGAGGGGATTTCCCACAGCTTCCCGTGAATGGATTCGAGGCCCGCTTCTAATCCCAGAGCCTGTGAAGATGGCGTATTCATGGCAGTCGTCTTCCAGCTCCGACTACGGGACTTCTGACCGCCATGGATCTCGCCAGCTGTCCTCAATCCGAGCCCTGGGATCAGAGAGACACCGGCAAATGGGTCCCCGGAGTTTGAAATCGAGCTCCCCCCCAAACCACACCGCAACCAAGGCGGCTTCGCTGGGCGGCGTCTGACCGGAGACCTGAAACTCACCGGCGGTGATAGAGGTCGCTCCTTGCCCCCACCACGCGCAGGAGACCTCCCTCGTGTCCTCGCCTCATCAACAGCAACCACCACCTCCCCCTGGACCGCCCTCGCATAGGTGCGCTGAGCCTCCCGGCAAAGAGCGAGCCGGATCGGATCCGCGCCGGCGGCAGCACCGGCGGTGAGAGGGGAGGGGTGATCGCGGGAGCAGGGCGGGGGCGGGAGCAGGGACGCCATCCTGCATCGATCTACTTTTTTTTCTGGGAGAAGCTGTGAAAAAGCGGTAGAACGTAGGTCGGTACCGCACTTAGTAACACACCACCACTCAACTCTCTACGACTTAACTGACCAAGCTCATGAGCCACATTATTAGAACTTCTATTAACTTTCACTAATAGTACTTCTCTGTCCGGGGGCTTTTTCAGCTTGAATTCTCTTGCTATTAGCCCCACCTCAGATCTATCTTGACCATCACCACTAAAAGATTTCACAATAGAGGAGCAGTCCGTCTCAATAATAAGGTTGCAGTTTGAATTATTTAGAGTAATTTCCAGACCATGTAAGCAAGCCAAAGCTTCCCCCATCTCAGCTGATCGGTAATGGGGAATCACGTCTCAGGCTGAACATACAATTTGGCCTTTATGATGTCGAGTGACCGCGCCCCAGGAGCCTGACTTGCTTTCAACTAAGAAGCTTGCGTCCACGTTCCATTTTACCCATCTTTCCTCAGGTTTTTTCCAAGCTTCTTTGTTTGTGGTTTCATCTTGTACCAACAGATTTTTTAAGGGAGCAGCAACAAAGGCCGGGCCTTTTCCTTGTCTGCGAGGTTACTTCCTTTTGCTAGACCCTGCAAGGTAGCTAGATAATTGTGTAAGAAGCTAATGAAGTTAGTAATCGAGGCATCACCTTTATCGAAGATCACATTGTTCCGATGATGTCAGGCCCTCCACCAAATGAACATCATTTTACTTCTCATAGTTTGGTCAAGACTATCCAGTAGAACCAGTACCCAATCACGTCCTGTAAAGCGAAGCTTATGTTCAGAAGGGAGGTTCCAAAGGTTTCGCTAACCCCTGTCTTAGGGCCATCGCTTTAGTACAACGCCTAGTTGCATGATAAGCTGTTTCATCCTCACGACCACATATGGAGCAAGTAGGAAGAACTTGGGGAATTCTTCTACTTCTATTTGCTTGGACGGCAAGGCTATTAGTTGCAAGTTTCCAAGTAAATATTTTTACTTTGGGTGGAACATTTGTGCTCCAGATCGTTTTCCACAATCTTCTATCTCCATTTTTGTTTACACTTGAGTTTGGGGTCGCTGAGTTCTTTAGATCCATCGCTAGATTGTAGGCGCTATGTACGGAGAAAATGCCATTTTTCTCACAAGTGCAGGAGACGAAATCTTCTTCTTCGTAGTTTGGGAGCCGAATCTTGAGAATTTCTTTGGCATCCGGCAGCAGAAAGATCTCACGTACTAGGTCTTGCTTCCACGTGTGGTCATCATGGTTTATAAGTTGATCACCTCTTCTTAGCCTGGAATTTTTAATATTTGCATTTATTTTCAAGTTACCTCTGGGAAGCAGTTGTCTCTCGAAATCCTTATTTTCCGACCATTACCTATTCTCCAAATGATGCCTTCTTTCAAAAGGTCCAGGCCGTGCATAATACCTTGCAACCCAAGGGAAGATTTTGGATAAAAGCAGTATCCGTCAATTCACCCGAGGGGTAATACTTTGCTTTTAGTAGTTTTGCACATAAGCTCTCCGGGTAAGCTATTAGTCTCCAAGCCTGTCTAGCCAAAAGGGCTTGGTTGAAAAGATGTAGATCTCTAAAGCCCATGCCTCCTTGTCCTTTCCAATGGATTTTCCTTCTCTCATTTTCATCCCCCCACCAAAACTCTCTCGTTAATTTCATGAGTTCATCACAAAGACCCTCTGAGAATTTAAAAACACTCATTGAGTATGTGGGGATTGCTTGAGCTACTGATTTAATCAAGATCTCCTTTGCACCACTAGAGGAATACTTTTCAGCATAATGAGAGAACTTATTTTTTCTTTGATTGGCTGAAATTGTCCATCTTTCATACGTCCGTGTAGCAGTATTTTCTTGATTTTTCCTTCATCAATTTAGTTGTTGCATTCATCATGTAGCAGTATTTTCTTATGGAGAATAGTAATGTGTGCTATCTTAACTACTAGGCAACTAAACATGTACGAAAATGTAAAGAAAAAAAGATGGATCATTCTTGTGTGAGTATTGATTAACTTTTCAGTTGGAGACTTTTCTCCTTGTGTCGCTATAGATTACATCCGATTCAGTTTACTCTATACTTTTGGTTATGATTTAATTTGGTCTGCCAACTGCCAGCTGACATTAAGTTTGCAGTGGGTTGTTGCAGCGAGGCTGGGGAAGTGTATGCTACATGTACTGTATCCAGACAATATCACAACTTTGCAACCACCTGCGTCTGTAGAGTTCCCAAGCATCTGAGGGAAAGAACATGTCATCGAGTGTGTTTACTCTGGATGCAAGGGATGTGCCAATGGTCAATGGTGATTGGTGATGATATGTTTACTAGGTGAATCGAAGGTTGATGAGTATAAACTGGTGCGATGAATCTGGGATGCCGCGGATACAGTTTGGATGAGATGTGTAGCATAATTTTACTTTTTCAGTTTGTAAGATGTTTCTGGTTTAACCGGAGCAGGGAACTCCGGCTGGTGGACATCACACCGCCCACAGACATCTCTGTCAGAGACTGGTGGTGTAGTACGCTGAGACAACAGCCGAAGCACAAGAAGAAAATGGCCACGGTCCTCATTGCAGGGATGAGAAGACTATGGCTAGAAAGAAATGCAAGAGTGTTTGACAGTCGCAGTGCTACGCTCTCAGAAGTGGTACAGCAAGCAAGGCTCGAGTTGGATCTCTGGGACGTAGCTGCAGGTACAGCAGAGCAACGTGAGGAGTACCTGGATGTTCCGGGCCGAGCTTTTGGCTCGGCCCGCAAGAGGCCTTCACCGAGTCGAGCCCAAATAACTGGACCACAGCGAGCTCGTGGCTCGCCCGGCTCAGCTCGGTCCAGCCCGTTGCTAGGCCTTTTACCAGAATTCCGATTAAAATAGAGTGGGCTTGGAGTTGTTGGCATGGCCCATCGCTTGCTAGGTCATGGTTTGCGACATTGTTTTTTTTTTTTGAGGGGAATGGTTTGCGACATAGGCAGCCAGGACGTGTGCTCCTTCGCATCCCGCATCACATCCAGCGTTAAGCGCCGCCGCCGCAGATCAACGCCGCCGGCCACACCACGCACGCCGACGGCTCTCCCGGTCCACCACACCACGCCGCGACCACGTATCCCGCGCCGCCCCATCGCTGGTTCTTTACTCCCCGGCCTGAGGTCGTCGACGCCATGGCCGCGGCGGCAAGGAGCAAGGATCTGGAACAACTCGTGGCCATGGAGAAGATCACATGCGCGCTATTCTTCCACGCCATTCAACTGCCCTTGCCTGGTCTCACCGGCGTCGAGGTCGTCACGGTAGGCTCCAACGCCGTCACCCTGCTACTCCATCTCAGCGGACCCACATGGCACTGACCTGGTGCAGTTGGCTCGCGAGCCACCCGAGCCAGACCGAGTTTTCGCAAAGCTTGGGCCAGGCCCGTTTTCTCAGCTCGTCGGTCGAACGAGCTAGAGCGAGCCGAGCTGAAAAGGAACGAGCCAATGTTAGGCTCACCCCGAGTCTGGACTGAGCCACTCGTGTCTAGGTTTAGGGTGGAGCGAGTCGGCAGCCTTGCCATCTAAAAGTGCTAAGAACAAACTCTTGTAATTGATTCCCTTTCAATCTTAATGAGAAGACATCAACCATTTTGGTTGCATGTCCTTGAAAAAAATTTGGTAACGCAAAGAACATGAATTTGGTAACCGGTAATGTACCTCAAAAGAGGGGTTACTAGAAACAACAAAGTTAATTGTAATTATATCAAACATTGCCAGTTCTAGGTTATGTACATAATATGGAAGGACCTTTTGATAAGCATCTTACTACTGCATCTGTTCCTTGATATAAGGTGTCTAAGGTTTTGGCACGGATATTAAGACATCAGTATTTTACATGTAGTGGACTTATTTTCTTATGGAAAAAATCAAGAGATAGGAGTCCCTAATGACCACAAATTGAAAACAATCCATCAAATACCTCAGTTCCATATTGTGACCAAGGATTGGGTAACCGGCCGAGAAATCCGGTTACCGCCCGTTAACCGGAAATCCCGAGCACCCCCGGTAAATGGTATTACCGGACAAAAAAATCCGAATTAATTTGAAAATTTTGAATTTAAATGTACAAATCTAGATATACAGGACGCATCACTTCTTTCACAGGTTATGTAAGTGTGGTGCGGTGGTAGCGATGAGTGGACCTGTACCGGAGGTTCAAGGTTCGACTCCCCGTGCCTTCCCTTTGTTTTTTTTTCGAGAATTAGAAGTGTCAAAAAATATTACATTGTAATGTAAAATAGTTGCTGGCTGGACTCCAACCCGCGACTTGATAGTGGGGAGCTTACGACACTTCCTCTAAACCACTACGGACGCCAACAGTATGTGTTCAAATGTATTGTAATGTCCTATTAATACTTTTTGCGACAAATCCAGATTTTTAAATTCAAAATTTGCAATTCAAATTTGTCCGGTTACCTCTCGAGATTTCTCGGTTACTGCGGTAACCGGAAATCCCGAGCCCCCTCGGTAAATTTTTTGAATTCGGTAACCAAAACCTTGATTGTGACTCATTTGTGAATGGGTACAATTGTCCATAAATCGCAATACACCTTATATTTTCTTAAAATCTTAGGCACCTTATATCAAGGAATGGAGGGAGTACTATTTTTCTGGGTTCCATATCAGCGCATAGAGGTGGAGACGAGCCGAGACAAGTATTAATTCATGGCACGCTTGGGAAAGTGTGGAGATAATCATATCGAGTCGGAGAGACGGATTGAGGAAAGTACAGAGACAATCATAGGGTGATGGCTCTGGTTCACTGGCTAATCTGATTGGTGGAATTACCAAATCGAAGCGTAATAGCCGCTCAGAGGCCTAACAATGCCATGCAACAGGGACGGATCCGGAAAATCAACTTTGGGTGTTCAAATTTTAACCAACGCGAAACATAGAGTGAAAATAATGAAAATGGGTTTTTGCCAGCCTTTTTACTTGCTAATTTGAGGTTTGAGCTCGATTTAGACGAGAAAATGCAACATATACATGTAAAAAACTACCACAAATGATACATATATCCATTATATACTGTATATATGAAATTTTTGCAGAATATTTTGGGTGTACATCTGCACACCCTTGACCCATAGTGGATCCGTCCATGCCACGCAAGCATGTACATTGCAATGTGGTGTATATGAAAGCTATTACTAGAAGCTGTTTGTCGGATACAAGGAAAATAAAATCATAATAAGACATAAATGCTTTGTATATGGTTACATTCTATGCATATGAGGTCGAATTAGAGTTACTTACCGAAATATATTTTCAGAAATTAGAATCTTCTCGTTTTTTAAATATTAAGTGGCTAACTTACACATGCGAATTTTGAAGTACGATATGTTTACTTGTGTGGTAATAGAAATAACTGAGAGAAGTGGCAGCACACATGCATTCAACTAGTCATATTGATAAGGGAGCAACAACAAATTTTTCAATATCCACACACTGGATACTCGACCGGTCGACACCTAACTGTCTATGAGATGTCAAAATATCCAAGAGCAACAATCAGATCTTAGTGGTTCTAACTTTCTCTTGTTTGATGCACAACCAAACTCACTCACTCTCTCACGAATTTGGATAATGGAGAAAGAGGGAACTTTTTTTGGACATGAATGGATCAAAGATCCAAAGTTGAGCTTACGCCGTTGAAGTTACCAATCTTACCCACTGGGGCTCAGGTCCTTTATATTTTTTCTTCGAAATGGGGCTTAAAACCCCAGCCTCTGCATCAAAATGATGCGCACAACCTTTTATTGCAAAGTTTTCAACGTACGGACCAAGGTTTAAAAAGTTTAGAACTAAAGGATCACAAATGGTGGCAAACGGATCAGCCAACAAAATAATAGCCAAGCGAGAACACAACTACACATCCAGCAGTCGACTAATGTGCCGCCATCCACCCTGGTTGAAGATAGCCCAAACGACCTCCATCAACTGAGTGCATCCAGAAGCCAAACGTCCTCGCAGGTGTACTGGAAGAAGGTACGACCACGCCTATATCCAGTGGTTAGCCCGATTAATAACCTGGATAAATTGCCCAGCTCTCGCATTGTTAAATACAACATTATTGCGACAATTTCAAATTTCCCACAAAAAGGCACAGACGCCTATATGAATATGCGTCTTTGTAGCTTTATCAACTCCATACAACCAATTACCAAACAGATTAGTAACACTAGTTGGTGGAGTAATATTAAACATGAAATGAATCAATATCCAAAATTGGCGAGCTAGCTGGCAAGAGATAAATCAATGATCGAAAGTCTCATCAGCATCACAAAAAACACATTTCTTACAACCTGTCCATTTGCGATTGTGAAGATTATCCTTGGTTAGACACATTTCACGAAGGAGACACATAAAAATCTTAATCTTTAGAGGCACTGTTAGCTTCAATAAATATTGTTTAAAAAATCTCGTATTACCGTTCATGTGTTCTAAGTAAAGAGACTTAACCAAAAACACCCCCGACGGAGTTAATTTCCAAGCGTAAGAATCTGGTTCCATCCATAAAGAGACCGCCATTAGTCTTTCTACCAAATGAAGCCAAGCAGCCCACTTATCCCCAACTAAGGATTGGCGAAACTGAATATTTTGGTTGTGCATGCGCTAACACCTGAGCAACCACCACATTTTTATGTCTCCCAATGTTATATAGTGATGGATATTGAATCGATAAAGGACTATCTCCTAACCAAGTATCTTCCCAAAATCTTATACCTACTCCATTACCAAGTGAGAATGATATGTGTTTAAAAAACTCTTGTTTCACCCACATGATCCCCTTCCAATAGGGCGAATTAGTGAGTTTTATCGCCACTTGAGAAAGAGCTTTCCCCGCAACATACTTATTATATAACAACTCTTGCCATACCCCTTCTTCCGTTAAAATTTTAAACATCTACTTTCTAAGTAAACATTTATTTTTAACATCAAGAACTTCGATCCCCAACCCACCTTGGTCTTTGGAACGGCAAATAATGTTCCGCTTGGTTAGACGGTATTTCTTTTTCAATTGGTCACTCTGCCAAAAGAAACAGGATCTATATACATCTAGCCTTTTGTGTACCCCTTTAGGTACTTCAAAAAAGGACAATAAAAACATAGGCAAGCTTGTGAGAACCGAATTAATAAGAACAAGACGATCTCCATACGAATTCATCTTGCCTATCCAAGAACCCAGTTTCCGTTCAAAACCATCCTCTACCGCTTTCCATTCCTTATTAAGAAGCTTGCGATAATGAATTGGGATACCAAGATATTTGAATGGAAGCGCACCTATAACACACCCGAAGATATGTTTGTACTCATCCTGACAATCCTTGGCCTTACCAAACAAAAGATCTCGCTCTTATGGAAATTAATTTTTAGACCAGACAGTTGCTCGAATAATGAAAAGATTAATTTCGTATTCACAACCTTCTGAAGGTTATGTTCTAGAATAAAATCGTGTCATCGGCATATTATAAAATGGAGACACCTCCATTCACAAGGTTTGGTATAAGACCACCCCCCACCTGGCAATCCTCTTTTCCAAGTGCAATTAGGACAACCAGCACATCAGCAACTAAGTTGAAAAGCAAAGGTGACTACGGATCCCCTTGTTTTAACCCCTTTAAAGTCTGGAAATAGTGGCCAATATCTTCGTTAACCCGAATACCCACCTTTCCCCTTGAACAAATCTCACAACCCAGTCACACCACTGCAGTGCAAAACCTTTCATGCCAAGAGTCTTTTGAAGGAAAGCCCACACTACAAGAGAAATGACTTTTAATGACAAAACACCTGATGACAAAGTTCCAAACCGTCATTGATCCGGATTGATCAATGACAAATTAGTTATTTTGTCACGGATGTACAATAATTAATGACAAATGCTTATTTTGTCATGGCAATCTGTCATGGATTAACCGGCGGAGCTGGGCATTAGAATAGATGACAAAATTGAGACCGTGGTTGTTATAAACTGTCACTGAATTTCGTGCTAGACCCACTAGTCAGGTTTAATAGGAAGAATTTGTGCTATTTTAAATATTGTTATACATTGTGGGACCCAGCAGTCAGGTTTGTACAGTGCGGACCCCACTTGTCAAGTAAAGGAATTATTGGTAAAAATTTGGGTCTTACGCATGTCGAACCCGCGACGTATGTAATGCGCGTGCAAGGTGGTACCGCTGGGATAATCGTGTGTTGTTGTCTTAGCAATCGTATTAGTTATTTTTGTAGTTATATTCCATCGCACGCAAATTTGTAATCATGTCCGGTTAGGACTCTTATGACTATGTATAGATATAGATCGTACTGTCTTTTCTCGATCAGATCGCATGCTACCGGACAGGTCGGGGCGAGGAGTCCATGGTCATCGTCGAGGCGATCTGGTGATCATCGTACACGATCGTGGTCACCGACGAGTCAACCACATACGTTGGGGGATCACGTTTGTAGGCGCAGTAGCGGTGAGTTTCTTGTAATTTGTTTGGGACTAGATCTATCTGCAATTCAAATTATTTTCGTTCTTAAGATATATTCTGGTGGACATTGCGATGAATTGTAGGTGATGGATCGTAGTTGGATAACTCAGGGGAAAAAGATGACACCTCGCTACATGAAAGGTGTTAGTGAGTTTATGGAGTTTGTGCGAGAAAAAGGGGGGCGTAATGGAGAAAGATTGGGCTCTGATGAACCAATATTATGCCCATGCATTGACTGCCTTAATCTGATACAGCAGGATCAAGTTGAGGTTGAGCGTCATGTGAATTGCAGAGGTATGTCCATTACTTATAGTAGGTGGATTTTTCATGGGGAAGATTTCAGTGATCAGCAAAGCCATAGTACCCATGATGGTTCGTATCAAAGCGACGACGATGCTGATTTTGAGGAAGAAGCTGAAGATAATTACGTTGACGACGCATCTGATCTGGTACATGATATGCACAAGTCTGGAGATCAAGGTCCTAGTAACCGAAATTTGTATGCAAATTAGTAGAAGAAGCAAAGAAGGAGCTTCATGAGGGATGTGACACTTTCACTAGGTTGGCCTTCATTATAAGGCTACTTCATGTGAAATCATACAACCGGATCACAAACAGAGCATTTGATCTACTTCTTGAGACTTTATGTACAGCTTTGCCAAACATGGACTTTCCTAAATCTTTTGCTCATGCTAAAAGTGTTCTTTCAGATGTTGGGCTTGGTTATGAGACAATTCATGTTTGCAAGTTTGATTGTGCTCTTTTCTGGGGAGAGCACAAGGACAATACACATTGTCCTGTGTGTGGAATATCAAGATGGAAAGATCCAAGTGGAAGGAAGAAGGTTCCTCATAAGGTGCTTCGGTATTTTCCGATAATTCCGCGTTTACAAAGATTTTTTTGTTAAAGAGGAAATGTCAACGCACACAAGGTGGCACAAAGAAAAGAGGGTTGCTGAGAAAAATATTCTAAGGCACCCAGCAGACGGTGAGGCTTGGAAGCACTTTGATGAAAAGTTTGGTTGGTTTGCTGAAGATCCTCGTAACATAAAGCTAGGATTTGCTACAGATGGATTCAATCCCTTTGGTAGTATGACAAATGCATATAGTATGTGGCCTGTTTTCGTCATTCCGTACAACTTCCCACCATGGATGTGCATGCATCAATCCAACTTCATGATGTCGTTGCTAATCCCGGGAAAGTACTCACCCGGGAAGGATTTTCATGTATTTATGCAGCCACTGATAAAAGATATGATGCTGCTATGGAAAGGCGTGGACACGTATGATGCATGCACAAATAGAGAATTCAAATTGCATGCTGCGTTCCTTTGGTCGATTCATGATTATCCTGGATATGCCACCATGTCTGGGCGTAGTACTAGAGGATTTTTCGCATGCGTGCATTGCGACAAAGAACCTTGCTATGAGTCTTTAAAAAATAAGATTGGATATATTGGTCATCGTCGATTCCTTCGGACGGATCACCCTTATAGGAGAAGCAAACTTTTTAATGGAAAAGATGAGGACAGAGGACCACCAAGGAAGTTCACAGTGGAAGAAATAAAGGAGAAGGTAGAAAGGGTTAATGATTTTATACCGGGCAAAAATCCTAATTTGAGAAAGCGAAAGCGTGTTCCACAAGGTGAACCAACTTGGCATCTCAAGGTCAGCTTACATTATCTACCATATTGGTCAGAACTGAAATTGGCTCACAAGCTCGATGTGATGCACATTGAGAAGAACATATGCGACAATATCCTTGGTACCCTTCTTGAAATTGAGGGAAAGAATAAGGACACTATTAATTCTAGACTTGATTTAAAGAAATTGAACATTAGGAAGAATTACTGGATGGAAGAACAGGGAGAAAAATATGTGAAGCCCCCAGCACCGTGGACTCTTGTGAAGGAAAAAAAGAAACAACTGTGCAGATATTTGGCCAAAATTCGATTCCCAGATGGTTATTGTGCAAACTGGGAAAGATGTGTTGATATCGATGGTGGTAAAGTGACTGGAATGAAGACACATGATTGCCACATACTTCTGCAGCGTGTTTTGCCAGCTGGCCTTAGAGGAATTGCAGGAAAGGAAATGTATGAGGCCATTGCCGAATCGGGGAGATTTTTTAGGGAGTTGTGTGCGAAAAACCTAAGAGTTGATGTGCTTCAAAGATTGAAGGTTGACATTGTTATAATTCTATGCAAACTAGAGAAGATCTTCCCCCCTGCTTTTTTTGATGTAATGGTGCACTTAGCTATCCATCTTCCTGATGAGGCTATTCAAAGGGGTCCTGTTCACTACGGTTGGATGTATCCAGTGGAGAGAAGACTAGGATACCTTAAGTCCAATGTTCGTAACAAAGCTAGGCCAGAAGGTTCAATTGCCGAGGGCTACATCGTTGATGAGTGCTTGACCTTTTGCTCTAGATTTTTCAAGGATGACATAGAAACGAGATTTCATAAAAAAGATAGGAACCAAGATAACCATCGAAAACCTGGTCCAGATGAGTTGGACATTTTTTCAGACGGAGCGAAAGGGTTTGGGAAGTCCATTTTGAAGCTTTTGAAAAGGAATTTGACAAAATGGTTTGGTATGTGCTGAACAATTGCGAAAAGGCAGAGTCCTATATAAAGTAAGTTTGCTTCACCTTATGAGTCATAATTTAATCTGTATGCGAATTTTGATTGGTAATGTTTTTTTTTAGTGTTTGTTGCCGGGAAGAATTGATGGATAGGGGTGTGAATAGCATCGACGAGGCGATGCAGAAAGAGTTCCCATCATGGTTTAAAAAACATGTGAGACATTTGAATAATGTATCTGAAGATTTGAAGTTGCTTGCTGATGGGCCAGACAGACGTGTAGTGGTACACTCTGGCTGCAATGTAAAGGGTGCTAGGTTTCGAACTGTGACGCGTGAGAAGAATCTAAAGACTCAAAATTCTGGCGTAATGACGAAGGCATCTTTTGGTGATGAAGAAGAAACTGAGTTCTATGGTGTTCTGCAGGAAGTTCTGGAGTTGCAGTATGCGAGTAACAAGCACGGCGATAGATCTGTCTACTTGTTTCGTTGTGATTGGTTTGACCTTGCGAGCAGGAATTCCAAGATGAAAGATGATGGATATTTTAAAAGCGTTAATACTTCCACACTTTGGTACAAGGATTCCCCCTTCATATTGGCAAGCCAAGCGGAAACATGCTTCTACTTGGATGACACAAAGTTTGACAACCCTTGGAAAGTTGTCCAGACTTTCAGTCACAGACATGTATATGATGTTCCAGAAAAAGAGAGTGGCGATGACGACGCATATGTAGGGAACGAAGACGCGTACCAGGATGAGATGGGTTCATCTGATCATATATTTATCAATGTTGAGGGTGAAGACCAGAATGTTGAGTTGGAAGATGAGGACACTGATCGATCTGACGATGTGGAACTTGTTGATGCTCGCATTATGCGTTGACTAGAAGAGGAAGATGACACAAACTATGTTTACCAGGAGACGAGCGAAGATGAAGAACAAGACACTTTGGCAAACAATAGTAGGGATGATGGGGACATAAATCCAGAGAATGATAGTGATGTTTGAATCTTTAGATTGTGTAATGCAAACATTTATATATTTGGAAACATTATGAGTACTTGATATAATTCATGATTTATGCAATGAAATGTGACAAGCGTACGTGACACCATAATGGACCATGCAAATAGAAATATGAACTGATAATCAAACATAATTTAGTTCAGAAGATAACACATCTATTTCATAACACATCGTAATGCATATATCCATTAGTTCACCATGCATATAGAGTCTTGACTCTAGATCCGTGGATAAAACGACTGAAATGAGTGCATTCTAAGACATATGAGCAACACCACTAGGTAACTAAAATGAGTTCAAATGATTTTCTAACCTTTTCTTTCAAAAATAATGGTAGGGACACCTATAGTTGGTAAAAAATATTTTCAATGACCATAACAAGTTATTAAGACTATCCAAGCACACACAAAAAGTTTCACCTCTTCATTCATCTTCCTTGAACCATTTTGTCCATTTATGATTCATTCAAATGATTTTATAGCATATTTCTTTATAAAAAATGGTAGAGACACCTAAAACATGGTAAAAACTATTGGGAATGACCATGACATGTTATTAGGTCTATGTAAGCACACACAAAAAGTTTCAACTCCTCATTCAACTTCCTTGAACCATTTTGTCCAATTTTGATTCATTTAAATGATTTTCTAACCTTTTCTTTCAAAAATAATGGTAGGGACACCTATAGTTGGTAAAAAATATTTTCAATGACCATAACAAGTTATTAAGACTATCCAAGCACACACAAAAAGTTTCACCTCCTCATTCAACTTCCTTGAACCATTTTGTCCAATTTTGATTCATTCAAATGATTTTCTAACCTTTCTTTCAAAAATAATGGTAGGGACACCTATAGTTGGTAAAAACTATGATGAATGACCATGACATGTTATTATGGCTATGTAGGCACACACAAAAAGTTTCACCTCCTCATTCAACTTCCTTGAACCATTTTGTCCATTTTTGATTCATTCAAATGATTTTATAGCATTTTTCTTTATAAAAAATGGTAGGGACACCTAAAACATGGTAAAAACTATTGTGAATGACCATGACATGTTATTAGGGCTATGTAAGCACACACAAAAAGTTTCACCTCCTCATTCATCTTACTTGAACCATTTTGTCCAATTTTGATTCATTCAAATGATTTTCTAACCTTTTCTTTCAAAAATAAGGGTAGGGACACCTATAGTTGGTAAAAAATATTGTCAATGACCATAACAAGTTATTAAGACTATCCAAGCACACACAAAAAGTTTCACCTCTTCATTCATCTTCCTTGAACCATTTTGTCCATTTATGATTCATTCAAATGATTTTATAGCATATTTCTTTATAAAAAATGGTAGAGACACCTAAAACATGGTAAAAACTATTGGGAATGACCATGACATGTTATTAGGGCTATGTAAGCACACACAAAAAGTTTCACCTCCTCATTCAACTTCCTTGAACCATTTTGTCCAATTTTGATTCATTTAAATGATTTTCTAACCTTTTCTTTCAAAAATAATGGTAGGGACACCTATAGTTGGTAAAAAATATTTTCAATGACCATAACAAGTTATTAAGACTATCCAAGCACACACAAAAAGTTTCACCTCCTCATTCAACTTCCTTGAACCATTTTGTCCAATTTTGATTCATTCAAATGATTTTCTAACCTTTTCTTTCAAAAATAATGGTAGGGACACCTATAGTTGGTAAAAAATATTTTCAATGACCATAACAAGTTATTAAGACTATCCAAGCACACACAAAAGTTTCACCTCCTCATTCAACTTCCTTGAACCATTTTGTCCATTTATGATTCATTCAAATGATTTTATAGCATTTTTCTTTATAAAAAATGGTATGGACACCTAAAACATGGTAAAAACTATTGTGAATGACCATGACATGTTATTAGGGCTATGTAAGCACACACAAAAAGTTTCACCTCCTCATTCATCTTCCTTGAACCATTTTGTCCAATTTTGATTCATTCAAATGATTTTCTAACCTTTTCTTTCAAAAATAATGGTAGGGGCACCTATGGTTGGTAAAAAATATTGTCAATGACCATAACAAGTTATTAAGACTATCCAAGCACACACAAAAAGTTTCACGTCTTCATTCATCTTCGTTGAACCATTTTGTCCATTTATGATTCATTCAAATGATTTTATAGCATATTTCTTTATAAAAAATGGTAGAGACACCTAAAACATGGTAAAAACTATTGGGAATGACCATGACATGTTATTAGGGCTATGTAAGCACACACAAAAAGTTTCACCTCTTCATTCACCTTCCTTCAATCATTTTGTCCAATTTTGATTCATTCAAATGATTTTCTACCCTTTTTCTTTCAAAAAATGATTGGGCCACCTTAACTAGGTAAATTTTTTTGTCAAATGACCATAACAAGTTATTAGGGCTATGTAAGCACACACAAAAAAGTTTCACCTCCCTTCATTCATCTTCCTTGAACCATTTAGTCCAATTTTGATTCATTCAAATGATTTTCTAGCCTTTTTCTTTCAAAAAATGGTTGTGGCACCTAAACTAGGTAAAAAATATTGTCAAATGACCATAACAAGTTATTAGGGCTATGTAAGCACAAACACAAAGTTTCACCTCTTTTCATTCATCTTCCTTGAACCATTTAGTCCAATTTTGATTCATTCAAATGATTTTCTAGCCTTTTTCATATATATGTGACACATCTCTATAATCATTGAGGTTGAAGGTGAGTTATGTACATAGTACACCAAGCAAACAATCTTTGTCTATGAGACAAGAATTTTGAAGCCCCAAATTTACTTGCAACTTTTGGTGTTCGTTCATGTCATAACCCAAGGTTTCACCATTAATTTGTAACAATATGAACTCATAGATAAAACTTCGACACATAAATATGAATCAAACGAAACATGTGCAATTTGGTTGTCTCGTATTACTAACATGATTGTAGGAACATATATAGTTTTAAACTTTTAATGATTCAAATCATTAAAAGGGATTATTAAATAATTAAAACATGTAACCTACGCTCAAATATTAATTTTTCCCCCCACTTCTGACCCGGTAGTCGAACTTCCCTCCTAACTTTGGGAAAATTTCGTTCCCTCCACTTTTCCCCGCCGCACGCAACTCATTTTTTTCGCCCGCGATACTATAAATACATCGTGCTACCCAACCCCCTTAATTCCGTTCCCTCTTAATTCGCACGTACAAATTTATTCCCTCCCTCATCGCTCTCTACCTCTCCAGATCCACTCTCTCCGCCGGCAGTTCGTACACTCGCTCCGGCAGGCTATCCGGCGGCCGCCATGACCGGTCACCGGAAACCACCCAAGGCTCGCGATCCGCCCAAACCTACGCCGAAGAAGGTCAATCACAAACGCCAAGGTGATAAATCTATCCCACATTTCAGTACGTACTAGATCGATCGTTCAATAGTTAGACTAGAATTGTTAGGTTTACGTACGGTGTACTAATTTACATGATCACATCTAGGGTTCTACGAACATTTGATTTTTGTTCTTACCACGATCGCATCTAGGGTTTAAGAAAAGGAATTCTTCACGTTATATCTTCATGTACTACAGAAGAGGATCTGCCATATTTATCAATCTTAGATCTGAAACATTGCATGAACTTTTAAGTTAGATGAATGAGATCATATATTTGTTATGTCCATTACTTACGGGAAATCATATACTCGCTGAGATCTGCAACATTTACGTGAAAAACAAACTTGTCATGTATACTCTAAATTAGGCCACTTCATTATTTATGGAACGTACCACATAATTCTGAATTTGCGGTCACGAATTCCTACACGCTAATACACACAAATCTTTTCCTTCTTTTTTCAGCTGCTAAACAAAAAGAGGTACTAACTACAATAGAGTTAGAAAGGAGAAAACAAATGGAGGAAAATGCAACTCGTCTACAGCAAGCCATGGAAGCCAAATTTCTTGCTGGAGGTCTTAATCCACAAGATTTCAGAGAGGTTGCACGTACCTTCGTGTATGGTCGGGCACAAGGCGGGATTAATGACGAAGAAAAGGAGTCAGAACCTCAAGACAAGGAAGCTGACCCTGCATATGAACCAGATGATGAAGACCTTGCCAATGAAGATGATGATTTGCATACAGATGACGAGCGCAATGCCTCAAAGCGGCCGTCTCAGGTCTAACATGTTTATTAATTCGCAAATTGGTTATCTTATTCATGGTAGTGGTACTGCATTCATACTTATGTCTTCATGCATTATCAAACAGGCAGTGGATGAAACGGCATCTGCGGCACATAATAAGCATGTCAAACAGATAGTAGCACCTTCATCCACCATTTCAACAAGATCAAGAGTACCTGCTTTCACTGAACCTGCAGCCTCAGATACGCCTACGATGATAGAAGACGCCGACGTTGAAGAGCAAACCACACCTACGACGCAGATTCGTACTTCTGATGGCAGCAACTCATCACCTGATGACAATCAACTAGTTTCGTTCAACCGCAAAGGTACGACCATGGATACTTTACATGTTCTACTTGTACTTATTTGCTAATATTTGGACAAGTTTAACCTATTTTCTGTCTGAATTTCAGATGCATTGTCAGTCTCTGTCAAGTCAAAGCAGAAAGGACTTGGACGGAGACCTACCATGGGGCATTCACTCCATGAATGGACAAAAAAATGGTGGCAATAAAATGCAAATTGACTTCACTGCAGGCGTGAGAAGACCCAAAAATCCTCTACATGCAGCAAAACTAAGCTCTGAGGTTGGTATACACATCCGCAGCGATAAGATGCCCCTTGCAACGCACTGGAAGCTCTACGACAAAGATAAGAGTCTACAAGATGCTGTTCCTTCTGCGATTAAAAAAGTTGCGGTGAGTCTACTCTCTTCATCTATATTATTCAGACTGTAACATGGTTAACAACCTAATTTGTGCATATGCAAACCCTCTTTTGCAGGAAAAGTTTGTGATGGACACAAATGATGATGTGGCCAAATCTGTGTGCACAGAAATGATACAAAATAGTGTTCGACAACAACGCTATAGGCTTAAGAAGGTGTACTGGCTCAAGATTCAAAAGCTTACTCCTGAGCAAGCTTATTTGATGAAGCCAAGTACTGTAGACGAGAATAGTTGGAAAGAACTTGTGAACAGATGGTTTGATGACCACTACCAGGTACATAATTCATATTTCTTTCACCTACAGCTAGCAACTTAATTCATACATATTTTATTTTTTGCATCACCTAATTAGATCCCACCTGCTTAATACAGGAAATGTGTATGAAGAATGTAAAGAACAGAGAAAATGTGAAGCAGCACCATACCACTGGATCAAGAAGCTACATTGCCCACTACGAGCATGTTGTAAGTATTTCAACTAGGTCTACGCAATTACTTAGCTACTTGTACTGCAAATATATAATTTATAGAACTGATACTCAAAATGTACTAAACCTTGTAGAAGGCTCTGAACAACGAGGAGGAAACATCACCAATTGAATTTTACAGAATTACCCACACTAGCAAGGATGGTGTGATGCCTCAGGAAGCAGAAGAGGCTTATGTACGAAATATTTAACAACAACACAAATTTATTATTACTGTCTCGGCATACTAGCATTTGAAACATTTGAATCTAATTGCAGGAACAAATGCTGCTAAGAAAGATGGGACCACATCCAGAGGATCATCCTGAAGAAACAGATGTGATGATTGTTCAACAAGTCCTCAAGGAACAGAGCTCCTCCAGCTCTAGCACATTCTTGTCAAGATTGGGCGTCTCATCATGCTCCCAGAGATACACCATTTCCAAAGAGCGCATTAGAGAGCTAGAAGAGAGGCTTGCTGATCAGGAGCAACAATCAGTACTGGCAGCTGAAAGGTATAAAAACGATCTGGAGTCAAGGATGCAAGCCCAGGAACAGAACTTTGAAGAAATGAGAAGAAAGCAGGATGAAGAACTTGCAGCTCTCAAGAAATCTCAGGAAGAGAAGAGTCTGGCTTATGAAAAGAGGCAACAAGAAATGGATGCGCTGCTTAGTTTGCTCTTAAGGACGTCACAGCAATCATCGCAGCCCAACTGATGACCACCATCCTGATGCATCTTTTGAATAAAGAACAATGCTAGATACTACTATTTCCTCTTTTATTCACCTCAGTGTCTTACAAATGTTTGTGTCTTTCAGACTTATAGTATGTGTGCCACTATAATTCCTATAATATTGATTCGGTTCCAATTATATATTTGTTTTCAATTGTATTTCTCTGCTCAAAATTGCCAGAAAATTACATTTTTACAAAATAATTTTCCGTTCCAACAATGACGGAAAATGTGACACCGTCACCACATTCTGGGCCCACCAAACAGCAACGTATGGTCCCACAATCCTAAAATGTGGGTCCCACTTCTCGAAAAACGAAATGGTCCCACACGTCAGCATTTGTGGGTCCCACATACCAGAAAAAATTGGGTCCCACTCACCAGAAAAAATTGGTCCCACATGTCACGAATAAGTGGGTCCCACTAGCCAGAAAATATGTGTCCCACCTGTCTGGATTAAGTGGGTCCAACGTGTCAGCACGGATCTAGCCCACATGACATCATCTGACGTCACAGCATCTGGACCCACTCATCAGCATCCACGTCACCACAGCTGGACCCACATGTAAGAAGCCACGTCAGCTAATGTTGACCAGTCGTACACTCAAATTCAACCAATTAGTGACAAATTTGCATACAAACGATGACAAATCAGGCTGTCACGGATTAAACATGATCATTGACAAAAATTCCCACCGTCACGGATTCATCTAAATCAGTGACAAAAAATTTCATCTCGTCATCCCCATGAATCTATGACGGTCAATCAATGACAAACCTAATGACGCACCATTTTGTCATCCACAACTAATCAGTGACAAAAATGGGCTAATAAGTGACAAAAGTACTTTGTCACTAAAGGTCATTTCGGTTGTAGTGCCAATTGACCATATGATAGGCTTTTTCGAAGTCTATTTTAAAAATGACGCCATCCATTTTTTCCTCCGAAGTTCATGAATGGTTTCATGTAAAACTACGACTACTTACAAAATATTGTGTCCCGGAAGAAAAGGCTGATTGTGTGGGTCGAATAACCTTTTGCGCCATGGACGTTACTGATATGTGTCAAACGTATCTATAATCTTTGATTGTTCAATGCTATTTTTGTGATGTTGTCACATGTTTTTAATATCATATTACATCATTTTTATGCATTTTGTCGGACTAACCTATTGACAAGATGCCCAGTGCCAGTTTCCTATTTTTGCTATTTTTGTATTTCAGAAAATCTATCACAGGAAATATTCTCGGATTGCGCTGAAAATTCATTGGGAATTTTTATTCGACAAGATGGAGTTGGAGTCCAAAGGCGACCTGGGGGGGCCACCCCTGCCCTCTAGGCACCGCCTCGGCCCCCTCGACGCCTATAAAATCACTAAAAACCTAAAACTCTTGAGGGCGGCCATTATTTTTTCAGAGAAGTCATACCGAGCCGCCGCCACCATAAACCCTAGTTCGGGGGTGATTCTGAAGCTGATCCCGGCCCCCTGCCGGAGGGGAGATCGATCCCGGAGGGCTCTTCATCGCCATGCCTTCCTCCGGGATTATTTGTGAGTAGTTTCACCTTGTACCATGGGTCCATGGAGGTAGCTAGATGGTAGTCTCTCACCCTTGTGCTTCATGTATTATGATCTCGTGAGCAACCTATAACATGATCAAGATCGACTATTATAATGCTATGTGATGTGTTTGCTGGGATCCGATGGATTATGAAGTTATGATCAGATTGTGCATGATTCTTATATGTTCTTGCATGCTCTCCGATGTGTGTAGTTGCTTTGGCCAAGTAATTATGTATGTCTCCAAGAGGAAGTATTTATGCTAGATAGTGGGTTCATGCCCCCTTTTGTTCCTGGGCACAAGTGACAGAAACGTCTAAGGGCGAGGGTGTGCTGTTGCTACTAAGGGTAAAACAGCGGTGTTAAAGTCTATTTGATGTTTAATATTGCTTACTTCATGCGCTTTATTTAATGCAAATGTCTGTTGCTTGCAACTTAATACCGATGGGTGACAGGTTGGATAGCGATCCCACGGTGGACTTTTTAGACAAAGATGCAGTTGGACTCAACGATCTTTGTTCCTTGTCGTGATGCCTACATAAATATTACCATGTACTCTTTGTCATAGCTAGATTAAGTTTGTGTCATAATCTTGTCAATTGCCTAGCTGCAGTTTGTTTACCCATCATATGAGTGTTTTATCTATTTGAGAGACTCCACTAGTGAACCCATGGCCCCTGGTCCATCTTTTTACATTGTTTACAATCTCATTTACCTGTTTTTCATCATCATTACTCCTTTTGTCCGTTTCCATAATTTCATCCACTACACTATATGTTTGACTGCTTTGTTTTTTGCAAACCGGAAAGATTGACAACCTTTCCGCCGTTGGGGGCAAAGTAATTGTTTGAGTGTGTGCAGGTCCACGTTCATTGACGATTAAGTGCCAGAGATCGTCAAGGTTCACCTCGTTGATGATTTCAAAGTCCTATTGGTTCGATAAACCTCTGTTCGTTTAACGAGGGAAACCTGCTACTTACTACATCCACACCTTCGCTTGGGGCACTACCCAATGCTATCATCATCCGCAATCATTTACTCTATTTGTTCCTACTTTGGTAATAAAATCACAATCAGAAGCCAAATAGGTCGTTATTTTTTTATTCTGCCCATCCTCTTTTTTGGCAGCAAGGTGATCACCCCCAAAGTTTAGTTTAATCAACTGGAGATCACCAAAATGCAACTGTCCAAACATGTCCATCAAGTCTCTCTTTATGACATCCCAAAATCTTTGATAAAACTCATGAGGAAACCCATCTAGTCCTGGAGCTCTATTATGTTCCATTTGTGAGATAGCCTCGAACACCTCTTTTTCAGTAAAATTCGATGTTAGAATACTATTCTCAAGAGGTGATATTTGCGGCATGTCCTCATTCCTTGTTTCCACCATCGAAAAGGACGAGGGATCCGGCGCCCCAAACAACCTTTTATAATATTCGGATATGAAGACTTGTAAATTTGCTTGCCCGAAAATCGTTCCCTCATCCTGTTCTACCTGAAAGATTTTTTCTTGCGATATTTCCCATTAGGTATGAGATGGAAGTATTTTTTATTATTCCCCCTTCCTGAATATGTCTTACTTTGGATCGATGTGCCCATGTAGACTCTTCGTCTCGGTGAATCTTAGCTAAACACTCATCTGCCTCTCTCTTAGCAATCCTCTCTGGCTAACTAAGGGGAGTAGTCTTTGCTCGAATATCAAGCTCATCAATGAGCAGGAGCAGCTTGTCTCCTAATATTTTGTACCCACCACTTTTATTCTTCGCCCATCCCCTTAGGAACTGGCGAATATGTCGTATTTTGTTTTTACATCTCTAAAATGGAGTTGATCCCACAGAATCTGACATCCATTCTGACCATACCATCTCATAATAACCTTCCTGGTGCAACCAAGCCAACTCAAAGGAAAACAGCGATCTATCCCAAATGTGAGCCGCCTCACTAGAATCGATCAGCAACGGAGTATGATCGGACCACGTGCGGGTCAGTGCACACACCGTCACTAAGGGAAACTTCTGTTCCCACACTACACTGGCTAGTATGCGATCCAACTTCTCAAAAGTTGGCACTATTCGTCTACTTCCAAGTATACTATCTTCCTGGGAGGTCAATTTATTTTAGATCCACACTTTTAATAATGGCATTAAAACAAAAAGGCCAGCGCCTTAAAATTAACATTAATTTTTCCTCCTATCTTTGAATTATATTGAAGTCACCATCCACTACCATGGGAAGTAATTCACCATCGCAGATTCGAACCACCTCAGACAAGAAATCAATTTTCTTCTCACGCTAGGCTGCCCCATAAACCGCAACTAAAGCCCAAAGAAAACCATCTACCTTGGACTTGAAATGAATTTTGACACAAAAATCGCTAGAGACCACCGACTGCATTTCCAAGACATCCGTATTAAAACCCACTAAAATGCCACCTGATCGATCGTGAGGAGTGATACGTCTCAAATGTATATATAATTTTTGAGTGATCCATGCTAGTTTTGTGATATTGTCACATGTTTTTACTGTCATTTATATCATTTTTATGCATTTTGTCGGACTAACCTATTGACAAAATGCCCAGTGCCAGTTCCCTATCTTTGCTGTTTTTGTATTTCAGAAAATTTATTTCTGGAAATATTCTCGGAATTGCACCAAAATTTACGGGGATTATTTTTACGCCAAGACGAAGACGGAGTCCGAAGGGGAGCCTCGGAGGCGGCCCACAGGGCAGACACGCCCCCCTGCCGCGGCCCTAGGTGGACCCGCGGGTGGGGCCCGCCCCTGCCCGTGGGGCACCTCCTCGGCCCCCTCCGATGCCTATAAATTGCCTTTTACCCTAAAAACGTCGAGGCGGCCATTATTTTTCAAAAACTCGACCCCGACGCGCCGTCACCGAAAACTCTAGTTCGGGGTCCAATCTGAAGCTGATCCCGGCACTCTGCCGGAGGGGAGATCGATCCCGGAGGGCTCTCCATCGTCATGCCTTCCTTCGGGATGAGTTGTGAGTAGTCTCACCTTGGACTACGGGTCCATGGCAGTAGCTAGTTGGTAGTCTCTCTCTCTCTTGTGCTTCATGTCTTATGATCTTGTGAGCTGCCTAACATGATCAAGATCGATTATTGTAATGCTATGTGATGTGTTTGCTGGGATCCGATGGATTATGAAGTTATGATCAGATTGTGCATGATTCTTATATGTTCTTGCATGCTCTCCGATGTGTGTAGTTGCTTTGGCCAAGTAATTATGTATGTCTCCAAGAGGAAGTATTTATGCTAGATAGTGGGTTCATGCCCCCTTTTGTTCCTGGGCACGAGTGACAGAAACGTCTAAGGGCGAGGGTGTACTGTTGCTACTAAGGGTAAAACAGCGGTGTTAAAGTCTATTTGATGTTTAATATTGCTTACTTCATGCGCTTTATTTAATGCAAATGTCTGTTGCTTGCAACTTAATACCGATGGGTGACAGGTTGGATAGCAATCCCACGGTGGACTTTTTAGACAAAGATGCAGTTGGACTCAACGGTCTTTGTTCCTTGTCGTGATGCCTACATAAATATTACCATGTACTCTTTGTCATAGCTAGATTAAGTTTGTGTCATAATCTTGTCAATTGCCTAGCTGCAGTTTGTTTACCCATCATATGAGTGTTTTATCTATTTGAGAGACTCCACTAGTGAACCCATGGCCCCTGGTCCATCTTTTTACATTGTTTACAATCTCATTTACCTGTTTTTCATCATCATTACTCCTTTTGTCCGTTTCCATAATTTCATCCACTACACTATATGTTTGACTGCTTTGTTTTTTGCAAACCGGAAAGATTGACAACCTTTCCGCCGTTGGGGGCAAAGTAATTGTTTGAGTGTGTGCAGGTCCACGTTCATTGACGATTAAGTGCCAGAGATCGTCAAGGTTCACCTCGTTGATGATTTCAAAGTCCTATTGGTTCGATAAACCTCTGTTCGTTTAACGAGGGAAACCTGCTACTTACTACATCCACACCTTCGCTTGGGGCACTACCCAATGCTATCATCATCCGCAATCATTTACTCTATTTGTTCCTACTTTGGTAATAAAATCACAATCAGAAGCCAAATAGGTCGTTATTTTTTTATTCTGCCCATCCTCTTTTTTGGCAGCAAGGTGATCACCCCCAAAGTTTAGTTTAATCAACTGGAGATCACCAAAATGCAACTGTCCAAACATGTCCATCAAGTCTCTCTTTATGACATCCCAAAATCTTTGATAAAACTCATGAGGAAACCCATCTAGTCCTGGAGCTCTATTATGTTCCATTTGTGAGATAGCCTCGAACACCTCTTTTTCAGTAAAATTCGATGTTAGAATACTATTCTCAAGAGGTGATATTTGCGGCATGTCCTCATTCCTTGTTTCCACCATCGAAAAGGACGAGGGATCCGGCGCCCCAAACAACCTTTTATAATATTCGGATATGAAGACTTGTAAATTTGCTTGCCCGAAAATCGTTCCCTCATCCTGTTCTACCTGAAAGATTTTTTCTTGCGATATTTCCCATTAGGTATGAGATGGAAGTATTTTTTATTATTCCCCCTTCCTGAATATGTCTTACTTTGGATCGATGTGCCCATGTAGACTCTTCGTCTCGGTGAATCTTAGCTAAACACTCATCTGCCTCTCTCTTAGCAATCCTCTCTGGCTAACTAAGGGGAGTAGTCTTTGCTCGAATATCAAGCTCATCAATGAGCAGGAGCAGCTTGTCTCCTAATATTTTGTACCCACCACTTTTATTCTTCGCCCATCCCCTTAGGAACTGGCGAATATGTCGTATTTTGTTTTTACATCTCTAAAATGGAGTTGATCCCACAGAATCTGACATCCATTCTGACCATACCATCTCATAATAACCTTCCTGGTGCAACCAAGCCAACTCAAAGGAAAACAGCGATCTATCCCAAATGTGAGCCGCCTCACTAGAATCGATCAGCAACGGAGTATGATCGGACCACGTGCGGGTCAGTGCACACACCGTCACTAAGGGAAACTTCTGTTCCCACACTACACTGGCTAGTATGCGATCCAACTTCTCAAAAGTTGGCACTATTCGTCTACTTCCAAGTATACTATCTTCCTGGGAGGTCAATTTATTTTAGATCCACACTTTTAATAATGGCATTAAAACAAAAAGGCCAGCGCCTTAAAATTAACATTAATTTTTCCTCCTATCTTTGAATTATATTGAAGTCACCATCCACTACCATGGGAAGTAATTCACCATCGCAGATTCGAACCACCTCAGACAAGAAATCAATTTTCTTCTCACGCTAGGCTGCCCCATAAACCGCAACTAAAGCCCAAAGAAAACCATCTACCTTGGACTTGAAATGAATTTTGACACAAAAATCGCTAGAGACCACCGACTGCATTTCCAAGACATCCGTATTAAAACCCACTAAAATGCCACCTGATCGATCGTGAGGAGTGATACGTCTCAAATGTATATATAATTTTTGAGTGATCCATGCTAGTTTTGTGATATTGTCACATGTTTTTACTGTCATTTATATCATTTTTATGCATTTTGTCGGACTAACCTATTGACAAAATGCCCAGTGCCAGTTCCCTATCTTTGCTGTTTTTGTATTTCAGAAAATTTATTTCTGGAAATATTCTCGGAATTGCACCAAAATTTACGGGGATTATTTTTACGCCAAGACGAAGACGGAGTCCGAAGGGGAGCCTCGGAGGCGGCCCACAGGGCAGACACGCCCCCCTGCCGCGGCCCTAGGTGGACCCGCGGGTGGGGCCCGCCCCTGCCCGTGGGGCACCTCCTCGGCCCCCTCCGATGCCTATAAATTGCCTTTTACCCTAAAAACGTCGAGGCGGCCATTATTTTTCAAAAACTCGACCCCGACGCGCCGTCACCGAAAACTCTAGTTCGGGGTCCAATCTGAAGCTGATCCCGGCACTCTGCCGGAGGGGAGATCGATCCCGGAGGGCTCTCCATCGTCATGCCTTCCTTCGGGATGAGTTGTGAGTAGTCTCACCTTGGACTACGGGTCCATGGCAGTAGCTAGTTGGTAGTCTCTCTCTCTCTTGTGCTTCATGTCTTATGATCTTGTGAGCTGCCTAACATGATCAAGATCGATTATTGTAATGCTATGTGATGTGTTTGCTGGGATCCGATGGATTATGAAGTTATGATCAGATTGTGCATGATTCTTATATGTTCTTGCATGCTCTCCGATGTGTGTAGTTGCTTTGGCCAAGTAATTATGTATGTCTCCAAGAGGAAGTATTTATGCTAGATAGTGGGTTCATGCCCCCTTTTGTTCCTGGGCACGAGTGACAGAAACGTCTAAGGGCAAGGGTGTGTTGTTGCAACTAAGGGTCAAACAGCGATGTTAATGTCTCTTTTGATATTAGTATTGCTTACTTCATGCACTTTACTTAATGCAATTGTCTGTTGCTTGCAACTTAATACCGTTGGGTGACAGGCTGGATAGCGATCCCACGGTGGACTTTTTAGACAAAGACGCAGTTGGACTCAACGGTCTTTGTTCCTTGTCATGATGCCTCCATAAATATTATTATGTCCTTTTTGTCATAGCTAAATTGGGTTTGTGTCATGATCTTGTCAATTGCCTAGCTGTAATTCTTAAACTGATCACATGCATATTTTATTTACTTGAGAGACTCCACTAGTGAACCCATGGCCCCCGGTCCATCTTTTTACATTGTTTACAACCTCATTTACTTGCTTTTAATCATCATTACTCCTCTGGTCACTTTTCATATTTCATCATACAATTAACCGCTCTGTTTTCTGCGAGACCGGAAAGATTGACAACCTTTCCGCCATTGGGGGCAAAGTATTTTGGTTGAGTGTGTGCAGGTCCACGTCTGTTGAAGGTCAAGCGCCAGAGATCTTCAACATTCACCTCGTTGTTGATTTCAAAGTCCTACTGGTTCGATAAACCTTGGTTCGTTAAATGAGGGAAAACTGGTACTAGCTGCAATTCCGCCTTCGCTTGGGGCACCACCCAACTTATTTTAATACAGCAGCAAGGGGGTAAGCAAAACCAATTGTAGTCGAACCCCCCGGCAAAAAAAATCAGAAAAGGTGTAGGAAAATTTGACCTCCCCGTTTCTAATGACGTTGTAAAATCTAATTTATGCTCTGTTACTATCACATTAACTGCTAAATACTTAGCACGGTCACCCAAACTATCACTATTCCAAAAAAAACACCTCTCATTTAGAAACACCATTTAATTTTTGTAGATGGTCACTCCGTCTGACCTTGACCTTTGTATAAGATTTGTTTTTCCGTGATCGCACAATTTTCACACCTTTGGTTAAAAGATCCACTCGATCACCCAACCCCTCTTCCTCCTCATAAACAAGATCCTCACATAAATTGACAACCTTACACATAACTAAACTATGAGAATCCCCTCCTTCATAGATGGCAATGAATTCTTTAAATAGGTTATATTTCGTGATTCTTCGACGACCTTTAAGTGATCAACTGACTCATTTATCGTAGAAGGAGATGCACCTAACGAAATTCTCAACTTAGAAGCCCTTGCAACAATAACCTCGGTAGGAATAGAAACAAAGCTAAATTTGGGAATGGGGCTAGTATCTACATCATATTTTGAAGCATGTCGATCCAGCAGACTCATAGCCCTCTCGAGTTGTGGGAGATCCGCATCCGGCTTAGCTCGAAGATGATCACTTGATCGTAGGCCTGCCGACACCTGGTCCACGATGCGTCCAAAGGCAATCACTTCCTCCTCTGTGGGCTTGACTCCGGTCTTCCTTGCTTCCCTCAGCGCATCCACCATTTCCAACGAGCCCCTCATCTCCACCCCGAGTACACCAGCATACAGCCCGGCGTCCGAGGCGACGAAGCCTGCGAAATAGTGTCCGACGGCCGGCTCCAGCTAAAGTAACGTCTGTGTCGAGGCAACACCCGCGGCATGTGACCTGATCATCGCACTTGAGGAAGCAGCCCCATATGGGCTACCGCAAGTAGGCGATGGAGAGGTGGGAGCACCGGTGTTCACCATTCCAGCAGACCCAGCTGGCCGTTGCGGCTTTCTCTGTCGCGGCAGAGAAAGCAGGAGATTTCTGGCCTGTCGCGGCAGAATGGACATCAGTAACTTTTTCATCAATAGAGGGACTAGCAGTGGAGTCCACCGACCCCTCCTGTCCATCAAATTCCATCATCTTCCTTGTAGACCCAGAGCCTTGTGCATAGAACTGTTCTCTATCTCGCATACACGAATCGTGAGACAACTAAAAAGTTTTTTTTCACTAGTGGAGAGAGGATCACCCCAGACATAGGAGCTGAATTATACGGTGGTGTGAAACCTGCACTGTCACCTGGTGCAACTGGTGCATCACTTGTCCATATGTCTCCCCCACGGCCTTATCACCTTGCCGTTGATCTGCCTGTTTGGCTAATGCATCACGGAAATCATGACGAGCCTCATCATAGTCATCATGATCATGTCCGGGCTTAGTCATGATAACATCATTGGTTTCATATTTCTCCTCCCCCTTGACTTCAAAGTATAGAGTGTACAAAGCTTTCTTTGTTAGCATCAGAAAGGTACGTGGGATCTTAGTGTGATTGAGGCAACCAATAAGAATTCTAAGAACTCCATGCTTCCTTGTGTATTGCATATCTATTCTAAAAGTTTTCCCAAACAAAAAACCTACTGTTGAAAGAGCCAAAAAGTTGCCAAGATGGTCATCGGGAATCCTAGAAACTCGAACCCCAATTTCTGGTAATGTGTCAAACGGCTCAACCTTATGAACCCAACTGTGCACAGTGATCTCACACGTACTATTCGGGACCCACATCTCCCAAAAATCTTGAGGCGGTCTAGCTTGGTTTTTTATTGAAATCGCACCTTGAAAGAATTATGACCCACTTGACATACCTCCCAATGAAACTTATCCATCGGTACCAACCTCTGAAGCTGAGTCGCCACCGGAGGAGTCGTCGTCTCTCCCCCAGTTACTGTCAACAAAGCTAATCACACGTTTTGCACTTTTGGCTAATAAGAATCTGTAAGTGGCATACCAAAGATCACTAGCTCCTCATGTGCAAAGCCATACATAATCAGTTGCGGTTTGGGCGCACCGAGATGTTTTGGACCTTCACAAAAAACACATAGTACAGCCAAACAATCTGAAAGAAGAAGACCTGTGAGACTACACCAAAAACACTCCAGCTTCACATTCTTCTTCCCTTTCTTTTGACTTGCATTTGAGACGTCGTCGACGAGCTGCTCGGCAGAAATCACCCGTGGTGCCACTTCCTGCTGGCGCACCCTGATTGACCACCCGCGGTTGAGCCACCACTGCTGGCAGTGGTCGGGGAGGCTTCACCACCAGACCCACCGGAGGCGCGATGGCACCCGGCTGCTGCTACACAGCAGGGCCCTTAGGTAGCACCACTGGCTGGATCACCGGCAGAGTAGCAACAGAAGGGATCACCGGCGAAGTGCGTCTCGCATAGACGTTACCTCAACTGCAGTACCCCTGATAACCTCCTCTTTCACGCCAGAAGTTGTCGCGTCCATTATCATATCTCAGACGGTCGCGACCACCCGTCGTGCCATCGAAGTTGTCCTCTTGCTGACCTTGATGGAAGCCAGCGCCATCTGCGCCGTGGTACCCCTGTCCTCAGGTCCTTTATATAGGCATACATCGCAAAATAGACGTTTCAGAATATTCTGTGAATGGACATGTTACAATGGTCACATTTGTTGTGGCCCAAAATTGTTGCGCAGATGGCGATAAACACTTGATGCTTCAATATCAGCCGTGAAGTATCAACTCTAAGAAGCACCATATTTTCACATACTGGATAATTGGACTTAACATAAGTTATACTAAAACCATAGCCGGTTCTACGTCATGTTCAATGTATAGTGCTTCATCAGTTTCATCATACTGATGCTTAAGAGATTTCCAAGGAATCTTTTTGTGGATAATGAATTGAGTTGAGTACGAAAGCAAGTTGCACTTTCTTCCTTAAAGACCTACCACTCAAAGTCCTATATACTAAAAGCTATAAAATAAAGACTATGTCTTCTATTTCTGAGTCTTCTTAGCATGTTCATGTAGCTATCGACTTCTTGCTCTTCATATTTTGATCCGTTTATGAATCTTCATCTTTAAGGGATTCCTTATAGACTGTCTTCATCTTTAGTCCGAGTCTACTTTAATTATTACCACCGACCCTAGCATTCAGTATAAAGTGTGTGACAAAACCAAACCAATTTTTCTGGCAATGATAATGTTGCTCGATTTGATCATGTGCTAGTGTTTGATTGCACATTATTTTGGACATGCTTGATTGCTGCTTTTTTGTTGCACATTCTTTTGAATATAGAATATTACCGAGTTACTATTAGAATTGTTGAGTTATTTATTGCATCTTACTATATATTATTCACTACCGGAAAACGGATCTTTGCTGAGTACAAACGTCTTTGCCGGGTGCTAAACATCGGGCACTAGGTAAAGAGGTTCTTTGCCGGGTGCAAAAATAGGGTACACAGCAAACTATTCTCTGCCAAGTACAGACACTCGGTAAAGACAATATACACAGCAAAACCTCAAAAAAACACCCGGCATTGAAAAAACACACGGCAAAAAAATATGCGCTGAGTGTCCCCAAATGGCACTCGGCAAAGGTACGTTCCACGTGGCTTCTACGTTGCGCAGTTGACGGATGGCTTGACGGCGTCAGGCTTTGCCGGGTGTTAAAATTAGGCACCCGGCAAAGAATATATTTTCGGACCAAGGAAAATAATAATAGAATGCCGGCAATTTTCCCGCCCGATTTATGCTGACTGTATCAGTCTTTGCCGGGTGCCTTTATGAAGGTACTCAGCAAAGACGCTCTTTGCCTAGTGCATTTCGGAAGGCACCTGGCAAAGCACCTCTTTGCCTAGTGTCAATTCTGGACACTAAGCAAAGACATGTTGTTTTGCTTGAATGGACACCATGGGGCATCGGTTTGAAAACTCGTGAAATCGAAAGAGAACAACACATAAAATGGCACGTTACGTATCTAAAAATGATTTTTCCAAAAAAATTGGAACAACGTAAAGTGGACGCTTAGTTCAATCCGGGCCGATTCCAGCGAAATCGGCAGGAAAACGTATAAATTCTCCGAAATTCCCAAAACGTCTCCCGCGACGGACGGTATGAAGAACGTAGCTGGGCTATGGAGCCTCGGAATCACACCAAAACCTGGGTGGTGCCCTACCATATGTATAAAACTGTGGTGAGAGGTGTAAATGGACAAGATCCTGTACTCCGGGGAGTGACCGACATCACTTACTCCATAGTGAGTTTCTACAATTAGTGGTCAAAACTCCCCCTTCGGCGAACTGGAGGGAACCTTGTGAAGATTTTTGTTTTCCCATATTCATATGGCCTATCCTAAAACAACAAATAATAAAAGTCCACTGGTCTACCCCCTTTCGATGCCGGTCAAAGGGGTAGACGGTAAGTATGACTTTCTTCCACCGGGGTTAGGGTTTCGCCGTAGAGAGGCTATGGAGCCACGGAATCCCACCAAAACCTAGGTGGTTCCATACCATATGTATACAAGTGTGGTGGGAGGTGTAAATGGCCAAGATCCTACTCCGGGGTGTGACCTACTTCACCGAGATCACTTACTCCCTAGTGAGTTCCTACACTTAGGGGTCGAAACACCCCCTTCGGGCGAACTAGAGGGAATCTTGTGAATTGTTTTGGTTCCCATGTTCCTATGGTCTACCCTATCACAACCAAGCATAAAAGTCCACTGGTCTACGCCTTTTCGATGCCGGTCAAAGGGGTAGACGGTAAGTATGACTTTATGTCGAATTTAAGTGACTTTATGTCGCTTTTTACCTAATCTCTCATATTTAAATGACTTTATGTCGAATTTCTGAAATTAATTCCAATTTGATCTACAAGTGTGTGATAGTTTGCTCGGAAATTTTTACAAAAATCACTTTAAGTTACACAAGTAGTGATTATTTCATAGAACCATCGATAGTTTCGAAAAATTCGACTCTTTCAACGAATATCCATACCGAACATTTGGTCCATTTTTTTTGAAAAACTTAAAGAAAATGAAGAAAACCTCAAAAAATGAAATCCTTTGGCATGGAGTCCTATTATGTGTACTAGTTGATATGATAAATGATAAACTTTATTTTTGACAAACTTTTCAAACAGATACTTCACAAAAAGGTCTATCATCTATAAACATGTATATGTTTCAAACCAAACGACCAAGATATGACCATTCCCGTGGCATAGTTTGTGATAATGTGCCCATATTTGGCACATAGGTGTATATTGGTATGGTAAACAATGTCGCCGAAGTTAGGTTTTTCAAATTATGTTTATTAATATCATTTTTCATTTTCTAAGTGCCAAAAATGACTTTTTTGTGAAGCAAGTACAAATACTACAGTGCAAAATGGTACCCATCAAATTATCACACAAAGTAATCCACATTTGATGTATAATCCCCTAATATTAGGAAATGTCTCGCTTTTTACCTAATTTATCACGTTCAAATGACTTTATGTTGATTTTCCGAAAGTAATTCCAATTTGAACTACAAGTGTGTGATAGTTTGCTCAGAAATTTTTACAAAAACCATTTTAAGGTACAAAAGTAGTGATTATTTCATATAACCGTCGATAATTTAGAAAAATTCGACCTCTTTCAACGAATAGCCATGCCAACCATTTGGTCCATTTTTTCGAAAAACTCAAACAAAATGAAGAAAACCTCAAAAAAAATCCTTCGATATGGAGTCCTCTTACGTACACTAGTTGATAAGAAAGATGATAAACTTTACTTTTGAATAACTTAACAAAAAAATCCTTCACAAAGAAAAAAAGAAACAAAAGCAAACACTCCTTTCCGTGTGTCAAATCTTAACACACGGCAAAGAATCGGGCTCTTCTGATTGGCTGTGACCTTGCTCACGCGGATCGACGTTCTGGACCGTCAGATCCAGCAAGATCCAACGGTCTAATCTCTCCCTCCAAACCTTATCTTCTCCCTCCCCACCACCCAAATCTTATCCTCTCTCCCTCCCACGTGCTTCCCCTCCCACAGCCCCTCCCGGACCACCGCCCCCCGTCCGTCGCCCCTCTCCTACGTCCCCATCCTCGTCGTCGGACGGTGCCACTCCCCATCCACCACCCCTCTCCTTCGTCTCCTTCCTCATCGTCGTACGATGCCGCTCCCCGTCCGCAGCCCCTCTTCTTCTCCTCGAGGAACTCCTCGACGAGCGCATCGATGGTGGCGCTAGGGCTAGAGGCCCTGGTTGACGGCGGCGCCAGGGTCGGGGCGGTACTAGGGCCCGGTGCGGGCCACGTGGAGCGCGGCGAGAGCGAGGGGCTAGTGACCCTGCCGCTGGAGCTAGGCTATGGCGATGAGGAGATTGGCCGAAGGAGGTGGCCGAGGGACGCGTGGATGGCCTCCGTGGAGAGGGAGCGGACGCGCTGGAGAGGGTTGCGGTTATCGCGCGGGCCGCAGGTGACGATGCGGGCCTGGGCGTCGCGGCGCGCGGGGTCGACGTTCAGGTCATGTGCGGGAGGAAGAGGAGCAACGCCATGGGAGGGGAGGGGAGCGGAGGTGGAGCCGAGGGTGAGCAGGGGAGGGCGGTCGAGTGGACGGGGACGCGTACGTGGATGCCGCTGCTCAAGCTCACCGGAGCTGCGCCCGCGTTGCCGGCTCTGGTCGTCGGCGTCGTTCCCTGTCCCCAGCGAGGGACGGTGCGGGATTTTTTTTGGTGACACCATCCGGCTTTGCCGTGTGCCAGTACACGGTAAAGAGGCCGTGTTTTCCGTGTACACTTGACTTGGCACCCGGCAAAGAAAGGGCGACGGGTCAACTGCTCATACGAGGAGACTTTGCTGTGTATTTTTTTACACTCAGCAAAGAGGTTGAGCCGTTAACGGTGGACACAACGTCGTTACGCTTTTCTTTGCCGTGTGCCACGAGTATACACACGGCAAAGAATCTTTGCCTAGTACCATGAAAAATACACCCGGCAAAGAAACTTTGCCGAGGCACAATATGCCGGGTAGCCTTTGCCGGGTGCAATACTCGGCAAAGACTTTGCCGGGTGTTTTTTGGTCTTCGCCGGGTATAATTTGTACTCAGCAAAGATCTGGTTTCCCGTAGTGATTGTTGTTGAAATCTATATTCAAAACATACAAATTTTTCGGTATCACGCGGGTTGGGATGGAACATATCCCTTAAACTCATACCGTAAAGATAGAGATGCTCTAAAGTGTGAGGCGGCCAACACGCTAATGCCCTTATAGTAGCCGTATTGTTTTACCATACCGTTGTTTTAAGCTATTAAACTCTTGTTTATCAAAGAGATGAGGCAAAGTTTTTGCCTCCATTTATAAAAAAAAGCAAATAAAACAAATGACATCTACGCATATGTTTGGGCGTGAGACATGAGTGTTTTGATGTCGTGACTTGTGAGTAAATTTATCTAGTAGTCTGGTTGCCATGTTCTCTGCAAGGAACTGATGATCAGTGGATATCCGTTCTTTTGGTTGTGTATCTTTGAATAGACAGAAAGGAAGAAGAGAGAACAAGGCACAAAATAGTCCAAGTATTTCATTGCGTTGAGCTAATTCGCGCCAGTAGTAATAGTTTAACACTGGAGATTGCACGTTTAAACATAGCACAGATAGAAAGCGTTCCATTTTCATGACGGGTCCTACTGGTTTGCCGCAACAGCTACTTTGGCTGCAAACCGTGAGGATCTACGAGAGTCATTTGTCTAGTCCGGGAACATGGGGGGACATGGGTCTTTATCTCCTCTGGCAATGCATGCTCCGTGCGGTGCTCAGGAACATGGGTATGTATCTCCTCTGGCATGGGCATGTCGGGCGACCTCCCTAGGGTCCGAGAGCAGGAGGGCCTCAAATACTAAATTATGTTTGTATTCTTATATCTATCATCTATCTATCATGTATAATAAATTATTGACTATTTATAAACAATAAAAAATCAACCTTAGTTTACATAAACAGTTGCACAAGACGAACCATTATAAAATGTACCATGCCTTACACATTCTACTATATTAAACAAATCCTAGATATATTTCCAAATTTTAATTTAGTGGATAACTTGTTATTTGAGATACTAGAAGGAACAATTGTATACACCATGTGATACTTAGCATGCTGTAGTGAGCATACATAATAATTGAGTTTTATGTGTGCAAAAGTAGTAGAACCCACAATATTTTATATCCGTTGTTGATTACCATAAGCAATGCTACTTTGATAACAAATTTAGATCAACAACAGCTTACCAATTTATTACTGAATTCACTGTAACTTGTAAGACCACGGGGAAAATGATCAAACCTATAGCTCAATTTATACTCCAAAAGTATCTATATATTTGTTTGCATAACCATACATTACACACCTCTATTAAGATATTTGTTAGGTTGTCTGATTTGTAATATCAACCAATATAATTAATAAATATTGAAATAGCAAAGAACATTCGCATGATAATATACATATACGCTATGTAACTCATCAATTGCAAAAAATATCAAGGCCGTGCTCGATTTTCCTTCTTTTTCTCATTTAAGGTGGTTTTGTATCTTGTTAAGTACCATACCTAACAAATGAAAACAATTACAAAACTCACATATATTTTCAATGACATTACAACTATATAACTAGAAAACTTTTGAGAAATTTATTGTATGGTTAAAATTTTGAACTAATGAAGTAGTATACAACATATATTTGTTCAAAACTCACGTGATAAGCAAATCTAACAAAGTATATATTTTTAGTACAATTATATTTACTGGCTACTGGAACAAGCAAAGCGCCTATAACATTCTGAGCCTGCACACAAAAGAGTCGGATCAAATCCATGCTTAGCAGCTTGCACTGAAACACGGGAGCATGACAACTCCGATTTTGTACCATCATTTAAATTTTCTCTTTCCATGCCTAAGGCTCTTTTGCTATTGAGATGATCATGCATTGTGTAACTAGCGAAGAGCACCCAGTGGGGCAGCAGCTCTGCAGTCGGGTTCTCCAGCTACAACAGAGTATTGAGCAAATGATGGCAATCTGATGGGAATATGGTTTACAATCGTGACCACAAGGCTATTTGGACTTGTTTCAAGAATAAGTTGGATGTTACAAACCACCATGTGATGCAATTTCAACTTGAAAATATTATTCAGATTCATGATCTCTGATGGCTCTATTTCTTATGCGATTTATCTTTGCCATTTCCTCGTTTTTATTTGATTCTTATTTGGTTTTTGCTCTCACACTAACCCAAACACTGCGATGTTTGGAGATTCCCTATTTCTTTATGTGAGTTTCAGGTTATACAAAATAGAGGAAGGAAATGATGCGCATTAATGCTAATTAATTGGAGCAAAACAAGCAAAACCACTAAAGGGAGAATCACAAAGCATACCCAACGAGCCTTAACGACCACGGGTACTGTCGCAAGCGACCGTACCAGTGACCGTACCAAGCGTCACCGCCTTCAGCATATCAAAAGGATCAACTTTCAGGCAAGAGGCAGGCAGAGAAACACAACAGAAGACGACGCACTCAGGACAGAAGAGAAAAAGAACGAGATCCAGAGAGGGGACCGTCTGCCAGATCCTTCCGGTGATCGCCTTCTTCATCAACAACCAGTCCACCACCATTCCACCGCATATATATAAAGAGAGATCCACTTGTAACAATTTAGGGTTGAGAGACCTTTACTAGATTGAACTCAAGGTTTGATTATTGTTTATCTATAACTTATTCTGGTTGCTATAGTAATTTAGTGATGAACATTTTGCTTTCAATTATTGAGTTCATGATTATTATATCTATCATGTGCAAGTAAAACCCCAAGGCGTGGGAGATGTAGGGGATTGGTGAGATGTATGTGTGACTTTATTTTCCATCATATTTGTGAAAGTATTTTTAATATTTTTTATAGAATTGCTTGTTATATAGGGCCTAGGTAACATGATTCATATACCTACATAGACATGTACTTGTTCAGCGAATCCGTGACCTCTAAAGTGACAGGTGGAGGTATCAATGAGGAGTGAAGACAACACGAGGATAACAGGAAGCCACAGAACTTAAAGCGTTGGACCAACCTAACGGTTTTAATTGTTGAACTGACCATGGCATGTGGAACAGGGATGCAGGACAATAGTGATAAACAAATCCATGCATGGAAGGTTTAACTACACAAGGGTGACTCGCCTAACAGACTACTCAATAGACAAAATATGTATAACAAATCTGACTCCACCATTTGGCACATTCACACGATCCATGAACTGAATTCTCCCAACGCCTACTTCATCTATAAGCAGTAAACCCATCACTTTCACACTCTTATTTCCTATTATTTATTTCTATTAATTACTTTTAGTTCTTACAACCTTTATTTTGTTACTTCTAATACCTGTTTTTCAAACAACATAGAGAGACTTATTCAGCTAGTCAATTCACATAAGTCTGACACCTTGTGTGTGACAAAGACAGCCATAAATAAACACTTTGCCAAACCACCTCTCTATGGGATCGATATAAATTGGGAGATCATACTTCCGCGAAATATGCAATAACGAACCTGTGCCCTTGCAGGTATCAATCTCCTGCACCTTGATGCCCCTATTCTGTGGAAGAAACAAAATAAATAGTGAAAGAAATCCCAATTGAAAGAGCACTTGGACCAGATGCCTCCAATGGTCTATTTCTCAAGAAATGTTGGGCATCTGTAAGAAGAATTTCATTAATTTATTCCATGACTTTTATGAGGAAAGAGTCAACCTAGAGAGCATCAACACAACATATAGTACTCTCATTCCAAAAGTCAATGAACCAGAAATTATAAATGACTACTGGACTATTTCTTTGGTGAGCATGGCATTGAAATTTCTCACTAAACTAATGGCAATTACAATGCAGAAGGAAATTATCCCTATTGTCCACCAAAATCAATATGGCTTTGTTGAAGGGAAAATTATCCACGATTGTTTGGGATGGACTTTTGAATATCTTCATATATGTCACCAGTCCAAAAGTCCCATCATTATTCTCAATATTGATTTTGAAAAGGCATTTGACATAGTTGAATAAAGTGGCATTATTCATATGCTACATGCCAAAGGTTTTGGACCTAAATGGATTAAGCTCATCTCCAATATCCTCCACTCTAGATGCACATTATCCGTCTAAATGGCACACCTTGGAGAAAGATTATTTGTAGGAGAGGTGTTAGAGAGGGAGACCCTTTGTCTCTTATGCGTGTAAATTATACGCATATTTATTCACTGTTTAAACCGTATCCTTATCATTTATGTGACAAGATATTGACTCTCCACCTTCCACTAATCGCTAATGTGTAATCAATTGCAAATCTCTTGGTCATGATTTTTACCTGCAGTTTCGGACGTGGAAATCACTGGAAATCTGGACTAAAAGGAAGGAAATGATCAAGGGAGAAAATTCCAAGTCTTAATGCCTTCGCAGCATGCGTAACAACCTGTGGTATGGTGGTGACCGACTGTACCAGCCACCATACCACACAGCATGGCGACCGTCAGATCGAACTAACCAAAAATCATCAAAGGGCCGAGAGATAATTTGCATCAAAAGGCCCCTGAAAACCTAAAACCGTACGCTGCTATTACAAGAAGGAGAGGAAACAACCACCAGAAGAGAGAAAGCATCCACCATCACGCCGCCATCACGCCGCCGCATCCATCCATCAACGTCTTAACGAATTGCTGCCACATCACCACGCCACCATCACCACCGCAGACATAGGCAACATTGTTAGAACTATCATTATTTCAACACAAGTACTATATACAACAATGTTTTCTATTGCTGATTGATACGTGTGATGCGTGATGGCAGAGTTGGGTGGTGCCCCCGAAGGCGTGGATGTAGCCAGTAGCAGTTTTCCCTCAATTAGGGACCGACGTTTATCGAACCAGTAGGACTTTGAAATCAACAACGAGGTGAACTATAACGATCTCTGGAGCTTAACCGTCGACGAAGGTGGACCTGCACAGACTCAAACAATTACTTTGCCCCCAACGACAGGAAGGTTGTCAATCTTCCCGGTCTGCTGAAAACAAAGCGGTTAAACGTATAGTGTAGTGAATGAAATTATGGAAATGGACCAGCGAGCAATTGAATATGAAAAGCAAGTAAACGGTGTTGTAATCAATGAAAAAATATGGACCGGGGGCCATGGGTTCACTAGTGGTGTCTCTCCAATAAATGAAATACTCATATGACGGGTAAACAAATTACAGCAGGGCAATTGACAAGATTATGACACAAACTTAATCTAGTTATATCAAAGAGTTCATGGTAATTTTCTATGTAGGCATCACAACACATAACAAAGACCGGTGAGTCTAACTGTATCTTTGTCTAAAAATTCCACCGTGGGATCGCTATCCAGTGATACGTGTCAAACGTATCTATAATTTTTTATTTCTCCATGCTACTTATATGTCATTGTTACATGTTTTAATTACCTAATTACATCAATTTTAGGCTTTTTGTCAGACTAACCTATTGACAAGATGCCCGGCGCTAGTTCCTTGTTTTTGCTGTTTTCCATTTCAGAAAAGTTACTTCAGGAAATATTCTCAGAATTGGAAAATAATTTACAAAGATTTTTTATTCGATGAAAGGAAGCCGGAGACCGAAGGGCGACCTGGGGGGCCACCCAGGGCCAGGGGCGGGCTGTGGCCGCGGCCCCAGCTGCACCCGCGGATGGGACCCCCTCCGGCTCCTACAAATACCCCTTTGACCTAAAATCATCGGGGGGCGATGATTATTTTCCAGAAACACGACCCGACGCCGCCGCCACCTCGAACCCTAGTTCGAGGAGATTCTGAAGCTGCTCCCGGCATGCTACCGGAGGGGAGATCGATCCCGGAGGGCTCTACATCGCCATGCCTTCCACCGGGATGAAGTGTGAGTAGTTCCACCTTGGACTACGGGTCCATGGTATTAGCTAGATGGTTGTCTCTCTCACTTCTGCTTCATGTTTATGGTCTTGTGAGCTGCCCTACATGATCAAGATCGACTATTTGTAATGCTATATGATGTGTTTGCTAGGATCCGATGGATTATGAAGTTATGATCAGATTGTGCATGATTCTTATATGTTAATTCATGTTCTTGCGTGCTCTCCAATGTGTGTAGTTGCTTTGGCCAAGTAACTGCGTGTGTCTCCAAGAGATCGTATTTATGCTAGATAGTTGGTTCATGCCCCCTTTTATGACTGGTCACGAGTGACAGAAACGTCTAAGGACGAGGGTGTGTTGTTACGACTAAGGGTAACACAGCGATGTTTATGTCCACGTGATTATAAATGTTGCTTACATCATACACTTTACTTAATGCAATTGTCTGTTGCTTGCAACTTAATACCGATGGGTGACATGCTGGATAGCGATCCCTAGGTGGACTTTTTAGACAAAGATGTAGTCGGATGGCGGTCTTTGTTCCTTGTTGTGATGCCTACATGAATATTACCATGAACACTTTGATATAGCTAGATTAAGTTTGTGTCATAATTCTGTCAATTGGCCGGCTGTAATTTGTTTACCCTTCATATGATTATTTTATTTATTGGAGAGACACCGCTAGTGAACACATGGCCCCCGGTCCATATTTTTACATTGTTTACAACCTCGTTTACTTGCTTTCCATCATCACTTGCTCACTGATCCGTTTTCATAAATCATTTCACAACACTATACGGTTAACCGCTTTGTTTTCAGCAGACCGGGAAGATTGACAACCTTGCTGCTGTTGGCGATAAAGTAATTGTTTGAGTCTGTGCAGGTCTTCGTTCGTCACGGTTAAGCGCCAGACCATCGGCGTTCACCTCGTTGTTGATTTCAAAGTCCTACTGGTCCGATTAAACCTTGCTTCTTCATTGAGGGAAAACTGCTACTTGCTACATCCACACCATCGCTTGGGGTACCACGAACGCTATCATCATCACCAATCATTGATATGATCGCGATGTGTGAGTAGTCCACTCGGGCTAAGGGATGAGGCCTTGCCTCGCAGCTATGTGTAATTTAATGGGAAATTAGCTTAATGAGTTCTTTATGTTATACGTGTACGTGTTTATATCTATTCCTCGCTCCTAGGACTTGTCAGATACCCAAGACCCCGAAGAGTGATCAAGGTGTAGGTATAACGAGAGATGTGTGGAAGGCTGACAGCGAAACTCAATGACATCAAGAGGAGTACAACAGATGAAAGCAATTCTCTTAGGAACGACAATGATGTCACAGTACTTAATGCTTTTGTGTGTTAATTCTCTTAGCTGAAAGCTACATACTATAATCTGATAATCCGGATCGAAGGTATCAGTCTCCAATCCTATTTGTGGACACTGTCGACTTACTTCAATTTGTTGTCAATGATGCATGTCAGAGTGGAAATCTGAACTTGCCCATCCCCAATGACTTTGGACAAAAATATCCTATTGTGCAATATGTACATTCCACATTAATGATCATGCCAGCTGACCAGGATCAATTACTACATTTGAAGGAGATCCTTGATTTATTCAGTTCTTCTACAGGGCTGAAAGACAACTACCACAAGACAACCTTGGTTCCTATTAATATTAGTCAGAATCATGCTTTCTCCTTGGCTGAATTTGGTTATGCCTATTGTTTCAAGGTTAGATAGAAGACTATCAGGATTTCATCTATTCTTTCCTATACTAGCAGATTGACATTGCTCAATTCAATCATTACATCAATGCCAATTTATGCTATGTGTTCCCTATAAGTTCCAATCACCATCTTCATTCATATCGAAAAAAGTGGAAGACAATTCTTATGGGCAGACAAAGAAATTCAAAAAAAATGGTAGATGTCTAGCCAATTGGGACTTGGTCTGTAGGCCCAAAGAAGAAGGTAGACTTGGTGTGCTTAACCTTAGAGTCCAAAATAAAGATATACTTATGAAAAATCTCTGTAAGTTCTATAATGATCGTGACACACCATGGTTCAGTCTGGTATGGAAAGCCGATTACTCTAATCGAATAATTCCACATGCTACAAGACCCGAAGGATCTTTCTGGTGGAAGGATTGCTTGGCATTATTTGAGATTTTCAAAGAACAAACATCTTGTACTCAATATTATGGTAAAACTATACTTCTTTGGAAGGACAAACCAGGGAGGATACCAACCCTCATCTCCATTCTTCCTGTATGGATGAAAACTTATTTGTGGAAAAGGTAAGAATTACATAATCTCAAGGAGGACCTAGACTCACTGGATTTAATGATGACCATGATTTATTAAAACCCAACGCACGGTATGTAGGGTTACGTGTAGGAATTTTAAAATTTCCATCTTACGATTACTGCCAAGATCTACTATTAAGATATTATCAACACAAGGGGTTAGATTTAGTACTTACAAACACCGTTGCGGAAGATGACATTGTCGATGAATCCTGTGGAAGCTTATCACATCCAAGCCTGGAGGTGAGAATGTCGCCGACTCCCTGTCAAGGATCACATGTTTAATACCTCTTCTATTATCCACGCATCCACTTGCGCCAACCCGTCAGCGCTCCGCCATCCAGAACTTGGCACCGACAATGAGAGACAGTCTTTCGGCACAGTACTATAGTGGTAGATCTAATCAACGAGATTAGATCTATATGAGAACTGGAGATATTTATCAACATATGAGATGAGAAGGAATAGATCAATATCGAATAGGAGAGGTACCCTAATGTCGGGGATATAACCCCGGGTACCTCAGAGTTGGTATAGTAGAAGGAAGAGACAATAAACAAATGCGTATAAGATAAAGGAAAAGCAGAAGAGGGCAACCTGAGCCGACATTGGCATGGCCCAGGCCGACATCCCGGTCGTTGATCCGACATAGGGTTATGTCGGATCCTTTGACCCGGTTGGGCCGGTTCTCCACTTCAGACATACCCCGCGGGCCACATCCTCTGCAACGGCTCCTCATGACGGCATCACGCCAGCCGACATAGGCTTATATCGGCAGCATCACTCCCGGGTCGACCCACCTTGACTACTCATCCGGCCGGGCCAGCGCCCGGGTCGCCATGACGGGTAAGCGCTGCTACCTCGGCACGCCCCGGATCTCCTTCGACCGGCATCCAGGCTGCCAAGATATTCCAGGCCGACATAGCATATGCCGGCTGACCAAGTTATCCCGGACGGCCCACTCTCCGCTCCCGAGCCCGGGCCAGCATACGCAGCCCTTCATCACCCCATTGCCGACTCTTCATCGGCTACTCTCCATCGATGCCGGGTCTTGGGACGCCCCTGGCTCAGACCGGCATAAGCTCTCTCGACGGATACCAGGGCCAGCTACCACCTCCCAGGAGATAAGAGCAAAGGATGAGATGACTAGGCAGGAACAAATCAAAGACGGTGGCATGGCCACAGTGCCTGTGATGTGACGACAGTACGCGTCCATGACGCGTGCACAGTGCGGACAAGACCCCAGTAGGAAAATCAGCTACATCGCAACACCCATATCGTGCATAGTGTTCTGTGGGCCACCTCTTGTCCCCTGGGCTCCCCTTTATAAGGAGCACCAGGGGGAACGCTCCGGGCAGGGGCTTAGGCTCATTTTCCCCCCGTGAGCTCAGTCTCACTCCCTCTCCTGGCTAGCTTAGCACTGCACTGCTCTCACATACAGCTCAAGGAGCCCTTGTACATATCACATATACGGAGATGAGAATACACCAAATAGGATAGCTGCTGCAGTAGGGGTTTTATCTCTCGCGAGAGCCCCGAAGCAGGGTAAATACTTGTGTTCATCTGTTCTTCTGTGTGCGCTCTTCGGTGTTCTATCACTCCCCGAATCCTCTAGCATCCATCGGCCCCAAACTTAAGCCTACCCCTAGGCATATGTTGTTCACCACGATGACAGTTGGCGCCCACCGTGGGGCTGGTAGTGGCGCTTGCTGGGCTAATTTCGGATGGGACCTTCTTCATCGACTCTAGCGAGCACCTCGCATGGCGTCGCGGGGTTTCCGCTCGCCGGGCCGCTTCATCAAGCTCTTCGTCACCGCCACCAACGTCGTCAACAAGGCTACGGTCGGCTCACCGTGCTTCTGGCTAGCTCGGCGGCTCTACGTCAACAATGCCGCCGCGCTCGCTGATCTCTCTAGCATCTCCAACCGCACTCGAGGGCTGGCGTGACCGTTGCCGCTCCCGGCGTCCGCGCCGCCGTCGGCGTCTTCCCCGCGCTGGCTCTGCCACGTCCGGCTTCGCCCGCAACCAGTTACCCTTGATCCGGCGTCGCCTCGGTCAGCTTCGCCCGAGCCCGGCACCCTCGCCATCGGCTTCACGCTGTGACCGGGTTCGCCCGGGGGGTTTGACATCGACATGGCCTCCACGCTCACTCCTTCTTCATCACCGGCGCTGTGCCTGTACCCGGGGACTGCAGCGTGCGAGCCGTCTCTCCTGCTCGGCCCGGTGGCTCTACATCGACTCTGTCACCGTTGTCCGGCTCTGTGTCGGCCGCGTCCGTGCGTGTCTAGGTGCGCTCTGTATTCATGTACGCCTGCGAGCGACAGGCCGAAGCATAGGTATGATGGCCACTGATGGATGTGGCGTCGTAGCCAAGTAAAGTAGAGAGGCTATAGAGAAAAGCTTGTGTCGGCTTTGAGGCACAGACCGAGTTAGTGAATAGAAGAAAAGAAAAGAGATAGCCCGGCGGTTGGTGTGTGTCGGCTGAAAAGAGTCAGCTACCAAGATAGAAAAGTCAGCAGTATCATGTCGGTTGTTACATGCATGTCGGCTGAGTGTGCTCGCCGAGTAAAAGAAGGACTCGGGTTGAGTCGGGTGCTGATCGAAAGCACGACCGAGAGATGTTAACTCGGCTGAGTTTTGCGGCACCGACATAAACATCATGTCGGCTGGAAGTAGACCAGTTGAAATAGTTTGGCCGAGTTAAAAACTGGCAGAAAACTGCCGTGATAATCTGCCGACATAAGCAGTATGTCGGCCAAAGGAAAATCTGGCATGCTGCTGCCAGCAAAAGTCTACCGAGACTAAAGCATGTCGGCTCTATTTGGTTGACCCATGCAGGTCTCGCTCGTCTTCGACTCCGTTGGACGCCCGGGCCTGGGCAGACCTACGCTTCTCCGTTCAAGTGCGCATCAACAAGGCAATGTAAGTAGTTAACGTGTAAATGCTAGTACCAAGCATAGGAGGATAACCTCAAAAGTTGCTCGGGGACTGCCCCTTCGTATCTTGCTTAGATGTATTCCCCGGGAACGAGATGTCTTGACCCGGGGACTGGCCGGCCAGTCAGCCTTATGTTTTCTCCTAGATAATAAAAGTGACTCGGGGACTCGGTTGAGACCGAGTCTGCATCTTCATGCGTAATTCTGCTGGTTCTGTCATATGCTAAAGTTAAATTCATCTGTTAGCAAAGTTGCTGTTAAATACTCTTTATAAATATGCTTGGACTAACCCCGGATGGTGGTATCGGTTCTACCGAGTGAGTGCTCATCATCAAAATCTTGATCATATTGATTATCCCGAATCAACGTTTATCTCAGTTTGCCCGAATCGCCGTTTATATCGGCTTGCCAAATATCACGGCATCCACCCATATCTCCGAATCGCTGTTTATGTCGGCTTGCCAGAAATCACGGCATCACCCGTTCATATCGCCAAGTATCATGGCATCGACATGTGCGTCAGATCACCACATATCTCGGTTCGCCTTGTATGCCGGCAAGGCCTGTGGACGTCATGTCTGTAATGCCAGCAAGAATCTGGTGGACCCCGCGTCCAAAAGCCGGCATAGCCCATGTTGGCAATATGTCGATGAGACATTGCCCAGGTTGGCAATATGTCAAAGCAGCCCAAGCAGGCTATATGTCGGTCCAGCTAAATGATGCCGACATAATATTACGGTAATGCCCAAGAAGGCTAGAAACCGGTATACAATGATGCCCAAGCAGGCTATATGTCGGTCCAGCTAAAAGCTGCCGACATAACATTTCGGTAATGCCCAAGAAGGCTAAAAAACCGGTATACGATGATGCCCGAGCAGGCTATATGTCGTTTTAGCTAAAGGTTGCCGACGTAAATGTATGGTAAAAACCCAAGGTGGCAAAAACCGACATATGAGATATGCCCAAGCAGGCAATATGTCAATCCAGCTCTGGCTGTTGACATCTTACTTCGGTAAATGCCCAGAGTGGCTAAAACCGACATATGACAATGCCCATGCAGGCAATACATCGGACATGCGCGTGTCGGCTGTTTAAAAAGTGATAATGCCCAAGCAGGCTATATGTCGGTCCAGCTAATGCTGCCGACATACGACTTCGGTATACGCCCAGAGTGGCTAAAAACCGACATACGCCTTCGGTAATGCCCGAGAAGGCTAAAAACCGGTATATGATGACGCCCATGCAGGCTATATGTTGGTCCAGTTAATGCTGCCAACATACGACTTCGATAACACCCGAGTTGGCTATAAACCAGCACATGACAGTGGTCATAAAGACTATATGTCAATTCGGCTCACGCAGGCAATGTATATACACCGACTTAGCTCCAGAAGGCCAAGTGCTGATGAGACCTTGCCCTGATTGGTAGCATGGTTGTTCAGCCTGTGCAGGCTATATTTTGATGACAACTCTGAGATACTATTTTTTGGTAAGACTATGCACGACTCTACGAGTCCCACATAGCCTCGGGGACTACTGTCGGGGATATAACCCCGGATACCTCAGAGTTGGTATAGTAGAAGGAAGAGACAATAAACAAATGCGTATAAGATAAAGGAAAAGCAGAAGAGGGCAACCTGAGCCGACATTGGCATGGCCCAGGCCGACATCCCGGTCGTTGATCCGACATAGGGTTATGTCGGATCCTTTGACCCGGTTGGGCCGGTTCTCCACTTCAGACATACCCCGCGGGCCACATCCTCTGCAACGGCTCCTCATGACGGCATCACGCCAGCCGACATAGGCTTATATCGGCAGCATCACTCCCGGGTCGACCCACCTTGACTACTCATCCGGCCGGGCCAGTGCCCGGGTCGCCATGACGGGTAAGCGCTGCTACCTCGGCACGCCCCGGATCTCCTTCGACCGGCATCCAGGATGCCAAGATATTCCAGGCCGACATAGCATATGCCGGCTGACCAAGTTATCCTGGACGGCCCACTCTACGCTCCCGATCCCGGGCCGGCATACGCGGCACTTCATCACCCCATGGCCGACTCTTCATCGGATACTCTCCATCGATGTCGGGTCTTGGGACGCCCATGGCTCCAACCGGCATCGCTGCCAGTTCCTCCTCGCCGGCTACCTCGCCACCTTATGTCGGTCTTGGGATGCCCCTGGCTCAGACCGGCATAAGCTCTCTCGACGGATACCAGGGCCAGCTACCACCTCCCAGGAGATAAGAGCAAAGGACGAGATGACTAGGCAGAAACAAGTCAAAGACGGTGGCATGGCCACAGTGCCAGTGCGGACAAGACCCCAGTAGGCAAATCAGCTACATCGCAACACCCATATCGTCCATAGTGTTCTGTGGGCCACCTCTTGTCCCCTAGGCTCCCCTTTATAAGGAGCACTAGGGGGAACGCTCCGGGAAGGGGCTTAGGCTCATTTCCCCCCTGTGAGCTCAGTCTCACTCCCTCTCCTGGCTAGCTTAGCACTGCACTGCTCTCACATACAGCTCAAGGAGCCCTTGTACAGATCACATATACGGAGATGAGAATACACCAAATAGGATAGCTGCTGCAGTAGGGGTTTTATCTCTCGCGAGAGCCCCGAAGCAGGGTAAATACTTGTGTTCATTTGTTCTTCCGTGTACGCTCTTCAGCGCGCTATCCCTCCCCGAATCCTCTAGCGTCCATCGGCCCCAAACTTAAGCCTACCCCTAGGCATCTCTTGTTCACCACGACGACACCTAAAAACCTTATTAGATCAAAATCAATCTCAGGATAAAGAAGAGCCACAGGTGCAATTGGTGTGTGTCTTCCCATGGGGAGCGGGGGTATATATAGGTGGAAGAGGAGGAGGGTTGCTTGGGGTAGGGGCAAACCCCTCCCCCTGGGAGTGTCGCCTCCAAAGCCCCTTCTCCAATTCGGGTGGGACTCCTGGTCCCACTTGGTATCCTCCCCCCTCTTTCCTTTTTATCTTCTTCCCATTAATTAATTAATTGACTTTCCAAAAATAATAAAAATTAAAAGGATTTCCTTGGGGGGGTGCGTCCGGACAGGGCCACCCCGGCCCCCATGCGGCGGCCCCACTTAAGTGTGGCGCAATGCTAGGGTGCCCAGCGTCCCCTCCGGCACTCTCCCCCCTTCCCGGGTTTTCTCCAAAACTCTTCCGAAAACCTATATACCCTTTAGAGCAAATCATCGACTCTATCCATTGATGTCATAAACATATTCCTAACATCTCGGGACATCTGATTTCCTCGGATAATTCTCTGAAACACTTTCAGACTCTCACCGGCATTATATGTCTCTCATGGTAACTTCTTCGAGATATAGGGCTCATGTTCCTTATTTTTGTGTACGAAGGGATATCTGGACATAGTCGTGTCTTGTATGGCCTATTCAAAACTAGGCATCCACACCTACACTATTTTTTGGTTTTGGTATCATCCACAAGACACCTTTTAAAATAAAGGTGTTTCGCCAGTTTTAAAATATTAGATTAGATTTCAGTGACATCTCACAAAAAAGTTAGAGACAAACAACTTCCAGTCGACATGAAATGTTGTTGACAGAGCCGACGAAACAATATCTTGATGCCAAGATGGGTCGGATTCTCCCATTCCATAACAAGCGCCACCTCGAGGCCTAGGTTAATTAACATTTCAATAGTTTCAAAATTCTTTTTGTTTATAATTAAGCATATCAACTTATTATTGCAATGTTTTGAATTGCATAGTTTCGAGAGAATATGTGGTGTTGGATGTTCTAAGGACCACATCTTCCTCCCGTGTCTATATCCTTCTGTCAGAAAGCTAAGATGAGCCGAAACAAATGAACTGGCTTCGGAGGGGATCAGCAAAGTGGGTCTTCGAAACACAATATTAACTCCTTCAACTAGTTCTCTAAGGCAATGACACATTTCCTTTGCAAGTTAGAAATTTAGATATATTTCGGTGAGATATTGTTGGTGTTGACAATGACATTATGTATTTGAACACAATATGAAAGAAATATGTAAACATGACATTATGTATTTGAACACAATATGAAAGAAATAAGTAAACAATGGAAAGCAGTGTCAAATACATGGACATATCACTAGTATAAAACGGACCTTTCGTCCAGAGCAAGATTTTGCTCTAGTCCCGGATGAATTTGGAACCGGGACTAGAGGGGGGCTCTAGTCCCGGTTCATCGGCTACGAGGCCGGCAGCCTCTAGTCCCGGGTCGTGGGAGAGCTCTAGTCCCGGTTCGTTATATGAACCGGGACTAAAGGGTTGGGGCAGGCCGCAGCTGCCGTGGGGACCAGCGCGAGACCCTTTAGAACCAGTTCGTATAACAAACCGGTACTAAAAGTTTCCCTATATCATCTCCTATCCCAAGCTCCATTTTTCCTGCTCGAGAGCACAATCCATTTTGCTCTCTTTCCTCTACCGAGCTCGAGTTAATCCCCATTTTTTCCCTACCATTTCTCAAGATATTGGCGGCACCCATCTATCCAAGGGTCAGCAACATCATCCTTATTCCGGCGGCATTGCAAGTTTAGCTCATTTCGTTGCTAAAATTTAGCTCATATCATTTTTGTAGTGCTAGCTAGGTGTTTGATGAAATGCCAACTTAGAGAGTTCATTTTTTTATATATGCAATTTGAGCTCTAAATTAAATTATGATTTGTAGGTATGAGTGTCGTCCCGTCCCCTTCCTCACCGTCGTCGATCGCCCGCGCCGCCCTGTCGCCGGCAACACCTTGGTTAGTCTCTTGTTTTTATCTTTTTTTTTAAGAAAAATTATTACTTGTATGATTAGATGCATAGTTATTAGTTGTATAGTTTTTTTACTTCTATGACTGTTTGTTATATGTATAGTGTCATGGTTTTGATATCCGTCCCCGTCGGCCCTCGTCCGGTCTATGATTCAGATGTGGTATATTATCTTTTATAACTATTTATGATAAGTTTCATGAAATTTCGCCCTTCGCAGTGAAGGATGACCCAAGTCTCCTGTTAATTAATGAAGATGCTCCATGGTTACGGCGCAGAAAAAACCCAAACACTAGATAGGGATGTTGGTGATGTGTAATAATGTATTAAACCTTTTATGTAACTTCACCGTTAGATGTATGCAGGGAATCTGAATGATTTGTATTCGGTCGATGAACTGAAGGATTTCTATATAGAACAAAACACACGGTTTCCCCTGCATACAGCCCAACGGTGCCTCGTGAGTGCCTGCATATCAAATGCACCGTTGGACGTATGCAGGGAATCCGAATGATTTGTATTCGGTCGATGAACTGAAGGATTTCTATATAGAGATGTCCTCTGTCTTTGCCTTCCGGACTAGCTTGACTACAGTATGAACCCTCTTAGAACTGAGAGAACGCTTCTATGCCCAGCTCAGGTTTTCTATGTGAAGGACATGTCCTCCAGACCGAAAAAAGAAAAAATAAGCAAAGTAATACATCACACGATGAGCCAAAGCGTCACATAGTTCTTTCAGGGAAAAGAAACATCGTGGGAGTCGAGGACAAGACAGACATGTCAGCAGATTATGATAAGTTTGATGAAATTCCGCCCTTCACAGTGAAAACTGACCCAAGCATCCCGTTACATAATGAAGATGCTCCATGGTTACGGCCGAAGAAGCGATCATAGCGATCATAAACAAGGCACATACGCCAGATGGGGATGTTGGTTATGTGTAATAATATATTAAACAATTTATGTATGAGTGTTCTCAAACTTGGCACACAATGTCCCATTCCTTTTGGTACCACTTGGTTCTAAAGAAAATGCATTAAACCTTTTATGTAACTATGTTCTGAAAACTCAGAAGAAGTTGGAACAAAACACAAAGGTTCCCCTGCATACAGCCCGACGGTGGCTAGAGAGTGCCCGCATATCAAATGCACCGTCGGGATGTATGCAGGGAATCCGAATGATTTGTATTCGGTCGATGAACTGATGGATTTCTAGATAGAACAAAACACATAGTTTCACCTGCATACAGTCCTACGGTGGCTAGAGAGTGCCCGCATATCAAATGCACTGTAGGACGTATGCAGGGAATCCGAATGATTTGTATTCAGTCGATGAACCATCTTAGCACTGAGAGAACGCTTCTATGCCGAGCCCCTCGAAGATGTCATAGGTCACTGCCCAACGACATCTTCGAGAAACTCGTGCATAGAGGAGTCCTATGTCTTCTCTTTCCGCTGTTGTCGTGCTCTTGTTCTTCATCTCCTCCTCATGGTGGGTATTTATAGCTAAAAGATCAGGGCAACTCTTCATCTTTAGTCCCGGTTGGTAGCTGGAACCGGGACTAAAGGAGCGTTGATATGTGTGCCTTATCTTCTGCTAGAGATCCAACGGCTCATAAGCGCTCGAAAGAAACACACCGCTGATCCAATGGCTCACAAGCACTTATGACGGTAATGCATTTTTAATTGAAAATGGAAAAATGGTTTTGGATTACTTATTTAAATTCCAACACTGTTTTGGATTACTTATTTAAATTCCAACACTTTTCATTTTGAAATTTTTGTCAGATTCAAAAATATTAGTTAATGCATTTTTAATTGAAAATGGCAAAATGGTTAATAGTTTGAATAATTATTTTGGAAAACAAAAAATGTTTTGGATTACTTATTTAAATTCCAACACTTTTCATTTTGAAATTTTGTCAGATTCAAAAAATATTAGTTAATGCATTTTTAATTGAAAATGGCAAAATGGTTAATAGTTTGAATAATTATTTTGGAAAACAAAAAATGTTTTGGATTACTTATTTAAATTCCAACACTTTTCATTTTGAAATTTTTCTCAGATTCAAAAAATATTAGTTAATGCATTTTTAATTGAAAATGGCAAAATGGTTAATAGTTTGAATAGTTTGAATAATTATTTTGGAAAATAAAAATGTTTTTATTACTTATTTAAATTCAAACACTTTTCATTTTGAAATTTTTGTCAGATTCAAAAATATGTAAAAGTTATTGAAATCTCAAAAATATGCAGAAGTTATTCAATTTCAAATAAATTGGTCAATCGCGCGCCAAAAACACCTCTAGTCCCGGTTCGTGGCACCAACCGGGACTAGAGGCTTTTTTCTGGCGCGCCTTTTCGGTCCACCGAAAACACCTCTAGTCCCGGTTCGTGGCACCAGCCGGGACTAGAGGGGCACGGGACTAGAGGTCCTTGGTATAAACACCACGCCCCTTATCCCGGCCCGAGCCATAGACTGGGACACAGAGATATCGATCGGAGCACCCGCGCGCCGCCTATGAAGACGACGCCGTCAGGCTGCCCGAGCCTGCGCCGCACTCTCCTCCGGCCGCCCGCCGCGCCGTGCCGCTCCGCCATCCTCCGTCCGCACGCGCCGCGCTCTCCTCCGCCCACTCAGCCGTCCGCCTGCGCCGCTGCCCTCTCCACGCCTTCCGCCCGAGCCACCCTCTCCGCCGTCCACCCACGCCGCCCTCTCCTCCGGCCCTCCGCCACCCGTGCCGCCCTCCGGCCCACCGTCGCCCGCCCCACACCGACACCTAGCTCCGATCGATCGAGGTAAAAATTAGGTTTAGATAATTTAGTTAGATAATTTATTACACTAGTTTACATTAGTTAGATTTTTTACACTAGTTTACCAAAATTTAGTGTTAGTAAAAATTAGTTAGATTTTTTACACTAGTTTAACAAATTTAGTGTTAGTAAAAATTAGGGTTAGATAATTTAGTTAGATAATTTTTTACACTAGTTTACATTAGTTAGATTTTTTACACTAGTTTACCAAAATTTAGTGTTAGTAAAAATTAGTTAGATAATTTAGTTAGATAATTTAATTTTAGGTGGTTAATTAGTTAGATTTACTAGTTAGAAATATTAATATGCTAATAAGTCCCATAATAATACTAGTTAGAAATTGGGTTAGAAAATTAGTGTTACAAGAAAATTGGGTTACAAAAACTAGTGTTAACAAACTTTAGCAAAAAATAGTGTTAGAAAAAATTGGGTTAAAAAATTAGTGTTAGCAGAAAATTGGGTTAGAAATTTGGGAAAGATTCTACGAGCTGTCAAATTAGAAGCCCCCAATAGGATTACATATGATGTCCGACATCATATGTAATTCCATTAGGGGTTTCTAATTTGACAGTTCCTGGAATCTTTCCCAATTCTGCTAACCCAATTTTACACTAGTTTTTTAACCTAATTTTTTAGTATTACTTTTGTAGTATTACTTTTTTAGTGTAGAAATAGAAATTTTGACTTAGCTGTTTTTAGTTTATTGTTCTCGGCGACGATGTCCCTGTTGGACCAGAGGGGCGATGTGTGGGACTGGGCTCCGCCGGGCTGGCACTGGGAGGTGCTACCTTCCGGGACGCGTAGCTTGGTGAGGAATCCGGGTGATGTCGTCGACCCGGATCTTCTTTGGTGGCAGTCGCGTGGGCCATGCTCGGTGCAGAGGGAGCCGGCCCCCGAGGAGGTGGTACGTCGCCGTATCAGGGAGGAGGACGAGCACGTCCGTCGCTACATGTATCTATTGGATAGGCACTATAGCAATAGTTGGTCGTTTCTTCAGAGGGTTCCTTATCATGTGAGCTATGACCCTGTGAGGGTTCCTTCTCTTTGGATGCGCAGCGCCGGCGCCGCAGCACCCCGGGGCTCAGGAACCGGTCGAAGTTAGTTTGAGATGTATTAGTGATATTACTCGTGATGTATTAGGGTTAAATAAAAATGGACCCGAGCTATGTAACTGGATTATTCTATATGTATTACTGATACTTTTGCATATTTGATCAATGTTGCTTTTGTAAAATGAGGAAAACAATGTTACCTACTTTCAATTAGTCGGCTAATGCTAACATTGCTTTATCTTACTTTTGTAATATTTAAGCAATGGATCATTTCAACAGCATAGACAATGAAGAGGACATTTTTGCCATTTTACGGCAATCCGAGGGAAATCCGAGGTCGATGGAGCAGAAGACATCGAAGCAGAAGACATCAGAGCAGAAGACGGCTCACAATTTTTGAACGAGTCCGGTCAGGGAATGGAGGTGGAAAACGAAGCGCAAACGAGCCATGAGTGCGATGACGACTCGGAAACTGGTGGACATCCGCCGTCTGGCGAGGTATATTAAGTCTCTGTTAATCAGATGCAATAATAGAATTGTATATATATGTATTAACGAATGTTTCTTAATTTAGACCTCCGCATTGACCAAATCTGTTAAAAGTAAACGAGTCCATGCGAAAGGGATGGAGAAAGATGAGCATCTCATAATCGAGGTCGTCTCTTCACAGGGCAAACCATTGCTTCCCGAGAGGAATGCAAATAAGTTTGTCAATCTTATAGAAGTCGAGCAAGAGCAAAGAAGAGGAGGGAGCAGGAGGAGGAAGCCCGGTTGAACAACCTGAAAAATAGAACGAGGAAATACTTGCTATTGTAAAGCACCAACAAAAGCAAATAGAGGAATTGCGCGAGCAAGGGCCAACTCATCAGCTGTAGCAAGATAGTCATGAAGCCGGCCCATCTCAGTGGAGAAGCTCAGTGGCTTCCACGGCGGTCGATGCTCATGAGGCACCGATGGATCGCTACCCCGTGGATGATATCAGGGAGAAGAAAAGTTGTGAGCTACATGTGGGAGTGAGGAACTTATCCTTCAAGGTGGCGGACGGCTATGCTTATCTTGTGAATCTACAACACGGTGGCATTGCAATGCGATTCTAGATGGCTATGGTAGTGTCGGCGTGGATCAAGTTCTACCCGGATATAAATCAATGGAGCTTGAAATTCCTGGAGCTGATGATGAGAGGACACTGGGAGACGTCGGGGTGGTATCATTCTATGGCGCAAGAAATACATCGTGCTTCCTGGCTCGGCGCCAAGGCCACCATCGTCTCCTCCGAGTCGCCATTCGCCACCTCCAAGTCCACATGATGACGAGAGGGACGACCACCACCACACGAGTCCATCTCGATCTCCGCCGCCGCATCACCCGACTCCTCAGCCGACTCTGCCGCCTCCGCTCACTAAGGCTCAGAGCCAAAAGAGGAAGCGCACCCCTTCGTTTTCGATGGGTAACCGACACGGACCCCGACAGGAGCCCCTCCCAAAAGTACCGCCGGCTCCTCCCGTCTGAGCTTACGACCGGACTCCTGAGGAAAACGCCGTGATCATGGACGCCGAGGTGAAAAGACAGTTTGCAACAGCCATCGCAATCTGAGATAAATAAGGCTGATGACTATTTGCGATGTATGAGGAAAGTTAGCGCCCGCCCAAAGAAAAGTAGTAGTGCCAGCGGGAAAAGAGACGTTGCTCAGCTCGGACAACAGGCAAAACAGTCGATCTCCCCACTCAAGGTGTTACCCACTAATCAGGGCTTGGCGGCGTACATTGCAGCTGTACCATCCCATATGATGGCGATATTTGCTGCAGGCGCTGGTATTTCTCTTACTCAACTGGAAGCAGGAATAGACGGCGGAGATATGGGGCCTATGTTGGGAGTAGTATGGCCATGGAAATACGGGGAGTCTCTGGTGCCACCTGATCAGATCAATCGTCTACCAACACAAATGCGAATACTGCATGACTGGTACTTGGAAGTCGTAAAGGAAGAGCGAATAATGATCCCTGTGAAAATTACAGAAGAGCATTTCATTGGTAAAGACGAGATGACGATTGATTTTGAAGAACTCTATCAGTTATACAAGCTTGATGCCCTCGACTTGAGTATCATCAGTACCTATTATCTGTAAGTGATTCAATTCATTTGTTTCCATAATAAAGTCTGTAGCGCATCTCGTTCATTGCCTATAATTATGCCCACTACGCTATTTATGCGGAATGAAGAGTCATGAATATGACGTAAAAGGAATATTTGACATTGGGTTTGTTGACCCAGTACGAATTAATGAAAAATTGCTACTAGAGTTCCCCCAGAAAACGGAGAGCAACTTGCTAAGGTTCATACAAAGGCAACATTATAAAAAGAATATAATGTTTCCTTACAACTTTGGGTAAGACTGTTACTGTCTTGCACACATTAATTTTTGCTTAATCGAATGTTAGTTGCAACTAATGAGTTACTGACATATATAAACGTGTGCGCAGCTTCCATTACATTCTGCTAATCATTGAAGTTGACTCTGGAAGAGTTGAACTCCACGACTCATTGGATACAGCCAAAGAGAAGTGCCAAATCATTAAAGATGTGCTCCAAAGGTAATTTCAATCATTATCGCACTATATCGGTCTCTTTTGTTCATTTCCCGAGATATCAAGTAACTAATAACTTATTTATTCATTTTTTTTACCGGGCACGATTTGGAAACTTTTCATCGAGAGGACAACTGGTGAATTTCAAAAAAGCTTTCGTTTCATAAAGTCAAGGTAAGTAGTACAAGCTAGGTCCGTGCATCTCTTTAATTCTAATTTCAATACCATTATATCATGCTTGATTATTATTTTATTGAATTCTATTCTCGTAAAGTGCGAGAGGTAGCCATCGTCGTCCAATTTGTGTGGATTGTTCGTTTGCAAGTGGATTCGCCGGGAGGTCAGTGAGCGGAACGCATCGAAATTTATAGAGGTACGTGAACAAATATATTCTCAATTTATTTTATTACCATTGTTGAGTGTCATTCATAATTATTGTTATAATGATTCATCTTCATATTGATCTCCTTCTTTTATAGTTGCATGAAATGTGGAGTAAACCGCCACCGAATGAGCGCTTCAAGAGGAAATTGCGGGATTTTTGGTGAACCACGTCATAAACCCTAAGGGAAAATACAATGGCACCCGACGGCTCTAGTCCTGGTGATGATCTTGTAGTCGAATAACTAGACAGGCTTTAGCCCCGGTTGTGATCTCACTGTAATTAATTAAAATTTTGAATAATCATAAAGAACAAATTATATTTTTATCAGCTAGATATTTCTTTTATGAATATTTTGATATGCTATATGTATTTTTCTGAATTGGAATTAATTAACCACATATTTTGAAATTTTGATCAAAATATGCAATATGGCGGGAAATCTCTAGTCCCGGGCCGTATTACGAACCGGGACTAGAGGTCCTCACCCACGCGCCGAGCCACCGGCCACGTCGGGGACCCTTTTGAACCGGGCCGTAACAGACCCGGGACTGGAGGGAGGGGCCTCTAGTCCCGATTCCGCAGTCCCGAGTCACTATCCGGGACTAGAGGCCCTCACCACCCGGGTCTAGTGGCCTGGTTTCCACTAGTGTATCCACCGGAGCACCCACAACCCACACATGAAGAAACCGAAGAGAGAAAAAAATCATGCCCATGGACGACTTGTTAACCACTTCCATACACTAGTAGGAAAAAGGCTATCGCTGGCGAACGCAAATAGGTTACCGCTGGCGAACGGGTTGTTCGTCAGCGCATACCGCTGGCGAACGGGTTGTTCGTCAGCGCTGCTATCGCCAGTGGTAATAGGTTACCGCTGGCGAAGTGTTATACTAGTGGCGCGTTCTCCGCTCTGTTCGCCAGTAGTAATATTTTTGGGGATTTAAAAAATATTAATACTAGTGGCGTGCTTTCCATTCTGCAGACCCCACTAGTATTAATTTTGGATTAAAAAAAATTATATATACACATGTAATCTATTTGTCCAAACACATGCATATTTATAACACCTCGAATTATTGTCTTATATTTTCTATTAACCTGGAATACATGAATATTTTCTTTGGCATATGCCAAAATCTCATGTACAAAGAAAAATAGTAAAAATTGCTTAGGCCTTGTCGATGTCGTCGTCGTCGCCGGCACAACAGCCCCGTGTCGATGTCGTCATCGCCTCTACCACAGTCCCATTTCAATGTCGTCGCTGCCGCCACAACCCCTTGTCGATGTCGTCGTCGCTGCCACCACAGCCCCAAGTCGATGCCATCAGCTGCAGGTCACCGGCTGTGTTAACTTGATAAAAAAGGGAGGCCACACAGAGGGTAGAAACTAAAAGATGGCATTGTTGGCATTTGGCAACGGAGAAAAGTCACAGATATTGACAACAATTGTTAACATCAGCTATTGAAATATTAAGTAACTTCATAGTTAAATGAAGTATCATGCTGGAACATGCACGTCATGTGGTAACAACGATACACAAATTGGAAAAGTAAAACACTAAGAAGCTAGCAAATGTCTTAATGTACAAGAATATATTTTGTCAATTTTCTGACTAACATCAGAGGACCAAATTTTTGAGGCTGTGTTAAGGTAAACGGAACATATTTGGTTGAACAAAGCAGTAATACCTGGCTGATAGCATCACAATGAGACAGTCTTGTCACTGTTTCAACAGACGAGCTAACACGCCCGTACAGATTGTTTCCAACGCTTCCCATCAGACTACGCCCAACTACATAGATCAACAAGCAGTTGCACTATCTGAATTAGCTAAGCATCATATTTCAGCTTGGTAGGCCAAAGTTTTTTATAAGGAGACATTTGAAAGGAACAGGGCTACATAAGATTGAACTCGACACGTGGTTCCAAGAATATCATCTTCTCATAGTGTCATGTATCAGAGCCAGTTATGCTAGTTCTCTACTTCCATAAGCATACGGCCAAATATTTACTGCTGCCTCAAGTCAGGAGGTACTACGGAAATTCTCATTGTCCAATGGAAAGCTGTGATGTGATGTGATGTGATACGCATGGAAACAGTACCTGACGAACACTTTGACCTCAGGAACGCGGCCATGTTGCCGCCACCGCCCGACTCCCTGTTCCTGGGCTACCTACGAACAAGAAAGAAGGATGCGGACGTTAGTCAGCGATGCACAGGTCGACCATGTTGCCAAACCCAGCAATAAGAACACGAACCCACGCACCCACCTCTTGGAGCGGAACTGGACAAGAAGATCAGATCCAGGGAAAGCAGCGCGGCGTCGACGGCGGAGAGAGAGAGGGAGGTAGGGAAATGAGCTCGACGGAGTCGAGCGCTGAGGGCGCGGTGCCAGGTGACGATGTAGCGAGCGATCGGACGGGACGAGCTCGTTTTCCCCCTGCGCGTCGGCAGCGGCGTCCTGCTAGCAGCAGATGTGGTCGACGGTGCACAGCTAGCTTTGCGCTTCCGTTCGGCGGAATCGGCACGGCCGCCGTCTCCAGGTGCGCATCCAATGTGCGACGGTGCGCGGGTAGAGTTAAGGACGGCCGCGACTGTGATGGATCCGGTGGGTGAGACAGGGGCGGCGGCGAGTTTGGGGAGAAGGGGATCGATGGGAATGGGCGCAGGCGGCGAGTGCGAGTGCGTTCTCTCGGGAACGGGCGGCTGGATGGGGAGAGCGGCGGAGAGAGAAAGGGGTTGGAGGGTGTGTTGAGCGGAGAGAGAAAGGGGATCGAGGGTAGCAGGAGGATAAGGAGAGAGAGGAGGAAGCTCGGGGTGGGCGTGGCCCGTGCGCGCGGTGCAGGCCGGATAGAGACGGCACGCGCGAGGTGCGGGGCGGCCGTAACTCACCACTGGCGAAAGCCCTTTCTGGTGCGCCGGCGGTATTACGTGTATTAGTGCCGCTGGGTCGCACTTACCGCTGACGAGCACGCTATTCTATACGCCAGCGGTAATTATAAACGTTTGGCAGCGGTATTATACATGTTCGTCAGCGGTAAATAGCGCGGCTATAACCTGTTTCCTACTAGTGATAGAGTCATCTAAGCATGTGGTAGTAATATGTTTCATAATAGAAAATGAGAGTTAGAGTTTATTATTGCATATGTGAATTATTTGTCAATTCCCATATGTCATATAGAATAAGAACTATTTACTGAAATATATATGTAACTAATATAATTTGGTAACTGATTTACAAAAGTAGTAGAATAAGGGAGTTAGGTTTATAGTTAGATATGTGATACAAAGCAACGGCTCATATGTCATATAGAATTACACCTCTTTATTTATTTATCTAAATATTAATCAAGTCACCCATGTAAACAAAATTATAGACATACCCAGCCCATGACTAATTTGGTTATGTACCCACAGGCAAGAAATCATACTCATAACGTACTATTCTACTCACATACGTCACATATCTATGGGTACATATATCCATGGGTGAAATTGACATATTGACCTGTTAATGAGGATAAATATATTTCATTTTAATTTATGAAGAAAATAAACTTTGTTATTCCATTCGAGAGACCATAAAAAAATTCGTCCATTTCCTCAAGTGGATTGGACCCTACTTATCATTTGAACCACAACACTATTATGATAACCATTCATGAAAAAAATCTTGCGGAACTGATGTTTTGGGTAGCAGAATATTTATGACGGCTATATAACCATAACACTAATGAATCAAACAACAAACTAAAGATGATGCCCTCGCTTCTGCAAGGGCCACCATGCTAGTGTCTAGTGAAAGTATGGTGGTCTTAGAGCATCTCTAGCAGAGCCCGAAAACGTGTTTTTCGGTTCGCGTTTTGCGCGTTTTACGGGCTGAAAACGGCCGCGGCAGAACAGAAACTGTAAGGCCGACCGGTAAAACAGAACAGAATATTCTGTTTTACTGCTCAGCTTTACAGTTTCTGTTCTGCCGCGGCTGTTTTCAGCCCGTAAAACGCACAAAATACAAACATGCCAAATTCATCACAACTATGTCAAATCCATCGCAATTCAAACATAGTTTTGAATCGCATGCCCACAACATCTTATCAAATGCCCAAAAACGTACACCCAAAAGCCCACTATCATTATCCAATGCCCATAAACCTGATCAAACACCGGCACCACCACCACCACCACCACCGTCGGCGCCTGCCATGGCTTGCTTCCTCCTCCCCAAGATCTCTTTCCTTGTCATGTCATGCCACTCCTTGGTTATGTCGTCCATTCCATTGCGGTCCATCATCATCATCTTGTTCTCTTCCGCAAGGAGCTTGGCGACGGACTTGTTCTCGTCGGCCTTGGCACGAATCTCCTCAATAGCCGCCTTGCGTATCCCCTCCTCCCGGAGTTGTTGCCACCATTCTTGCTTCTCTTGAGCTCTCTTCTCGGCCAAGATCATCTTCGCTTCGATTGTCTTGGCCACCATGGTCTATCTTCTCTCTCAAACTTGAAGCCTCAGCTTGTATCTTTATTTTCTCCTTGGCCTTCTTGGTGTCGTCGGGCCTCCTCTTGTTCCTTCCTCCTTCCTCATCATCTTCATCGTCATCATCCTCAACTTTGGAGGCCATCTTATTTGGTTCTTGGTCTCTCAACTTCCACTTGTCGCAATTCTTGAGCAATTTCCAACAATGGTCGAAGATGTATGGCTTGTTCCTCGAAGCCGACATTTCAATGTACCTTTGTCTTGCAATGCGGTCCTATGATGAAGAGTTGGGTTGTGCCCCAAGCGAAGGCGGAGATGTAGCAAGCAGCAGTTTTCCCTCGATAACGAACCGAGGTTTATCGAACCAGTAGGACCTTGAAATCAACAACAAAGTGAATGTTGAAGATCTCTGGCGCTTAATCTTCAACAGACATGGACCTGCACACACTCAACCAAAATACTTTTCCCCCAACGGCGGAAAGGTTGTCAATCTTTCCGGTCTCGCAGAAAACAAAGCGGTTAATTATATAGTGAAATAGATGAATTATGAAAATGGACCAGAGGAGTAATGATGGTGAAAAGTGATGAATAAAGGTTGCAATCAATGTAAAAAGATGGACCGGGGGCCATGGGTTCACTAGTGGAGTCTCTCGAGTAAATAGAACATTCATATGATGGGTAAACAAATTACAGCTGGGCAATTGACAAGATTATAACATAAACTTAATCTAGCTATGACAAAGAGAACATGATAATATTTAAGTAGGCATCACGACAATGAACAAAGACCGTTGAATCCAACTGCATCTTTGTCTAAAAAGTCCACCGTGGGATCGCTATCCTGCCTGTCACCCATCGGTATTAAGTTGCAAGCAACAGACATTTGCATTAAGTAAAGCGCATGAAGTAAGCAATATTAAATATCAAAATAGACTTTAACACCGATGTTTTACCCTTAGTAGCAACAGCACACCCTCGCCCTTAGACGTTTCTGTCACTCGTGCCCAGGAACAAAAGGGGGCATGAACCCACTATCTAGCATAAATACTCTCTCTTGGAGATACACACAATCACTTGGCCAAAGTAACTACACACATCGGAGAGCATGCAAGAACATAAATCAACATATAAGAATCATGCACAATCTGATCATAACTTTATAATCCATCGGATCCCAGCAAACACATCACATAGCATTACAATAATCGATCTTGATCATGTTAGGCAACTCACAAGATCATAAGACATGAAGCACAAGAGAGAGAGACTACCATCTAGCTACTGCCATGGACCCAAGGTCCAAGGTGGGCTACTCACAAATCATCCCGGAGGAAGACATGGCGATGAAGAGCCCTCTGGGATCGATCTCCCCTCCGGCAGAGTGCCGGGATCTGCTTCAGAATCACCCCCGAACTAGGGTTTGAGTTGACGGTGCCTCGAGATGAATTTTCTGGAAAATAATGGCCGCCCCGTTGTTTTTAGGGTTTTAGGGATTTTATAGGCGTCGGAGGGGGCCGAGGGGACCCACCAGGAGCAGGGGCGGGTCCCACCTGCAAGCCAAGGGAGGGCCGCGGCAGGAGGCCGTCCCTGCCCTGTGGATGGCCCCCTGGGCTGACCTTTGGTCTTCTGGTGTCTTCCGTCGCATAAAAAATCTCCGTAAATTTTGAGCTCAATCCGACGATATTTCCTGTGGTGGATTTTCTGAAATACAAAAACAGTAAAAACAGGAAACTGGCACTGGGCATCTTGTCAATAGGTTAGTTCGACAAAATGCATAAAAATGATTAATATGATAATAAAAACATGTGACAACATCACAAAACTAGCATGGATCAATCAAAAATTATAGATACGTTTGACACGTATCAGCATCCCCAAGCTTAACTCCTCCTCGTCCTCGAGTAGGTAAGTGATAACAAAATAATTTTTGATGAGACATGCAACCAACACAATCGTGATCAAGATAGTAATGCAAAACATAGGATGTGAATGAAGTGATACAAACCAATTGTCTATAGTTGATAGCAAGAAAGTAATGAATAACCAAGTTGAATCATTTAAGCAAAACCTTTCATAAATAGTACGTTAAAGACATGAAAGCAATATGATCCACATATTTGATTAATTCACATAGGTAACAATTCCATGACAAAAGTGTTTGAGAATCAAACAAAGAAGATGTAAGTTTTAGCAAAAAGCTTCAACTTCCAACGGTAAAGTCAATATAAAGATTCATGTTTAATCTGACAATACAATATAAAACCCAAAAATATCATCCATCATTGTTTCCACCATCCTTTCCAACAACTTATAAGCATTTTCCATTTTCTACCATTTAAAAATCCGAAAATGCAAAAATACTTTTATATCTTGCATTCACAATATAAAACCCAAAAATATCATCCATCATTGTTTCCACCATCCTTGCATATTTATTTATCATCATTGCATATTTATTTCTTGTTTTGCATTTGTTTTATTTTGATATCATTCTCACACCTTGTGCTTGACAACCACTTGGTGAGGTTGAGGGCACAAAACAATTTACTTTGTTTGTAGGTTCTCAAGGGAAGGATAAGAAGATAAATCTTTCACTACTGATTCCCCGAGAGTTCGATATTAAACCCTCGAGTCACCCCTCATGGGGAAACTGTCTTTCCTATACTACACACTCTGCACTTGGTGTCTCAACCTAACCCATATTCTTTTGACGCAGGTAACTACGTCAAGGGCCATCAAGACAATTTTCTGGCGCCGTTGTCGGGGCATCATTGATGTAAATATTTGTCCAAGGAGTATCTAACAAAGTCAACTTCATCACCAACTTGTGCTAACACCTAAGCTTGGGGAGGTTGCACCTAAGTGAGCATCATCTTATCCATCTTTACCTTCAAATCATTTTATTTTGTTTTGTTTTTGTCTTGCATATCATATTTATATTTCGGTTTGCATATTTTATTTTTAGTTTTGCATAAAAAATTAAAAACACATAAAAATTTTGCAAAAACATGGGTGATAGAACTAAGTTGTGTGACTACACAAACACTCCAAATGATCATTTTATTGCTAGGCCCATTGCCACACCTGAGATAACAGCTGAGAGCTATGAAGTAAGTCCTAGTTTGTTAAACTTGATAACTAGGGAACAATTTGGCGGTAGTGCTATGGAGGATGCCTCTATGCATCTTCATGATTTTATTGAAATATGTGACATGCAAAAATTTAAAAATGTGGAAAGTGATATTCTAAAACTGAAATTATTTCCTTTCTCACTTAGAGGAAAAGCTAAAGAGTGGTTGCATTCACTACCTACTGATAGCATTAATTCTTGGAGTGATCTAAAAGAAGCTTTCATTAAGAAATATTATCCTCCTGTTAAAATTTTGCAAAATAGAAACAATATTCTTTCCTTTAGGCAAAATGAACATTTTGCCATGGCTTGGGATAGGATAAAACTTATGCTTAGAACTTGTCCTTCACATGGGGTTAATTAATGGACCATATTACACTCTTTCTATAATGGTCTAAATTACATGTCTAGAAATATTCTTGATTCCGCTGCTGGAGGGGCTTTTATGAGAAAAACTATAGTAGAAGCTAAGAACATCTTAGAAAGTATTTTGCAAAACTATAGTCAATGGAATACTGAAAGAGCATCTAATCCATCTAAGAAAGTAAACTCCATAGAAGAAACAAATGATTTGTCATCTAAAATGGATACTATTCTTGCTTTCATTAATAAACAAAATAATGAGAATGTCCCTTTGCAAGAACTAGTTGGTAATAATCTTGAAAATGTTGATGTTAACTTCATTAGGAACTATGGTAATAATGGGTATGGTAACAACAATTATAATTCTTATAATAAACCCCCATATGTGCCAAACAAATATACCACTAGTAGCAATGTTTCTAGTGACTTGGAAAACACCATTAGGTCATTTATATCTACTCAAAAGGAGCTTAATAAGGAATTTATATCTAAATTTGAAAAACAAGACTCTTTGTTTGAAAGGGTAGATCAGCTCACTAAGGAAGTTTCCTCATTAAAGAACACCATTACAGATCAAAAATATGAGGAAACAATTAAATATTGCCAAGAGGTTATAAATAAATCTTGGGAACACATTCATGAGCAAGAGAGAGTTGCTAAGGAAACTACTATGGTAATGAAAGAGAGAAAAGTTGAGGAAGTTAAAATGCTTAGTGAAGTCAAGGAACCACTACTTGGCTTAGATAATTGTAGCTTGCATGAATTAATATCTATCCTACAAAAAATTGCAAGTGATCCTTCCATTAATGTCAACCAAGCAGGTTTTGGTTCTTATATTGCTAATCATGTTTAAAAAAAAGATTGCTGGGTACAACCAAGAAGCTATGATACCACCTAAGCTTGGGGATGTATGGATTCCCAAAGTACTAGTGACCGTTGGAAAAGAGACACACCATGCTATATTAGATCTAGGATCTAGTGTCTCTGTTTTATCTAAAGAATTATATGAAGTTCTTGAATTAAAGAATCTTGAAAAATGCTCTATTGAACTTGCACTTGCTGATGATTCCATTAAATATGCTTTAGGAAAAGTAAGTGATGTTATGGTAGAGTTGCGTATGACATTTGTACCTGTTGATTTTCTAATCATGGATATGGGGAATAAAACCTCTAGTCCAATTATTCTTGGAAGACCTTTTCTTCGTACTACAGGTGCTATCATTGATTCAAAAGAAGGGAATGTGAAGTTTCAGTTTCCACACAAGAAGTGCATGGAACACTTCCCAAGGAAGAGGGACATACCAAAGTTCAAGCTCCCTCATGAGCTTCGTCCACAATAAGTATCAAGTAAGAAGCTAGCCTAGCTATATGGCTATAAAGAAAGCGCTTTACGGGAGGCAACCCGGTTGTTTTTATTTTTGATTTTCTTTGTGTCCTCTTGCTGTAACAAGAGACTTAGTTTTTAGTTTAGTTTCTGGAATAATTAATAAAGTGCCAAGTTTTACCTATATTGGTATGAAAAAGTTGCTATTTGCATTCGGAGATTTTATTCCAGCACGAGTCTGTGCACGGTATAATTTTTAATTCCTATTCTGTAACTCCGAATGAGCTCATATTTTTACTGTAACTGAAATTTTTCATCCTCTGTATGTCCGAATTGTTACAGAATTTTTAGACATGATTAAGTCGGGTAGAAAAATACGTTTCGCTGCTGCTAGTTTTCTGGACAGATTCTGTCCCATATTGTTTGATGCATGTTTTGAACTTTTAATATGAATCTTGTTGATCCAATTAAGTTTATAAGTAGGCATACAACATTATACACTCTCTGGACATTCATATGAATTTTTGTCTAAGGATTATATGCAGCAAGTAATGCATTTGTCTATCACTACTAATGTCACCCCACAGAAAAGAAATGGGAGAAACAGTGTTTTGAAGTTTTTTCACAATGATTAGAGGAGATGCACCAAGAGCTATCCAAGGATGGTGAAGACCATAAGCTTGGGGATGTGAAGACAACCCCACTAGACCAACACACTCTCGGTTTGCACACGTCTAACTTCTGTTTTTCTATCAATACACTTTATCGCATAAACTTGGAGCGTCTTTTATTTGCTTTTTATTTTGGTTTGATTTTTGTTTTGAGACCACCACTATCATTTTTATATGAGATAGCTACTGGAATTTTGGGTTGAATAAAGTTGGATGCTAAATAAAAAAGTGGGAATGGGATGTTTAAGTTGATTTAAAAAGATACATATATTTGCATAATTCATATGTTTTTAATGGGTATCAAATTGCAAGTGTTTTATCAAGAGCTATTTTATATTCATGTTTAGATGCTGAATGTTACTTTACTTTGTTTAACATGGATTGGTTAGTTCTATGGACACTTGTGCATGCATTTAGTTGGTCAACTTTCTCCCTTTTGCTAGCCCAAAAATTCCAACAAGTAAAAACTTGTTTTCCAACACCTTCAACCAAAGTTTTTCCAGTGAGTCCACCATATCTACCTATTAGCTTTATGCTATTCCGAGTATGTTTATCATGTTACTTTGTATTATCCATACCTCTGAATTAAAATGCTTATGTTATTGATTGTTATGGGAAAATTTTGGTTAAATAGCTCTCACACCTTACTATTGCACTTAATAAACATGAACCATTGTGATTAAAATTATGAAGTTGTGAATTTGACAAGAGTCTTGGTTGCTAGTTAGCCCAAATGTGCTGTCACATGGCAAGCTTTCAACATTGCACTAAATTATATCTAGTTGATATCATGTACTTTTGTTTATGGATGCTTATCATGGTGCCAAATAAATATGGAAATTTAGTAGGTTTAAGTAGTTGTATAAATGGCTAGAGAGATACCTGGGCCGCCAATCTAAGCCATGCTGTAATGGTGGAAATTTACTTACATGCTATGTGAACCTTCAGTGATACACCTCACAATAAAAAGGGCTTATGTTTGTTTGTCTTGTCATTTTGACATGGGCTTGTTCCATGTCCTGGGACAAGAGGTAACCCATTTGACCCTCTTAATGACGCTATTATACAATGCTTTTACTTGAACTTGCTTTGTTTCCCAAGTTGAGTAACACCATGGTGTAGGTACTCATATTCAAGGGGCATGAAACTTTCAACCATTGCTTTGTCAAGCACACTGCTCATAATTGCTTTCACTTTAAACTTAATCATTAAACATGCTATAATAAGGGGTAATGAGAGCTTGATACCAATGATACCACATTGCAAACATTAACTTAAGTAGAAGCATTTGGAAGTTAGATGAGACTTGTTCATGTTTTTACCTCTACTCATATATATCTATCTATCCAAAGTGTCCAACTTTTACATTCAGTTTTATAAGACTACTCTATGACCATTATAGGATCTTTTTACTTTTTATTATGCATACATTTGGTCCATAGTACTTTCTTCTATGTTACACTTTGTGAATTATCATTGAACATCCTTGCATTGAATATTTGATATCACTTCATAATCTATCTTGCATATTTCTATTCCTTTAAAGAATGAATCATTTGACTTTATGTAGCAATAGTAATCATCTTTGATATCCATTGATAGTCTTAAAATGCAAAGTCCATGTTGGTTTTATCACCTTCATACTCGAGGACGAGTATAGGTTAAGCTTGGGGATGTTGATGCATGTAAAATGCATACATGAACTTTGCATTGAATTACTTATATTTCAATCATATTTGCATCATATAAGGGTTATATCATTGTTTTCTATTGATTTTGGGAATATTTCACAGTTTCCCTATTTTTCTGGAATTAACCATGCTCTGGCAGAAAACCCTATTTTCTATATTTTTGAGTTTCAGGGACCCAAACGACGTCCAAATGATCTGAAAATTTACGGGGATCATTTTTTGGAAGGAAGAAGGCGTATGAGCGAAGGAGGCGAAGAAGTGGAGGCCCGAGGGCCAAAACACCTAGGCCCACGCGGCCAGATTCCCTGCCACGTGGGACCCCTTGTTTTGGGCCTCGTGGCTCCATTGCCGTCGATCTTTCTTCCCGAAGCTTCATTTTGACCTAAAAACGACAATAAAAATAGTCTCCCAACGTTTTCCAGAGGAGAGCGCCGCCGAAACACAAAAACACCAAAACAGAGACCTGGAGCTGCAGATTGGAGGGGGAAAACTCCGGCGGGGCGCTGTCGACGTGGTCTCCATCTCCCTCGACGACTTCTCCACCGTCTCCATGATGAAGAGGGAGTAGTCCACCCCTAGACTATGGGTTTGTGGAAGTAACTTATGTATCTCTCCTCTCTTTGAGCTTCACTAATTAGCACCGTATGAGCTGCCGAACATGATTACGGTCATCTATGTAATACCTTTGTGGTGGATCTCTTTATGAGTTAATATATGTTTGAGATTGCAATTGTTTTGTTTCAGTTATGAAAATAGATGCATATTATGTACCCCGTTCTTGTCTACTTGTTGTGATCAAGCATGTTTATGAGTGCGTATGTGGGGGAACATGTGCATTAGTTGGAGTAATGAGGGGGTGGCTAGTGCGGTGAAAGTGAGAGAAGTTCTGCGATCCACTTGGGTATTTTTACCTTACTTCGTTGCCTCACTAGGGATAAAGAAAAATACCATGCTACCGGAGGTGTGGGTGTGACCATTGCCACTTCTCCATGACTAGATCTAGCATGTTCTTATTTTTACTTCATATCATAAGACTTAAAGCTATACTCTGACTTATCATAATTACTGAGGTGCTAAGATTTTATTCACATCTTGGTGGACTATAAGAGAGATTAATAAACAAAAGATCTCTATGTTAGGACGTGATGCCCATATAATTAGTAACTTGTCATGAAACCTTTTTGTTGCAATCTCATATGTCAATTCTAGTGTTCCATTGTCTACCACTTTATTAAAGAGAGAGTGCATTTGTGAAACCATGAACCCCGGTCCATTTTTAATCATAAGAAACACCTTTCCAACAACTTATAAGCATTTTCCATTTTCTGCCATTTAAAAATCCGAAAATACAAAAATACTTTTATATCTTGCATTCACAATATAAAACCTAAAAATATCATCCATCATTGTTTCCACCATCCTTGCATATTTATTTATCATCATTGCATATTTATTTCTTGTTTTGCATTTGTTTTATTTTGATATCATTCTCACACCTTGTGCTTGACAACCACTTGGTGAGGTTGAGGGCACAAAACAATTTACTTTGTTTGTAGGTTCTCAAGGGAAGGATAAGAAGATAAATCTTTCACTACTGATTCCCCGAGAGTTCGATATTAAACCCTCGAGTCACCCCTCGTAGGGAAAACTGTCTTTCCTATACTATACACTCTGCACTTGGAGTCTCAACCTAACCCATATTCTTTTGACGCAGGTAACTACGTCAAGGGCCATCAGCAAGAAATACCATGCATAGGTAGATACGGTGGACTCAGCTGGCAGGATAGTTTGGCTTTGGGATTTGGATGCACGAGTGAACCATACACTCAGTACGGATTTTTAGGCTTAGCAAAGAAGGTATTTGAAGCAAACATATAATATTAACCGGTAATAGAGTAACATAAGACATTAGTTAATCATTACCATAAAAGCTCCACACCGTCTCCCTTGTTGACCAAACAATTATTTTGATGGAAATATTAGCTTAATTAATTAACAACTACGAAACACCACACAGTTTCAAGCTTTTAACTGTATTTCTTTACTAATCAATTCGACTAAAATAACCAGCAAGTTTAAGCATTCGTCTTAATATCTCAAAACAAATGAGAAGTATCAAGTATCCACACAATGATCTACAATACTATGCAGGCTTTCATTTCATTCCACTATCACACGAATAGCATTTTGTCACTTTGACGATTCAAGCAATTTATCAATAACAACTCTTCAATAAATATAAGTGAAGAACAAGAGAGTTTAACAACAACTACTAGCAGCTCTAAATAAGATAAAAGCTAAATGCGAGAGCTTACTAGCAAACAAACAATAGCTAAAAATACTCAACAAAATATAAGCGGAGCACTGGAGTATTTAAACGAAAAAACGGAGCGTGTCTCTCTCCCACATAAACAAAGCAAGGATCCAACAAGCATATGACCAGCAAACAAACAAACAAAACTGAAAGTAAAAAGATGCTCCAAGCATAGCACATAATATGTAAAGTGATAAAAACTTAGTTCAACGAAGACGACCTCATGATAGTCGATGAAGAAGAGGGGATGCCTTAGGCATCCCCAAGATTTGACGCTTGATAGTTCTTGATATTCAGAGGGGGTGCCATGGGGGCATCCCCAAGCTTGAGATCTGATCCATCTTCAATTTCTTCATTATCCTCTCCTTTGGAACTTAAAAACTCATTTCACACAAAACTTCTCATAAACTGATCAGAAGGTTAGTGCTCATAAATTAAAATACACATGTGTTCAACTCAAGACAAATTGCAAAACAAATTTATTAGGCATTAGATACTGTTCACTAAGCTTCAATGTGGCACTCCACCTCTAGAGTATCACATTTGACGATATTAAAGAGACGAATACAAAATAAAAGCAGAATCTGTCAAAATCTGAACAGTCTGTAAAGATCGAATTTTTTGAGACACTTCTGTAGCTCAAATCAGAAAACTCAAAACTAACGAAAGATATATAAAAGTATCAGGCTTGTTGTCTAAAAATTTCATAAAAATATAAAATTCAGAGATTTTTTGGATTTTCGAACAATGAAGGACAGAAATCTGTTTCTGGACAGCAAAACAACACCTCGCACTTTCAATGCATTAGAGGCTAAACTTGGCACAAAAAACCAAAAGAAAAAGATACAATGAAGTTGCTACAGAGGCAACAACTTCAAGACTCAAGAAAAGTAAAAAAGCAAACTGAAAGTAAAAGATGGGTTGCCTGCCAACAAGCGATTTTCTTTAACGCCTTTTATCTAGGCGCAATGCCAAATATCACGTTTTTTTCGAAGGCCTTTGCAACTTTTCCTTCAATAAGCACTTCTTTCTCTTTGAGAGGAAAGGAAAACCTGCCCTTAATGGGAAAACGAAAGCGTATGCAGCCCTTTTTAACATCAATAAAAGCTCCCACGGAACGAAGAAGGATCTTCCAAGAACAATATTAGCTTGAGCTTTTGACTCCAAAACCAAGAAATCGACCAAAGTTGTCCTATTTTTAAAAGTGACAAGGACTTCATTAAATCTTTTATAGATTTTTGAAGAGCTACCATCAGAATGAGAATGACAAAGAGGATAATCAAATAAGTCTCCAAAATTCATAGTATCGAAAACCATTCTAGGCATAGTTGACATCATAGAACCAATATCACAATAAGCAAGGAACCTTCAATCATTTATTTCAATAGGAATATAAGGTTCCTAATCTCCGTCTATTTCAAGAAATTGATAATTTTTAGAACTCTCCTCTATTCCATTTAAATTTAGATCACACAAAATATTTTCTATTTTATCCAATCTATCAAGTATTCCATCAATTTTCTCGTTCATGGGAAAGACAACCAAACCATTTATAATTCTAAGAGATTCCGATTCATCAATTTCAAGAAAGTCTCCTCCAGTAATAAAGTCCAAGGCATGCTTACATGCATCGGATAATCCTTAGTAAAAGCATCTCAGTAAAACACACATAGCAAGCATGGGTTGAATCTTTTCATGTAATTCTGAAATTCTATCCCAAGCATTTTTTAAACTTTCTCCACCCTTTTGTTTGAAGGTGAAGAATTCGTCCAAGAGGGTCATATCAAGGGTAGTAAAGCTAGACATTACGATAAAGCAAAATAACAAGACAGGAATAAAGATTACACTATTTTTTTTTGGGTTTTAAAATTTTGCAATAGGAAAAATAAGCTAACGAGAAATAAAATAAGCAAGACAAAAACAAAGTAAAGTGATTGAGAGTGTGAGACTCCCCTTGTTGTAGCTCCAAGATCCCCGGCAACGGCGCCAGAAAAGAGCTTGATTGCTACTGATGAAGAGTTGGGTGGTGCCCCAAGCGAAGGAGGAGATGTAGCAAGCAGCAGTTTTCCCTCGATAACGAACCGAGGTTTATCGAACCAGTAGGACTTTGAAATCAACAACAAAGTGAATGTTGAAGATCTCTGACGCTTAATCTTCAACAGACGTGGACCTGCACACAATCAACCAAAATACTTTGCCCCCAACGGCGGAAAGGTTGTCAATCTTTCCGGTCTCGCAGAAAACAAAACGGTTAATTGTATAGTGAAATAGATGAATTATGAAAATGGACCAGAGGAGTAATGATGGTGAAAAGTGATGAATAAAGGTTGCAATCAATGTAAAAATATGGACCGGGGGCCATGGGTTCACTAGTGGAGTCTCTCGAGTAAATAGAACATTCATATGATGGGTAAACAAATTACAGCTGGGCAATTGACAAGATTATAACACAAACTTAATCTAGCTATGACAAAGAGAACATGATAATATTTAAGTAGGCATCACGACAATGAACAAAGACTGTTGAGTCCAACTGCATCTTTGTCTAAAAAGTCCACCGTGGGATCGCTATCCAGCCTGTCACCATCGGTATTAAGTTGCAAGCAACAGAAATTTGCATTAAGTAAAGCACATGAAGTAAGCATTATTAAATATCAAAGTAGACTTTAACACCGTTGTTTTACCCTTAGTAGCAATAACACAACCTCGCCCTTATACGTCTCTGTCACTCGTGCCCAGGAACAAAAGGGGGCATGAACCCACTATCTAGCATAAATACTCTCTCTTGGAGATACACACAATCACTTGGCCAAAATAACTACGCACATCAGAGAGCATGCAAGAACATAAATCAACATATAAGAATCATGCACAATCTGATCATAACTTTATAATCCATCGGATCCCAGCAAACACATCACATAGCATTACAATAATCGATCTTGATCATGTTAGGCAGCTCACAAGATCATAAGACATGAAGCACAAGAGAGAGAGACTACCATCTAGCTACTGCCATGGACCCAAGGTCCAAGGTGGGACTACTCACAAATCATACCGGAGGAAGGCATGGCGATGAAGAGCCCTCCGGGATCGATCTCCTCTCCGGCAGAGTGCCGGGATCTGCTTCAGAATCACCCCCGAACTAGGGTTTGAGTTGACGGCGCCTCGGGATGACTTTTCTGGAAAATAATGGCTGCCCCGTCGTTTTTAGGGTTTTAGGGATTTTATAGGCGTCGGAGGGGGCCGAGGGGACCCACCAGGAGCAGGGGCGGGTCCCACCCGCGGGCCAAGGGGGGCCGTGGCAGGAGGCCGTCCCTGCCCTGTGGGTGGCCCCCTGGGCTGCCCTTTGGTCTTCTGGTGTCTTCCGTCGCATAAAAAATCTCCGTAAATTTTGAGCTCAATCCGACGATATTTCCTGTGGTGGATTTTCTGAAATACAAAAACAGCAAAAACAGGAAACTGGCACTAGGCATCTTGTCAATAGATTAGTCCGACAAAATGCATAAAATGATTAATATGATAATAAAAACATGTGACAACATCATAAAAGTAGCATGGATCAATCAAAAATTATAGATACGTTTGACACGTATCATCCTACAACAAAGAAACCATGTCAATGTGCAAACATATCTAAACAATGTAACTAATGTAAAGCAATGCAAGCGCATCTCACCCAATCGGCCTCATTAGTGCCGCTAGGAGGTGCATTGTGCACTTGCATTGCTCCAAACATCCACTCCAACGGCTACACGCCGTCTTGATCGCATCCCAACGACCTTGGAGAGATCGAAACGTGCGTGGAACCGTGGTACCATTGTGAGGCATCAATTGGAAGAACTTGTCCTCAACCCTTTACCAATACCGCTTTCCTGTTTGGTCGTTGCCATGGATGGAATCGAGAGAGATGCTCTCCCAAGCCTTGATCAATGGTTCATCTTCTACAACGGTGTAGTTCACCGCCCTAGGTCGTTTGATCTCCTCCACCTCCACCTCCTCCTCCTCATTGTCATCACCACCAACATCAACGCCACCGTCGGTCTCGTTGTAGCCGAAGTGACCGAGTGGGACTTCATCGATGTCCACCGCGTCGTCATTCAACAGATCGACGTATGAGGTCGCCGCGGCATCGAGCAATGCGGCGCTTCAAATTTAAAATGGATTCAAGCCTTGCGCAATGCAAGGACAACTCAAAATTGAAGAGTTGAGGATTCATACCTTACTCCACCGGCCGCGGGACTGGGGGGCGGAGAGGGCGTCGGGTTGAGGGGCGGCGAGAGCGCCGCCGTCTTCATCCTTTTCAGCGTCGCCTTCATCGACTTGGGCTTGGCAGGCGTGGCAGCGGCGGAGGAGGCAGTGGCTGCGTGCGCGGCTGCAGCAGCTCCCACATTTCCGAGGCGCTTGCGCATGGGGACGGTGGTGACCGGAGCGGGGGCGGGTGAGGGAGCGGCGGTGGACCCAACCGGCAGATCTGGCCAGCGTGGTTGCGCGGCCGATGGCGCCTCCGCGACGGGGAAGGACACTAGCGAGGGGTCGGAGGCCTCCGTGGCGGCGCTAGAGGGGGCGGCGAGGTCGGCCGGAGCGGGGGAAGAGAAATCGGCAGCGGCGGAAGGGGCGGGAAGAGGAACGAGCTGAAATGTCCGTCCCGCCAACGCCTCGCAGGGTTTTCAGGGCACCCTCGGTTTGGCGAGGAAAACTGTGTATACTCGGGTCCTCGCGCAAAATTCTCGGGCGCTCGAAAAACATTTTTCGGTTCGCGCAGTTTTTCGGTCGCTGTTCCGTCTCGTTTCTCAGTTCCGAAACCGTAAGAGTCGTGGGGTTACTCTTTGACTACCCCACGGTGGTGATACCTGGGTCACGCCAAGTCCATCAACCCTATGGCGAGGGCTCAAGGAAGGCCCAAGGAGGATGACGTGCGGCCCGAGATAGTCCACGTTAGGTCATCAGCTTCGTTCATCCTGTAAGTGCCATCGGCACCGTTCACCCGAGACCTAGCCTATCATATAAAGGCTAGGAGGGTCCCCTCGTCTAGGGTAACGCCTACGCATACGCTCATAGCCGCCATCTCAAACCCTAGCGAGATTGCCATCTTGCCATTGTAGCCACACTCAACATCAATACCAAACAAGCAGAAAGTAGGGTTTTATCCTCCGGGAGCCTGAACCTGGGTAAACGCCTCGCCTGTTAGCCGTCGTGATCACCAGCGCTCACCTCTCTTCCCCTTAATCAACCCGGGGTACTCGACCCAGGGATTTGCCGAGTCACAACCTCGTCAATTGGCGCCGTCTGTGGGAAAGAACGAGCGCTGGAACCATGGTCGCACCGGCTCCATCAACCTTGAAGCCAACCTGCCTCGGCTCCCTCGAGTACTTCAGCCACCCGCCGGCTCATCGCTCGGTGTACGCTGAACTGCGTGAAGGTATGTGGATCACCTTTGGTACCATGCACTACCTCATAAACAACTACGGAACACTCCGATCTACAACGGCCGCGCTACGCGCGGTGGTGACGCCCGCATCTGCCTCGACTACGTCAACCACGCCTTCACCCACCGTGGAGATCGCATCTACTGCGATTGCACGATCGCATCTTCGACTGCCGCGAAGATCGCATCTGCCCCGACTACAACGGCCACGTCATCACCTGCCGTGATCGCATCTACCGCGACTGCGGCGATCGCATCTTCAAGTGCCGCGAAGATCGCGCTCGCCTCAACTGCACCAACTGCTTCCACGCAGAGATCGCACCCAACGTGACCACGACACCCGCATCTCCGGCTGCCAAGGAGATTGCATCGGCTGGCGATCCCTGCGCGGATCAAGTCTACTTCGACTACCTTGATCGCGTCGCAGGCAAGGCCAAGATCTACATCGACTCCACCTACGTCAGCCACGCCTTCGCGCCGCGAGATCGCCCGCAAGCCAATCGCACCCGCGTCAACGACAGCGACTCCATTTCCCCGCCTCCGCGGTGAAGGTCGCGAAACTCTACGGAAAGAGCCTCAATGGCGACTGTGGTACCCACCACGTTGCAGACATTTTCGACTCCGAGCACGGCTCGGACGAAGGAAGCAGCAATGGAAGCATCAGCCCCACTTCCCAGATTTACCCCGCACAAGTTTACATGGCCGGCCCGTCGCGGGCCAACGGCGACGAACCCGCATACCCACTGGAAGTAGTCATGCCAGACCAGACGACGCGACTCACCATCACCCGCGACATGGCAATCAGAGCCCTGAAGCACGTTGAGGAGGGCACGTACCCCCCACCAGACACACCCCGAGAGGACCTTATGGCGGTCCAGTACCTGCTGCGGAAGGAAGGCGAACGACTCCGCGCAGAGAAGGCCGAGCTACTCCGACGCAAGGAGGAAGCCGACGCGGCGAGTGCCAGGAGGGCCGCTTATTCATTCACAGCTGCCTCGACAGAGGTCTCGCAAGGAGCAAGGCGCCACAGGGCCCGCGTGCCCCGGATGATAGAGGCCGAACGCGCCGGAATCACCCGCAACCTCGAATCATCATACATGACTGAAGATGCAAACGGGATACCCGTCCCCAAAACTCCTGGAGCTGCCCTCATGGCAGTCGAAACATACCTGCGACTGACGCAGCCGCCTGAGGGTGACGCCCGTGCTCTCCTCCACAAGCAACAAATCATGTCCATCAAGGCAGTTGAAGAAGCTCTGGCGAACAAGGCGCCAACAGAAAGGGCGCAAGAAAATCGGGGTCGCCGCGACCGCGAACCCGCAGCACTCGCAGGCCCAGCTCCAAGACAACCGCGACAGCCGCAGCCAGGCGAAGACCTCCGCAACATCATCACACAGAGGACGGTAGACCGCAACCGCACCCAGCGGACGGTCAGCACGCCCAATACTGACGACCGCGACGATAGCGACTTTGAGCCACGCGGCGCCGCATGCTTCAGCTTCAACATCCGCGACACAAGAATGCCCAAGGGCTTCAAGCTCACGGCAGAAGCGGTCAAGTACGACGGAAAGCAGGACCCGAGAGACTGGCTGGAGGACTACCTCATAGCCTGTAGTTGCCAGGGCAGTACTTCGACTACAGCCATGCAGTACATCCAGCTGATGCTCACAGGATCTGCACGCGGGTGGCTCAACACTCAACCCAAGGACGCCTTCAGCACGTGGGACGAGTTCGCGGATGCCTTCGTTAAGAGCTTCCTGGGGACGTACTCAAGGCCGACAACTTTCGTCGAGCTCCAAGAATGCAAGCAAGGACAAGACGAGCCGCTCCGGTCGTACATCCAGCGATGGACCCTGCTCCGGAACACCATGGAAGCCACCTCGGAAGACCGAGTGATGGATGCCTTCATGCACGGCGTCTACCGCCGCGACCTCCGCGAGGAATTTGGTAGGCTCCGGCCGAGAAACATGATTGAGCTCATGAAGATAGCCAACCAGTGGGCAGACGGAGAGGACTCGGTCCGTGATACTTCATGTTACTCCCCAAAAGAAGAGCCCAAACCAAGCAACTGGCGGGAAGGACGCTAGAAGAAGAAGCCGCGTTACCACGGCAATGACTCAATAGAGTTAGTAGCGGCGGGATTTGAAACCCCCCGCGAGGATGAAGCACGCGACGATAGTCGCCAATACAGTCAAAGGCAGTACAGTCGAAGCGGCGACGACCAGAGTCGCCAATACGGCCAAGAGAAATTCACCCGAAGCGGTGGCAGCACCTACCGTGGCGACGGAAGCTGCAAACGAGAGTGGCAGAGGCACACGCTGACTCCGGAGAAAGAGCTGGAGCAACCCTGCAAGCATCATATGTTCAGGAACCCGAAAACGGGCAAGTGGGGATCCCGCCACCTGTTGAAGGACTGCAAAAAGGCACGCAGGATATACCAGGCAATGCAGAAGATAGTCGCTCCGCAAGCCACGCAGTTGACTCTCCAGGCAGCACCCGCAGCGCAGCCAGTCGCGCAGCTGGCTCTCCAAGCAGCACCCGCACCCATACCTGTAGTCGCTAATCCAGCACAAGCAGCGGGAGCTTTCTATCAGCAGCAGCAGCCGCAGCAAGAGGCCCCTGACGCATATCCAGCGGCACGCGGACAGCTCAACATGATACAGAAGGGGCGTCCTTCAAACAGGACCCAGAAGATCATCACCCGCCAAGTCTACCAGTCTGTCACCTGTCCACCTGCAGTACCCGAATACCTGAGAGGGTCAGAGACACCAATCACGTTCTCCAGAGCAGATCACCCGCCTGCGGTACCGCGACCCGGGCACGCCGCTCTGGTAGTCGAAGCTCTGATCGGGGATTACACCTTGAAAAAGGTGTTCATGGACGGAGTCAGCGGCATCAACATTACCTTCGCCGACACCCTCAGAAGGATGAACAGGCCAATAACAAACTTGAAAACATCAGAGAACACCTTCCATGGCATAGTACCAGGGCAAGCAGTCACGCCCATGGGAACAATCACACTCGACGTCATCTTCGGCACACCCGACAACTTCCAGAGGGAGGCGATCGACTTCGAGGTAGTCGATTGGAAGTCGCAATACCATGCGATACTCGGGCGCCCATCCTTTGCCAGATTCATGGCGATACCTCACTACGCCTACCTTATGCTCAAGATGCCTGGACCCAAGGGCGTCATCACGGTGCACGGCGACTTCGACCGCTCCAACAGCTGCGACCGTGAATTCAACCAGATCTCTAAGTTCTTCGGAATGGAGGAGCACCTTGCGATGATGGCAGTCGACAACGACAAAACCATCTTCCCGCCACGCAAGAAGCCAGCCAAGGACTCCGCCTTCAACACGACTGACGACACAAGAACCCATCAAGTCCACCCGACGGACGCCAGCAAGACAGTCAAGGTGTCGACAAGCCTGCCTATCGCATAGGAAGGCGCGCTCGTCGAGTTTCTACGTGAGAACTGGGAGATCTTCGCCTGGCAACCTTCTGACATGCCAGGCATACCCAGGGAACTCGCCGAGCACTCCTTACGCGTCCACAAGGACACCAGACCCGTCAAGCAGACCATGCGACGCTTTTCGGGTCCCAAATGAGACGCCATCAGCAAGGAGATCGACCGGCTGCTCCACGTCGGATTCATCCGAGAGATCAAGGACTCGGACTGGGTAGCGAACCCAGTCCTGGTGGAGAAGAAGAAGACGAAAAAACTCCGCATGTGCGTCGACTTCACCGCCATTAACAAGTGCTGCCCCAAGGACCACTTCCCGCTCCCGCGGATAGACCAGATCATCGACTCGACTGCAAGCTGCGCACGCCTATCCTTCCTGGACGCCTACTCCGGGTACCAGCAGATCAGGATGAAAGTCGAAGATGAATAGAGACTGCATTTATCACACCCCATGGTGTGTTCTGCTACCAAATGATGCCCTTCGGGTTGAAGAACGCTGGAGCCACATACCCATAAGCATACAGGAACAGCGACTTCCACAGCAGCCAGTGGGGTGCGATCCCCAAGAAGCACTCGCAGAGCACGATAAAGCTCGCGATGCTCAAGATGCTATTGGGATTCAGATCGTGGATCTGAATCCCATAAGCATACAGGAGCCCACGAACGAAATCGTGGAGGGGGAACCTGAAACCCCGCGGAAGAAAATCCACGAAGCACACGCGTTCCCCCTCGTGAGGGGCAGGAAATACCTCCTTCCCTGGAGCGCGCACCGCCGCCTAGTCCGCCGGCGATAGCAGTCCCTACGCGCGGAGGGCCTCGAGATCGGCCTTCTTCACCAACGACTTCGTCCAATCGCCGTCGGGCTTCTTCATCACCCTAGCCTCGGCGGCGGCGGTGACACCGGTGGCATACTTTCCCCTCTTCATCGTGACCTTGCTCATGGAGGGTGGAGAAGAATCTGAAAGAGGAGCAGCAATGGAGGAGAGAGCAGTGGAGACGACGGCGAAATGGGGATGGGATGAACTGTTCCCCACCGCGGTGAAAAATATATACCGCGGGGTCAGTTCATCCTAGCCGTTCCCCACGAAACTGCTTTCCACAACCTCATCTGGCCGTCCATGTGTCGCGCAGAGATGCCAACCGTCACCGCCCACGCCGCCCACTACGCGCAGAAATCGAGGCGCCATCATCACGCCACGAAATTTTCGCGCCCAACGGTCAAATCAGTCAAATACTGACACTGGGACCACCATGTCACGTCCCATCGGACGCAGAGTGCGCCGAAAACGTCAGCGCTGACGTCACCTGCGGAGGCGTAGCAAGTAAGCCAATGGGCTGATGGAGCACCCGGACAGTTCATTCGAGTGCAACAAAGATACAGTAAGCTCTAAGAGCTGAGTAGACTCGACAAGTCCATTCGAGTGCAAAAGAAATACAGTAAGCTCCACGAGCTGAGCAAAACTTAAGCAGTAAGCCAAACCGGACGGGTACAAAGTAAGTCACGCAAAGCAAGTTCCGACTCCATCAATTCGAGTCCCTTCTTTACTCCCATCGGGAGCGGGCTTTTCGACTGAAGAAAAATTGAGTTTAACCTCAATTGCAAGCAATTCAGCTTAATCTCGGGGGCTACTCCCATCGGGAGCGCTGTTCGCGCTCCCGAATGACTCAGAACAATCGCAGTCGAAAAATCACCGACCAAAGCAATACTCGTAGTTTTTACCCTGCAGTCGATGTTTCGACTAAGGAATCCTCCATAAGCCCTGAACGGCCGGAGTCGACCAATTTTATTTGTTCCTTTCAGGAACCTGGTGGCGTGCCCAGAAGGAAGGAGTCCTTTACCCGACTCTACGATTCGACTAAGCACTCGGGGGCTACTGTCGTGGGGTTACTCTTTGACTACCCCACGGTGGTGATACCTGGGTCACGCCAAGTCCATCAACCCTATGGCGAGCGCTCAAGGAAGGCCCAAGGAGGATAACGTGCGGCTCGAGATAGTCCACGTTAGGTCATCAGCTTCGTTCATCCTGTAAGTGCCATCGGCACCGTTCACCCGAGACCTAGCCTATCATATAAAGGCTAGGAGGGTCCTCTCGTCTAGGGTAACGCCAACGGATACGCTCATAGCCGCCATCTCAAACCCTAGTGAGATTGCCATCTCGCCATTGTAGCCACACTCAACATCAATACCAGACAAGCAGGAAGTAGGGTTTTATCCTCCGGGAGCCTGAACCTTGGTAAACGACTCGCCTGTTAGCCGTCGTGATCACCAGCGCTCACCTCTCTTCCCCTCAATCAACCCGGGGTACTCGACCCAGGGATTTGCCGAGTCACAACCTCGTCAGTAAGCGGCGGTTATTTTTTCGGTTCCGGGCTTTTTCGGGCTCTGCTAGAGATGCTCTTAGGTGGCCACCCTCCAAGGATGAAGGTGCAAGGGCATCACATATATCCTCATGTTAGTTTCTTGGGAATTATAGAATGAGTGGAACACCTACCTTTAGGAATGTCTTCTCCTTCCCCTACGTTGTTTTTGGTAGAATCAAGTGTGAGACGGCCATTTGGGGATGTGTCGGGTGGTTAAGTTGAATTCCTTGATAACGTGCTACCGTGACGTTGTTGTGACCGGCGGACGTGCCGTGGCGAAATTAGGAGGTAGTACAAAGTGCAACTAATTGCTAAAAAGATGCTACAACTAAGCTGACTGGTTTCGACTACAAAGAGGGGTGGATCGGGCGCTGCTTTGCATCCCTGCTTGGTGTAACCTCTAAAACTTTTCTTTTACCACTGAATGAGGCAATTTGATTGAAGAAAGAAAAATGAGCAAATAAATACGAACGACCTCACGATGATCAGGGCATATATATAAACCGTGCACGGTACACATTGTTGGGGGTGTGAGTCATCAGTCATGCACGTTTGATGCCGCGAGTAAGTTTATTTGGTCGTGGTCGACATGGAAGTGATGATCGTTGGATTGCAAGGTCCTTTTTTTCTGTAATTGCGAACAAAATCAAATAGGAAGCAGAGAAAAAAGGCACTAAATAAGTTTCCAAGTTCATTTAGTTGAGCTAATTCAGGTCTCACAGAAGTAACATCGCAAAAAAGAGGACGTAACAAATTAGTCTGGACGTCTAAACACGTGGCAGATAGAAAGAGTTTCGAACTTGAGTACTGAACTACTACTAGCTGATCCTACTGGTTAGCCGCCGGTACTTGCTGGCCGCCAGCTCCTTTCTTCTTCTTCCGGGATCCGCTGCCCCCATCTCCACCCGAGGTCGAACTTCCGCTGGTGGCCGGCTCCTTCCTCTTCGTGCCGCTGCTGCTTCCAGACTGAGTGTTTGGCTTGGGCTTTTTTCCCGGGCGAGACCCGTCGCCGGACATGGGTGGCTTCCCTTTGTCATACGAGCCCTCCGTATGAAGAGTGGGGCTGGGCGTCGCCTTGGCTGCAAGCCGTTGAGACCTGCGGTTTGCGGTGTGTCTGGTCTCTGGCACGTCCTCGCCCCTGGTGATCCGAGGAACTGGGGCCTTTGTCGTCGTGGATAGTGCGCCATTCTTGCCGGCAGACACCGTGGAGACGCCCGGAGTGCTGCTGCTCTCTATCGCCGTTGACACGTCCTTGCCGCTGGTGACGTTCGGAGTGACACGGGCAGGGGGCTGGTTCGTCGGCGATGTGCGGGCAGGGGGCTGGGTCGTCGGCGATGAGCGGTCGATGATGTCCCGAGTGGCAGTGTCCTGTCCCGGCGTCGGCGGTGATGCGTGGTCCTCTCTCGGCGTCGGCGATGATGCGTTCTTGATGTCAGGCACGTCCTCGCCGCTGGTGATACGAGGAACTGTCTTCTCGCCGGTGGAGTCCGTGGAGACGCCCGGAGTGCTGCTGCTCTCTATCGTCGTTGACACGTCCATGCCGCTGGTGGCGTTCGGAGAGGCAGGGGGCTGGGTGTCCCGAGTGGCAGCGTCCTGTCTCGGCGGTGATTCGCGACGAGGGGCAGGGTTCTCCTGTATCGGCGGTGATTCGCGACGAGGGGAAGGGTCCTGTATCGGTGGTGATGCGCTCTCGTTCTCCTGACGAAGGGGAGGGTCCTCCTGTCTCGGCGACGGCGGTGATGAGGGGTCGATATCCTCAAGGCCAGGAGGATATGTTATAGCTGGCACGCGGCGAAGGAGCCGCCGCCGAAGATCGGCAGTTTCCTCTTCTCCCGTCGGGTTGGGGTGGCGGAGCGCAAGCCTTAGCTGTATGAAGGAGCAGATCATGCCAACCCCGTTCTGAGACTGCAATAATTTGGTCAGACCAAATCCATGTTAATCAGCGTGCTATCTTGGACTGTACTACTGGAAGCTGTATGTACAAGCAGGAGTACGTAAGGGAATGCAAATTTGTCGTACCACCATATAGTAGTTCCTCTCGGGTAGCATCATCAGGCCTCTCGCGGCCCACACAAAACCGTGCACAGTGTAGAACACCAGGAGCGACCAATGAGGCAGCAGTTCAGCGATGGGCGTCTCCATCTGCAATGCAAGTACGCAACACCTACGAGACTGAGCAGAGCACACACACACACTTGATAGTACACATACAGGAGCAGAACGGGAGCAGATTCACATACCAAGAAGCGGAACGTCAGTAGAGGCGCCGCCGCGGCGACCATGCCGGCAATGGCGCAGAGCCACTGGTAGATCTGCAGGTGGACGTGCCCGGCGCTGGACGCTAATGTCAGAAGAAGGTACATCTCAGCAATGGCGAGCGGCATCCATGCGCGGGGTCTCTCGTCTTGTGTGGAGAGGGCGAAGAACGTGAGCAGTCCGACGAGCTGCACCCCGCCTCCCCAAGCATTCACTGCGAGCGGCTCCCGTTGGTTCTCCGTCCACCCAAACGTGCACCAAGTTGCACCGGCGAGCAGGGCCGCGATGGTCGGCTCCGGCCGGCGTCCGCCTTCACCGAGATCGCGAGTCCACCAGGTCCTGATCGTCTGAACGCTGCATTCACAGAATCGGGATCACTACTACTACTATGTTGATCAGGAGTACATTAATTGCAAAACAGCAGGGTGTGTGTATGCATGTGTTGTACTCACAGCGGGGGCACGGAGGCGAGCACCGCCGTCGCGATGGACACCCACTTCATGTAATCCATGGCTCCCGACCGTCACCTGCAAAATT
>QRDG01000395.1:1772426-1863204 GCA_012064385.1 Puccinellia tenuiflora
CGGAGTCGATCCCTCTCCTTCTCCATTCGCACGAAGGCTGTGACTCCCTCCATCAGCTGGCGATAAAACGGCTGTGGAAAGAACAAGACATCAATCTGCGCCCGACTATCCTAGTCACGCACATCTTCGGGGGCTACTCCCATCGAGAGCGCTGTTCGCGCACCCGATACAGATTCTAAAGAACGAGTGAAAGGACACTTACGTGTTCAAGCAGCCCAGCATCAACTGGAGCCGCATCAGCGGTTTTCTCTGGCACGGAGGAGGTCGAAGCTTTCAAGGTCGAAGCGTCACCCGCCTGCGGCTCTTCTTCGGTCACCTTCGCAGTCTGCTCGAACACGGGAGCAGAAGTGTGCTCCATCTCTGGAGGCGAAGAACCGACAGCGCCAGTACGGTCGCTGCGACAAGATAATTCAATTCAAATACTTGCAAAGTCAAAAAGTGCACTCGACAAAACAAGGTGATGGTTGCAAGACTAACCTGGTGACGTCCAGATCATCTTCGCTGCCCAGGGAAACGGAGGGCATCCTCGCGAATCCAGTCGGCGGTGCAGAGCTGAGGGGAGGCACGACCAAAGGCTCCGTCGGGTCGCTCGTGTGCCTGGCACCCGAGGACGACTCGCTCGCCTCGTCCACGTTCTCCACCTCCACCTGCTTTGCGGGTGACGAAGCCGAAGCAGACTCGCCACTTTTTCGCCTCCGTCGCTTCTGCAGCGGCTCTTCATCTTCATCGTCCTCCACTACCTCTTCACTCCAAGAAGTGGCGGAGGGAACTTCATCGTCATCAACCTCTTCATCCTCAGGGAACTCTGCCTCTTCATGAGGTCCATTCTCCATCAACGGAGGAAGGCTGACAAAGCTGGAACGACCCTGTCAAAAAATTCGGGTCAGACAAAAGAAGATTTCGACAGAACACACAAGACAGAAGCAAAACAAAAGGAAGCTTACCTCAGGCACAGGGTTGTTCGGCCCATACGGCTGGGCCGGGCACTTGACGTTGCACGGATCGGCGGCTCGGAGACTGGTGATGCTCCTCACCTTCGACTCAACTTCGTCATCGCCGAGTTCATTGCCCGTGCTCAAGCGCCCACATCGGGTGGACGCGAGCGCGGAGCGGCTGCACCCGAAGCCTGAAGAAGGTGGCAATGAGATGCACCCCGCCTGTCTCGCGCCCAAGGCTCTTCAGCAGGCCACGGAGAAGCGCCAGCAAGGGTTGAGTCGCCTCCCTGTCCCCCTTCGACAGCGGGTGCGCCCATGCCTTCGTCTTCCGCAACTCGCGATCAGCCGCGAAGGGAGGAAGCCCCTCCTGGTCGCACCTGACGTAGAACCACTTCTTCCGCCAGCCTTGGACGGAGTCGGATTTCTTCATCTGGAAGAAGGTGGTGTCGCCACGCACCTGGATGCCGAAGCCGCCCACCGGGTACACTTGCCCGCTCTTCCCCACGTTCCTCCTGACGAGGAACAGCGACTTCCACAGCAGCCAGTGGGGTGCGATCCCCAAGAAGCACTCGCAAAGCATGATAAAGCTCGCGATGCTCATGACGCTATTGGGAGTCAGATCGTGGATCTGAATCCCATAAGCGTACAGGAGACCACGAACGAAATCGTGGAGGGGGAACCCGAAACCCCGCGGAAGGAAATCCACGAAGCACACGCGTTCCCCCTCACGAGGGGAAGGAAATACCTCCTTCCCTGGAGCGCGCACCACCGCCTGGTCCGCCGGCGGGTAGCAGTCCCTGCGCGCGGAGGGCCTCGAGATCGGCCTTCTTCACCGACGACTTCGTCCAGTCGCCGTCGGGCTTCTTCATCACGCTAGCCTCGGTGGCGGCGATGGCGCCGGCGGCAGACTTCCCCCTCTTCATCGTGACCTTGCTCATGGAGGGTGGAGAAGAATCTGGCAGAGGAGCAGAAACGGAGGAGAGAGAGCAGTGGAGACGACGGCGAAATGGGGATGGGATGAACTGTTCCCCACCGCAGTGAAAAATATATACCGCGGGGTCAGTTCATCCTGGCCGTTCCCCACGAAACCACTTTCCACAACCTCATCTGGCCGTCCACGCGTCACGCAGAGATGCCAACCGTCGCCTCCCACGCCGCCCACTACGCGCGGGAATCGAGGCGCCTTCATCATGCCGCGAAAAGTTCGCGCTGAACGGTCAGAACAGTCAATGCTGACACTGGGACCACCCTGTCACGTCCCATCGGACGCAGAGTGCGCCGAAAACGTCAGCGCTGACGTCACCTGCGTGATAAGGTAAAGGGGGCCTGATCTTTCGATGAGATGGATTTCTCTCGATTTGGGTGGAGGTCGACGTTGACGATCCGACTACAAACGTGCGTGACGTTGCGCCTTAGCAATCGCTACACCAACTTCCGAGGCTATTGATCTCGCCGGGGCTAGATCAACCTGATCCGAAGATCAATTCCTGCAAGCAATCGAAGAACTAGCAAGAATTATAGATGCAATCAAGATATTGCGGATTAAAGATGAAAGCTTTATAGATGGGATTCTGCAAGTGCGTAGTACAAAAGGTCTGAACCGACACTGTTGTCTATGGCGAAGAATAGCAATGGCTAAGTCTTAAACTAAACAAAATCCAAGTCTAAACCCTAACAGATGCTATCTATTTATTGGAGGCGTCAAAGTACTGCGCCGCCTCTCTCCCGTGAGGATCAAGCCGCTCGTATTACCTGCATCGACGTCTGGTATTCCTGAGCCCACGTGAGTTCAATGCAGTCCAAAAGGCCTTGGGCCACATGCCCATGTATTTGAGCAAAACGAGTTGCATGCATGTCTCCTGCTCGTGTGTGTGTGCCTGCGTTGCATAGCCATGCATATGGGCCCCACCATGGCCCGCCACTTTGACTTGAGAGCTTAGGAAAATCCACGTACATGCATAGTGTTTGATACACGTACATGTCCATCTCGCTATTTCGTCTGATGTCGTATTGATCTCGCATTTTAACGTGTGGTTTGCACAAGTCTTCACGATATCTGCATATGATAAATAAAAATGTAGTAATTTTGTTCTCAATAAAACAATAATATATTTTATAATTACTACTAGAATTCACCTGAAAATATGTCTATTTAAATCAGATTCGATCGTATATGGGCTAATCATGTCCTCATCATCCTCCCTTTCTTGAAAATTAAGCCGTCCTCGGCGCTGTTTCTTCTGAAACAGGGATAACAAAATAGAAAAGGTGTACACATGATAGATGTATAGGTCATCCATTTTTAGTTCCCTCAATTGCACATATGACATATTTATCCGGTGGTGATTGCCATGCATTGTAAAATATGAAGCCAAAGAATGATCACAAGAAATAATCCACATAAAACAGTTGCAACTCGGTTTGCAGATATAAGCGAAGCTCTTATTCATATAATTAAACATGCAAAGGTCATCATTAAACCATCCCAACGGTGGTGAGTAAAAGTTCAAAATATCAGAACTTGAAGCCATAACTTGCTTAAATAAGTAATCGTGTTGCAAGCTATTTGACATAAAATCAACACCAACATTGGAGGTCATATCAAAATGAACAAGCCTTTGCACCAAAGTATCTTCTTTAAAACAGCAAGGTCATCACATGTTATGCAAATTTTATGCACCAGAAAGTTCTTGTCTAAGCCATAATCTACTATTAAAATAAATTTAAATTCAGGAGCGAGAACACTATGTAAACATGGGATTTCAACAATCTTATTTGTAGCATGTGTCAAAGACATAGGTGGATCGAACTTAATGGACCACAATGAATTTTCATGAGCAATTTCAGCCAACACGTCATCATGTCTAACCAACTTAATATGATCCAAATCAGGTGGCACTAACAAGTCCAAAGGTTCATTTGTATCAATTTTTAATTCATTGTGCACATTCAAATTAACAGAAGAATTAATTTCAGCAAGAGGTGCACTCAAAACATTAGCTATTTCAATTATTTGGGCACAAGGTGAATTCATATCGACAACGGAATCCTCTAAAACAGGCGATTCGACCAAATCAACAGACGACTCAACATATGACATATGTGGAAAAGGGTGGCATATACCAATCTCATGTGGATGAACATAATCATTACCTTTGAGATTACCTCTTATGTCCGACTCATATGATGTGGCCATCACTGGAGGTAACGACTCAACTTGTGGAATATGCACCTCACGCTTGTTTCTCTTAGCGGCAACGCATCGCTTTATTTTCTGTTCAGCTTTACAAGCAAGACGAAACAAACGATCCATAGGATAACAATTTTCATGCATTAGTAGTTCCTGAATATCTTGGTTTAGCCCATCCCAAAATCTGTCCATAATTACATCTTCACTTTCTTCTAAACCACAATAAAACAAGGTAATGTGCAAATCATTATAGTAATCTTCTACGGTGTTACTACCTTGTTCTAAACACTGCAATTTTCGAAGCAAGTCATTAAGATAATACGTAGGAACAAATCTACCACGCATAATTATTTTCAAGTCGCTCCAAGTTGTTGGCATAGTTTCAGCATTTTTATGACAATGGTCACTCCACCAAATAGAAGCAAAATCAACAAATTTTCTAGTGGCAGCTTTTAATCTCTTATGCTCAGGAAAATCATGGCTTTCAAAAATTTGTTCAACATCAAACTCCCACTCAAGATAAGCACTAGGATTATATCGACCCGCAAATACCGGCAAAGAAATTGTAACCTGGTCATCCACATTCTTTACCGCTCGTGGTGGTCGTCGTACTTGTTGTGGTGGTGGTGGAGAACTCCGCTCAACATATGGCACATCTCCAACTATAGACATAGCCCAAGAATTTTGAACTCCGGATCCTGCCATGATTAGTAGGAAACAAGACACAAATCACAAGTATATGTTCCTATTAACTACTAGGATGTGGTGGCAAGTCGCTCACAGAATTGCAAATATCAAAGTCTTACGAGTTCTTACTATGCAGCAGGTGGTGACCGGCAACGGACGATGTCAAATACCTCTGAAGATTGAATAAAGCGATTGCCAGACACGAACGAATCTTACACGGTGTAGAAAATATGTGGAGCTGTAGGTAGGCTTAAAATATATGTGGAACCACAATCACGTTAATCAATGTAAAGCTGAAAATTCGCTCAAAGTTGTCAAGTGCTGGTTCTAGGCTAAACCGTACTAGAGACACGAGTCTAAGATACATACGAGTCACGCGCTGGACGAGTAAAAAGACGAGAATTTCGTGTTTTCAGTTTCTGAGCTACACAACGCGTGGTGAACACAGCTTATCCTGACCGGTCGGAGAAAGAAACTCAGATAGAAAATATACACGCTGCGCGATCGGTGACGAGATATGGTTTACGGAGCAGCTAAGTTAAAGACGGTCGGGAAACTCCACGTCCAAAATCCAAGGACAAAGGACAAAAGCTGAACGATCAAATACCAAGAATACCAATCTGCACTTTTTTTTTCTCTCTCTTTTTAAACGAGCCAAAGAAACAAAACAGGAAGCAGACTTCCGTGGCTTCCGTACGTGGTGGCTGGGAGCAGTAGACAATATGCTGTTATTTCTTTATACTCAAAGAGATAAGACAAAGAAAGCTAGGTGGAATTTGACCGGTCTCTCTCTTTGCCTGGACGTGATCCCAAAGAATAGCACACTTTCTGGACGGCCGACGGTCGACGGAACCAACTAGTACACGGCTTGCGGCTTGCCCAAGGATCAGATCAGGATCCTAGGAATTAGGCAACCAAAACAGAATTTGCTGCTCCGATATGAATCTGTTTGATACGAGAAGCGAACAGATCTTTTGTTCTTTGGATTCTAAGATTGCTGGAGGCTAACAGAAGATGTGTGCGGCGAGGCGGAAGTGGCGTGGAGGATGAACGGCGGTGCACACGCGCAAGCGACGATGGCGGCAATGGAGGCGGAAGAAATATGTGGCAGCGGGAAAAGACAATAAAATGGATGTGGCGTGAACAAAACGTGACTAGAACTCGAAACTCTAAAGATCTAGATACTAGAAACCAGCAACTCAACACATGATGCAACGAAAATTCAACAAAACAAATCTTAAGTGATGAGGCGAAAAAGGCTAAAAGTGTTTGGGATAAGGATGAACTAATCAATATATTTTTGTATGGCTTTTTCGGTGTACTGTAGGTATGAAAAACAGATCTAATCTAGGGGATAAATTGTTCTCACCGAGCAACCTGAAATCTGATACCACTTGATAAGGTAAAGGGGGTCCGATCTTTCGATGAGATGGATTTCTCTCGATTTGGGTGGAGGTCGACGTTAACGATCCGACTACAAACGTGCGTGACGTTGCGCCTTAGCAATCGCTACACCAACTTCCGAGGCTATTGATCTCGCCGGGGCTAGATCAACCTGATCCGAAGATCAATTCCTGCAAGCAATCGAAGAACTAGCAAGAATTATAGATGCAATCAAGATATTGCGGATTAAAGATGAAAGCTTTATAGATGGGATTCTGCAAGTGCGTAGTACAAAAGGTCTGAACCGACACTGTTGTCTATGACGAAGAATAGCAATGGCTAAGTTTTAGACTAAACAAAATCCAAGTCTAAACCCTAACAGATGCTATCTATTTATTGGAGGCGTCAAAGTACTGCGCCGCCTCTCTCCCGTGAGGATCAAGCCGCTCGTATTACCTGCATCGACGTCTGGTATTCCTGAGCCCACGTGAGTTCAATGCAGTCCAAAAGGCCTTGGGCCACGTGCCCATGTATTTGAGCAAAACGAGTTGCATGCATGTCTCCTGCTCGTGTGTGTGTGCCTGCGTTGCATAGCCATGCATATGGGCCCCACCATGGCCCGCCACTTTGACTTGAGAGCTTAGGAAAATCCACGTACATGCATAGTGTTTGATACACGTACATGTCCATCTCGCTATTTCGTCTGATGTCGTATTGATCTCGTATTTTAACGTGTGGTTTGCACAAGTCTTCACGATATCTGCATATGATAAATAAAAATGTAGTAATTTTGTTCTCAATAAAACAATAATATATTTTATAATTACTACTAGAATTCACCTGAAAAATATGTCTATTTAAATCAGATTCGATCGTATATGGGCTAATCATGTCCTCATCACTGCGGAGGCGTAGCAAGTAAGCCAATGGGCTGATGGAGCACCCGGACAGTTCATTCGAGTGCAACAAAGATACAGTAAGCTCTAAGAGCTGAGTAGACTCAACAAGTTCATTCGAGTGCAAAAGAAATACAGTAAGCTCCACGAGCTGAGCAAAACATTAAGCAGTAAGCCAAACTGGCCGAGTACAAAGTAAGTCACGCAAAGCAAGTTGCGACTCCATCAATTCTAGTCCCTTCTTCACTCCCATCGGGAGCGGGCTTTTCGACTGAAGAAAAATTGAGTTTAACCTCAATTGCAAGCAATTCAGCTTAATCTCGGGGGCTACTCCCATCGGGAGCACTGTTCGCGCTCCCGAATGACTCAGAACAATCGCAGTCGAAAAATCACCGACCAAAGCAATACTCACAGTTTTCACACTGCAGTCGATGTTTCGACTAAGGAATCCTCCATAAGCCCTGAACGGCCGGAGTCGACCATTTTATTTGTTCCTTTCAGGAACCTGGTGGCGTGCCCAGAAGGAAGGAGTCCTTTACCCGACTCTACGATTCGACTAAGCACTCGGGGGCTACTGTCGTGGGGTTACTCTTTGACTACCCCACGGTGGTGATACCTGGGTCGCGCCAAGTCCATCAACCCTATGGCAAGGGTCCAAGGAAGGCCCAAGAAGGACGACGTGCGGCCCAAGATAGTCGACGTTAGGTCATCGGCCTTGATCGTCCTGTAAGTGCCATCGGCACCGTTCACCCGAGACCCAGCCTATCATATAAAGGCTGGGAGGGTCCCTCGTCTAGGGTAACTTAACTTCAACTCATAGCCGCCATCTCAAACCCTAGCGAGATTGCCATCTCGCCATTGTAGCCACGCTCAACATCAATACCAGACAAGCAGGAAGTAGGGTGTTATCCTCCGGGAGCCTGAACCTGGGTAAACGCCTCGCCTGTTAGCCGTCATGATCACCAGCACTTATCTCTCTCCCCCTCAATCAACCCGGGGTACTCGACCCAGGGATTTGCCGAGTCACAACCTCGTCATTCGGTGACGCCGCGTCGGGGTCGAGTTTCTGGAAAATAATTGTCGCCCCGACGTTTTTAGCTTAATTGTGATTTTATAGGAGTTGGAGGGGGCCGAGGAGGTTCCCACAGGGCAGGGGCGGGCCCCACCCGCGGGTCCCCCCCAGGCCGCGGCTGGTACTCGCGTGTGCCCTGTGGGTTGCCTTCGAGGCTGCCCTTCGGACTCCATCTTTGTCTTGGCGTAAAAATAATCCCCGTAAATTTTCATCCAATTCCGAGAATATTTCCAAAAGTAAATTTCTGAAACAAAAAGACAGCAAAAACAGGAACTGGCACTGGGCATCTTGTCAATAGGTTAGTCCGACAAAATGCATAAAAATGATATAAATAACAGTAAAAACATGTGACAATAGCGCAAAACTAGCATGGATCACTCAAAAATTATAGATACGTTTGAGACGTATCAAGCGGCGCGGTGTTCACCAAAGTGAAACACCGAGTAGCCTTGAAATGGCACACCGTATCTCCGTTGTGTCTTACCACCGATGTGGCGAGACACTTGTCACTATGTTGTCATTGAGGTTGACAACTAGAACTGTCGATGGTTTGGATCAACGGTGAAGATACGGGACTATGTACGCGCGGGCATCGTCGATGTGGGTTAGTAGACGAACGACATGGGAGACAAAATTTATACAGCTTCGGGACCCGGGAAACATCATCCGGTAATATCCCTACGTGCTGTTTGTGTCTAGGTATTATTCCTCTCATGGTGAAAGTCGCCGATGAGGCGGCTCCTCTATTGGACTTGTCTAATCTATCGGGCTCTATCCCGTCTATCTTGGTTGTGTTGGGTCTCTCCTCTTGGTGCGCCTTGCCGCTCCTTATAAAGGTGGAGGAGGCCGGCATACATGTCGAGTCCTAGTTGGATACAAACTACTCTTCTATTACAAATTGGCAAGGTGAATCCTTGTCCTAATCTGACCGTGGAGTCGGCCTGCTGGGCCACCCCTGATGGGCCATGTTAATCCTCCTTGCTGGTACCCGTGTCCCATATCCACGACAAGAACCTTTACAAGGATGAAGCACACTCCACAAGTTGGAGGGTCTTCACCAAATGCACCGAGCCGCCAAGACTTGATGCTTCAAGGCCGGGGCACACACCACAACTCAATTGGTGGCTCCCGGCAATGCCTTGTAGCTACCAAAGCTCCGAGACGAACAAGGTTGATCCACACTCCACAACCTAATTGGAGGCTCCGAACAAATCCCGTGAGCCACCAAAACTCTGAGATATCAACAACCGTCTAGGGTACCAACGTGCCCTAGAGGAACAAGCTCTAGGGCAACCAAGCACCCAAGAGTAACAAGCTTCTCAACATCAACTTCCACGAATCACCGTGGAGAACTCAAACCGATGCAACCTATGCAATGCAAGAACACACTAAGTGGTCAAGTTCTTCTCTCCGAAATCCAACCAAAGCAACTAATGCTATGGAGGTATTTAAGAGGAAGAACAAAAGAGAAACACAAAGCAACTCCAAGATCCAAATCCAATGAGTTCCCCTCACTTAGAGGAGATTTGATTTGGTGGAAGAACGGATCTAGATCTCCACTCTCTTTCCCTCTAATTTGAGGCAAGAATCATGGAGGGAAGAGAAGGAATCGAGCTCTCAAAATGTTTAGCAATGGAGGAGAGAGAGCAAGAAAAAGTCTTAGGGAAAAATGGGGAAGAAGTCAATTAAATAGGTCCCCTGAAAAAGTGACCGTTGAAGGGGTACGGAAGCCCGGCCTGGGGGCCGGCCTGGGAGCCGGCCTAGGCTGGCCAGGGGGCTGGCCACCCAGCAGAGCTGGCCGGCCTGGGAGACGGCCTGGGCTGGCCAGGGGGCTGGACACCCAGCAGATCCGGCCGGCCTTGGAGCCTCCTCGCACCCAACTGCGATACGAAAACTTCAATATCTTTTTCATCCGGACTCCGATTTTGATGATCTTGGGCTCGTTGGAATCGCAACGAAGAGTCCTTCAAGATTATGCAGAGAAACATCATAGTCCATCATGTGAGGATAAAACTAAATGTAGAAAGTTAAACCTTCTCATTTGCAAACCGGAAAAGTTATATCTTTTGCAAATGAAGTCCAAATGACATGAAACCAATTTTGTTGGAAAGAGGATGACAAATGCAACACTTGGAAATATAGCAAACAAGTAATGGAGATTTTGCAAAGAAATGGAAGAGAGAAATCTTCTGCACGGATGAACCGGCAAAATCTCCAATACCGAAAACGCAATAGAAGACGCATATGAAAACCGTTTTCGGTGACCTTGGCCTTGTCATGACAAGCACGACAAGCACCAACACCACGCCACGATAAGAGGCAAATAAGAACCAATAAATATGATTGCAATGATGCAAAGGTTTGTGCTCTCTACGACGATACGATCAAGATATTCGGTCGAGAGCCCCTCTTGATAGTACGGCTATCTATCCTATAACCCGGTCTCTCAACTAACATCATGAGACCGGTAAAATAGAAAGCCTATCAAGAACATACCTTTGCCTTGCGCTTAATCCACTTGAGGTCGATGAAGACGATCTTCATCTCCTCAAGACGAACCACCTTTCTTGATTGCGCTTCGCTTGGTGAAGATTCACATGTTGCTCCCTGATGCATGTAAAATGCATACATGAACTTTGCATTATAATACTCATATTTCAATCATATTTGCATCATATAAGGGTTATATCATTGTTTTATAAGGATTTTGGGAAGATTTCACAGTTTTCCTATTTTTCTGGAATTAACCCTGCACTGGCAGAAAACCCTATTTTCTATATTTTGATGTTTTAGGGACCCAAACGACGTCCAAATGACCTAATATTTTGCGGGGATCATTTTTTGGAAGGAACGAAGCGTAGGAGCGAAGGAAGCGAACAAACGGAGACCCGAGGGCCAAAAGAGGTGGGCCCACACGACCAGATTCCTTGGCCGTGTGGGACCCCCCATCTTGGGCCTCGTGGCTCCGATGCCGTCCATTTTCATCTCCGTGGCTTCGTCTTGACCTAAAACCGACTATAAAAATAGTCCCCCGACGGCTTTCGCGAGGAGGCGGCGGAGAAACACAAAACCAAGAAACAGGAGACAGAAGGCTGCCACCGGAGAAGATCGGAGGGGGGAAACACCGCCGGAATCACCTCCGGAAGGCTCCTCCATCCCCCCTCCGGAGTCTCCATCAACACCACCGTTAAGACCAGCACCATCTCCATCACCATCTTCGTGATCCACTTCATCCCCCTCATAGTTTGAGATAGTTCGAACCCTAGCTATTGTCTAAGTACTATTCTACATGTTTGTGAATTGCTACTTGTCATTGTTTTGTGGGGAGATTATATTTTCAGATTGTGTTGTATCACGTATACCATTGAATCATATCATTTCTTCACGTTGTGAGTAGTTCTCTCATGTTCCTGGGGGCATAGGATGGATTTGCAATAATTTTCACTTAACTTGTGTTGAGTATTTGGTCAAGTTTTTATCTTTTATGATTGTCTTGATGTACAATGTATGAAGTGCACCATATATTGAGTAATGCATGAAGGTTCTATCACACTAGTGTGATGGAATGGGTAGGACCTAGGAGGACACGTAAACCTTGGTCTAATACATGAAGTTACATTAGGAGGGGATTTATATCGGGGACCTTAGAGTGTAATGCTATGGTGGGACTTTATGTCTTAATAATTCTTGTGCGGTCATTTACTTGGCCACATGATCATCATAAGGGGTTTAGTTTCGGAAACGCAAATCGGAGCCCGGGCTCATCTGAGCCCGGCTGCCTTTTCTGAATTTTTTAAAATTTGAAAACGCGTCGAAAAATTCTGAAAAAAATTATGCGGGAACATATTCATGCGCGCAACACTCGTGTAAATTTTCGACAGAAAACATCAAATTTTGCGCCCTGTGCAAAAAAGACAAAAATCTGTCTTTTTGAATAGTGGACTGTTCACCTATTCAAAAAGACAGATTTGTCTTTTTTGCACAGGGCGCAAAATTTGATGTTTTCTGTCGAAAATTTACACAAGTGTTGAATACTCCAATATGTTCATGTACAATTTTTTCAGAATTTTTCGTAGCATTTTACTATTTCAAAAAAATCGAAAACAAACCGGGCTCATATGAGCCCGGGCACCAAAACGCCCCGCCCGTTTAGTTTATTTATTTAACTACACCTAATTATTGCTCCGTCCAAAGAAGATTAAAACTTGACAAAATGTTTACCTTGTTGTTCTAGAAATATTTATGCCATGAAATCCATGTAGCCCTTGGGAATGTTTTCCACCTATAAGAAACACACCACTCGAGCTTGTCCTCTTGCTGCATAGAGGATTGGGCTTTCTCTCTTTGAGAGCTTTCACTTGTCATATTTTATTTTTAGCTTTTTACTTTATTGCAAACTCTACACCAAAAACCCAAAAACACTTGCATCATTTAATCATTTTAGTTTGTCTAGTGCATAGATAATAAGAGAAGTGACACTCTTATTTGAGAGGATAAATACTTATACCTTCTACTCCTCGTGGGATCGATACTAATACTTACACATCGAAGATTTCAACGATCCCCTATACTTGTGGGTATCAAGACATTTTCTGGCGCCGTTGCTGGGGAGTGTAGCGCTTAAGTTTTTATTCTTGTTTGCACTAGATATTTATTTTCAGTTCTGCATTTCTATTTGTTTGTTTTACATCTTGCAATCATCTAAGCTTGGGGAGGTTTTCCTCTTTAACTTGTTTGGTTGTGAGTTTTTCTTATATTTACTTTCAGTTTTGCATTTAGTTTAGTTTTATTTTCAGTTTTATATGTCAAAACACAAAAAAAGATGGAGAAACATTCTGGAATGTCTATGCCTAATGGTTATGTTAAAAATATGGAAGCCTACTTTGAATATGAATCAACCGAAGAGGGAACAAGAATGCTTAAATTGCTTGAAGCTCTTCACAAAATGGCTATTCAGTTTTGTGAATTACATAATGTAACTTGTTGCAATAGAAGAGCTGTTAAACATTCGCACTATCAATGCAAGTATAATAGTGATCCTATAATTGCTTGTTATCGTGAAGATAAATTTTCATGCCCTGATATAGAACAAGTTGAGAAATATATTGCTTATGTTGGAGCCCATGACTCTCTTATTGATAAATTTCTTACAACTAGTCATGAAGCTCGTGTAATGAAAGTACAAATTTCTATTATTCTCCAACTTTGCAAAAAAGAATTTAGTGACAATGTTTATGTTAAAGAAAGAATTCTTGCTTCCATGGAAAGTACTAATATTTTGCAGGAAGAGGATGATGAAAACATAAGCTTGGAAGAGGAAGAATGTGAAGAGGAGATTGAAATGGATATGTTCCAACCTAAGCTTGGGGAAGAGTTGGATCTCCCAACTTCATCATCAACATTTGATAGTAGCACTCAAACTCAAAAATCTTTTGTTATTTATGAGAACCCATGTTATGATGAGTGTCAAACTGAAAATTCTATGGTCCTATATGATAATCCATGCTATTATGATGAAACTAATAATGCTCCTTTACTTTTTAATGATGCTACTAGTGAACTTATTGATGATAATGAGGAGTGTTGTTTAAATATTCTATATGATAATGCTTTAGATGATGGTCCTACGCTTATTGACAATCCTCAATGTTTAGAAGTTGTTACAAATTTATGTGAGGATAAAAATGATATACTTGCTGTTTGTGATGGTACTCTTACTCATGAGAGTCCTACTTTATTTTTGAATTCTCCTATTCACACCATGGAGGAGAAGCTTTTATATGTTGAAAAGTACATAAGTGGGCTGAAATTATCTTGCACTAATAACCATTCCACCCACAACCATCATTTTTATGATGTTTCTTGCAATTATTTTGAGAGAGGAAAACATGCTAATATCTTACATGATAGTTTTAAAAATCCTTTATATGTTCCTAAGTTTGCAAAGTTGCACCAATCTAAAAGTTGTTTTTATCAAATTTGGTTCCACTACTTGTAACTATTATGAGAGGGGAAAACATGGTTCTAAACATTTCAATATTATTACGTTTCCTCTCTTTAAGTTCAAAGTCTTGAAATTGCTTTTGTTTTATCTTCCTATGCTACTTGCTTTGTGTTTCAATGATTTATTTTCTTACAAGATCCCAATGCATAGGAAGTGGGTTAGACTTAAATGAGTTTCATATTTTTCTCTTGATGCTCTCTTTTGCATTTCAATTCTTATTCCTATATGAGCATCATTAAAACTATCATGCCTAGCTATATGGCTATAAAGAAAGCGCTTTACGGGAGGCAACCCGGTTGTTTTTATTTTGATTTTCTTTGTGTCCTCTTGCTGTAACAAGAGATTTAGTTTCTTATTGTATTCGGAGATTTTATTTGATTTTCTTTGATTTTTAATAAAGTGCCAAGTTTTACCCATTTTGGATTGAAAAAGTTGCTTATTGTATTCGGAGATTTTATTCCAGCACGAATCTGTGCACGGTATGATTTTTCACTCCTATTTTGTAACTCCGAATGAGCTGATATTTTAACTGTAGTTGCAACTTTTCATCCTCTGTAAGCATGAAATGTTTCAGAAATTTTCGACATATTTAAGTAGGGTAGAAAAATGCGTTTTGCTGCTGCTATTTTTCTGGACAGATTCTGTCCCATTTTGTTTGATGCATTCTTTGAACTTTTAACTTGAATATTTTTGATCCAATTGAGTTTATAAGTAGGCATACAACATTATACACTTTCTGGACATTCATATGAATTTTTGTTTAAGGATTTTATGCAGCAAACAATTCATTTGTCTATCACTAATAATGTCACCCCACAGAAAAGAAATGGGAGAAACAGTGTTTTGAAGTTTTTTCATAGGGATTAGAGGAGATGCACCAAGAGCTATCCAAGGATGGTGAAGACCATAATCTTGGGGATCTGAAGACAACCCCACTGGACCAACACACTCTCGGTTTGCACACGTCTAACTTATGTTTTTTGATCAATGCACTTTATCGCATAAACTTGGAGTCTTTTATTTGCTTTTTATTTCGGTTTGATTTTTTGTTTGTCTTGAGACCACCACTATCATTTATACATGAGAGAGCTACTGGAAATGTGGGTTGAATTAAGTTGGATGCTATTAAAAAGATTGGGAAAGGGATGTTTGAGTTGATTCAAAAAGATACATATAGTTGCATGAATCATGTGCTTTTAATGAGTATTAATTTGCAAGTGTTTTATCAAGAGCTATCTTTTATTCATGTTTTGATGCTGAATGTTACTTTACTTTGTTTAACATGGATTGGTTAGTTCTATGGACACTTATGCATGCATTTAGACGGTCAACTTTCTCCCTTTTGCTAGCCCAAAAATTCCAACAAGTAAAAACTTGTTTTCCAACACCTTCAACCAAAGTTTTTCTAGTGAGTCCACCATATCTACCTATTAGCTTTATGCTATTCTGAGTATGTTTATCATGTTATTTTGTATTATCTATACCTCTGAATTAAAATGCTTATGTTATTGATTGTCATGGGAAAAGTTGGTTAAAAAGCTCTCACACCTTACTTTTATTGCACTTAATAAACATGAACCATTGTGATTAAAATTATGAAGTTGTGAGCTTGACAAGAGTCTTGGTTGGGAGTTAGCCCATATGTGCTGTCACATGGCAAGCTTTCAACATGTTCTTAATTATATTTAGTTGATATCATGTACTTTTGTTTATGGACGCCTATCCTAGTGCCAAATAAATGTGGAAACTAAGTAAGTTTAAGTAGTTTGTACAAATGGCTAGAGAGACACCTGGGCCGCTAATCTAAGCCATGCATCATTCATGGTGGAAATTTACTTACATGCTATTGTGAACCTTCAGTGATGCACCTCATAATAAAAAGCTATATCAATAGTAAATAAAAAGGGTGTTGAGATTGTTCATTATGTTTGTTTGTCTTGTCATTTTGACATCGGCTTGTTCCATGTCCTGGGACAAGAGGTACCCCAGTTGACCCTCTTGATGACGCTATTTTTGCAATGACTTTAACTTGAACTTGCTTGGTAGGCCAAATTGAGTAACACCATGGTGTAGGTACTCGTATTCACGGGGCATGAAGCTTTCAACCCATACTTTGTCAAGCACACTACTCATATTTGCTTTCACTTTAAACTTTAACCATTCAAGATGCTATGATAGGGGTAATGAGAGCTTGACACCAATGAATACCACATTGCAAACATTAACTTAAGTAGAAGCATTTGGAAGTTAGATGAAACTTATTCATGTTTTACCTCTACTCGTTTATATATCTTTCCAAAGTGTCCATCTTTTATATTCAGATTTCATAAGAGTACTCTATTACCATTATAGGATGTTTTTACTTTTCATTATGCATACATTTGGTCCATAGTACTTTCTTCTATGTTGCACTTTGTGAATTATCATTGAACATCCTTACATTGAATATTTAATATCACTTCATAATCTATCTTGCATATTGCTACTCCTTTCAAGAATGAATCATATGACTTTATGTAGCAATAGTAATCATCTTTGATATCCATTGATAGTATTAAAATGCAAAGTCCATGTTGGTTTTATCACCTTTATACTCGAGGACGAGTATAGGTTAAGCTTGGGGATGCTGATGCATGTAAAATGCATACATGAACTTTGCATTATAATACTCATATTTGAATCATATTTGCATCATATAAGGGTTATATCATTGTTTTATAAGGATTTTGGGAAGATTTCACAGTTTTCCTATTTTTCTGGAATTAACCCTACACTGGCAGAAAACCCTATTTTCTATATTTTGATGTTTCAGGGACCCAAACGACGTCCAAATGACCTAATATTTTGCGGGGATCATTTTTTGGAAGGAACGAAGCGTAGGAGCGAAGGAAGCGAACAAACGGAGACCCGAGGGCCAAAAGAGGTGGGCCCATGCGGCCAGATTCCTTGGCCGCGTGGGACCCCCCATCTTGGGCCTCGTGGCTCCGATGCCGTCCGTTTTCGTCTCCGTGGCTTCGTCTTGACCTAAAACCGACTATAAAAATAGTCCCCCGACGGCTTTTGCGAGGAGGCGGCGGAGAAACACAAAACCAAGAAACACGAGACAGAAGGCTGCCACCGGAGAAGATCAGAGGGGGGAAACGCCGTCGGAATCACCTCCGAAAGGCTCCTCCATCCCCCCTCCAGAGTCTCCATCAACACCACCATCAAGACCAGCACCATCTCCATCACCATCTTCGTGATCCACTTCATCCCCCTCATAGTTTGAGATAGTTCGAACCCTAGCTATTGTTTAAGTACTATTCTACATGTTTGTGAATTGCTACTTGTCATTGTTTTGTGGGGAGATTATATTTTCAGATTGTGTTGTATCACGTATACCATTGAATCATATCATTTATTTGCATTGTGAGTAGTTCTCTCATGTTCCTGGGGGCATAGGATGGATTTGCAATAATTTTCACTTAACTTGTGTTGAGTATTTGGTCAAGTTTTTATCTTTTATGATTGTCTTGATGTACAATGTATGAAGTGCACCATATATTGAGTAATGCATGAAGGTTCTATCACACTAGTGTGATGGAATGGGTAGGACCTAGGAGGACACGTAAACCTTGGTCTAATACATGAAGTTACATTAGGAGGGGATTTATATCGGGGACCTTAGAGTGTAATGCTATGGTGGGACTTTATGTCTTAATAATTCTTGTGCAGCCATTTACTTGGACACATGATCCATCATAAGGGGTTTAGTTTATTTATTTAACTACACCTAATTATGGCTCCGTCCAAAGAAGATTAAAACTTGACAAAATGTTTACCTTGTTGTTCTAGAAATATTTATGCCATGAAATCCATGTAGCCCTTGGGAATGTTTTCCACCTATAAGAAACACACCACTCGAGCTTGTACTCTTGCTGTATAGAGGATTGGGCTTTCTCTCTTTGAGAGCTTTCACTTGTCATATTTTATTTTCAGCTTTTTACTTTATTGCAAACGCTACACCAAAAACCCAAAAACACTTGCATCATTTAATCATTTTAGTTTGTCTAGTGCATAGATAATAAGAGAAGTGACACTCTTATTTGAGAGGATAAATACTTATACCTTCTACTCCTCGTGGGATCGATACTAATACTTACACATCGAAGATTTCAACGATCCCCTATACTTGTGGGTATCACTCCCCCATACACCAATATGGGAGAGGCACTCTTAAACACATCTTCACTTGGCCTTTATCTTGATGACGATCACCATGACGCCATCCTCCACGAGCCACATAGGATCCTTCACTTCATTCATGATCATGGAGAAATACCTTGAGTTTTGATCAACACGCACTTAGCCTTGATCAACACGTTCATTTCTTCTCTTAGCCTTGACTCCAACAAATGGAGATCAAGCAACGCAATGGACACACGCTCATTTCTTCCCTTAGCTAGCCTTGACTCCAACAAATGGAGATCAAACAACGCAATGGACACACCTACAAATATAGCTCATTACAAACATTAGTCCATAGAGATTGTCATTAATTACCAAAACCACACATGGGGCCAACCATGCACTTTCAATCTCCCCCATTTTGGTAATTGATGACAATCCCTTTTAAGAATGTTTATATAATGAATTAAGAAACCTTACAAAGCAAGGATGCATGAGCATGAGAGGCAAATGCTTAAGAACCAAACGAAAGCATAAACCAACTTCCCTTAAACCCTCTAAACCTCTCCCCCATTGGCATCGATTGCCGAAATGGGAAGAAAAATTTAGAAGGCCAATATAATATGAGTTCCTCCACAAGGTGTGCATTTCTCAAGATATGAGCGAAATCAAATGCACATATCCAATGAAGAATATTTGGAGGAAATCAAACTATATTGAGGATCCAAAGATTGCAAATAAGATGAACTCATTCTAAACATCTCCACAAAGGAGAAAGGCAATCGAAGAGATCCGAAAGAGAGTTCTAAATAAAACTGTAGAAGCTCCCCAATGTTCACACACTATTGAGGAGTGCACAAATATGGAATCCTCACTCCCCCAAAATCATCTAGAACACGCAACAAGTGCAAGTGTGCATAAAGTAAAAGCAAATCATAGCACTTGCACCAAAGATATGGTTGAGCCATAAGGTGATACCAATTTTCAAAGATTAAACAAATGATAGGCCCAGTCGAGATAAAAATAAGATCTTTAAAGGAGTATGTTCACAAGCTTAGGGATACCAATTGGAAACTAAAACTAATTGAAAATGCCAAAAGCTAGTGAGAGCATTTAGCCAGTAAAAATCAACATACTCACCATGGTAAGCATGAGGTAAAAGATCCTCAACTAATACATGAGTGTGCAAAGATGAGAATAAAAATAAGATAGGCACCCATGAAACAAATTTGGAGCCACCAAAGAATTATAGATAAAAATCAAGGTAGCTCAAAAGAAATAGGATACTAACTAAAAGGTGACGTCTCTCATATGTACAGGTTTCTAAGTAGACAAATCATTGATGATATACATCCACAAAGAAACTTGCACATATGAAATGGTCGATGAAGGGGAGACCACAATATCCAAAAGGGAAGTCATGAATATACATGTCGCAACAGTGGAACATGGGTTCCCCTGATGCGGTCAAAGTGGGTCCATCGCACATGGGCCCACCAAGGAGGCACTCAAGGCCAAGGCTCAAGACTGGCAGATGGCCCCCCCATCTGCCCCACGGCGTCCCGACGCGTGCGACATCGACAACCAAGGCCAAGGACTCGGGGACCCTCCGGGGCCCCCTCGACCCGGAAGTAGGCACAGAGGTCCCGGGGACCCGACGCCCGGCAGGAGGCCAGGCTCATTCCCGAGAACCAACCTCCAGTGCGTGAAGAGGATAAGCTTGCCAGCTCTAGCTGGAAGCTCCTAGAAGACTTGGGCGCCAAGAAGATGGAGGCGCCAAAGGGGGGACATAGGCAGAAAAGCTGTCAGCCCCTCGGAGAAGAATACTTGGACGAGAGGAGGCCACGTCGCCTCCTAAAGAGAACCCGGAGGGGTTTTCCCGCCGAAACCCCTCCGGCCCGAAGGGTGAACCTGTGGTATCCCCTTGGCCTATAAAAGGAGGACCGAGGCACCCAAAGGAAGGGGAACAAGTCCGGAAGGAGGGACAAGTCCAGAAGAGAAGGAGGCTAGGCTAGGTAGCGCACAAGTCCGAGAGTAGCTTAGGCGAGAGGTGATCTCCTCAGGGTCAGGATCTGCTCGTCTTCAACCTCTAGCCAACACCTCCCGGGTTCTCACCCGCAACTACCCTTGTAAAGCTACACCATGATACACCTCTCAATCCAGACATGCAGGAGTAGGGTTGTTAGCCTCCGGGCGGCCCGAACCTGGGTAAACTCCTTGTGTCTCTATGATGCTTGCTAGTACGTAGATCTAGAGCGCCGGGCGAAGCCCCCGGGTGGAAGAAGTTCTTCGGCCTCCTCTGCGCCCCATACCGAACCTAAAAAGGGGGTATCCTTTACTCCCGGTGTCCGTGATCCAAGACACGACATCTGGCGCACCAGGTAGGGGGCGCAAGCGCTGATTTCTTCTTCGCCAACTTCGAGTTCTTCGTCGGCATCTTCCTCAAGTTCTTCATCGGCTTTGAGATCTTCAAGGAGGTCTGCTTCGAGTTCTCCAGATCTTCTGGCAAGATCTTGGATCGTCGCTTCGTCATGATTCGACATCAAGCTCTCTGATTGAGGCAAGTTCTAGCACAAGCTCCTTTTCTGCTCCGACAAGATCGGGTGAATGGGCACGTCTTCGGCCAGCAAGGGCCGTGTCTGGCACTCAGGAGGTCCATGGTGAGCCATCACAGCAGTCGTCGCGGAGAAGCTGGGGGCTGGAAGAAGCACATGGCACGGCCCGAGTGCTTCTCTCCTACCCGCCAGAGCAGTGCAAGAGCGATCCCCGAGCGAGGGCCTGGATCGCGAGTTTGGAAAACCTGCTGGACTATGCTCACCACTGCCGCACTCCTACGAGTTCTGCCCCGACCAACACCCAAGTAGCTGCCGCTCCGGCGCCAGCACCCCCAGAAGAGGAACGACAAGGGGATCCCCGTGGCAAGAGGCCCATGGATCCCACCCGCGAGGCTGTCAACCAGAGCCCCAATCTTAGGCGTCGTTCTCGCGAGGAGATGGAGGCCCAGGCGGATCCGCATTCTGGTGCGACCGTCCTTGACCTCTATCGCCTAGAGCAAGGACCTGAGGAGCCATTGCGCTGCTACATTTGGAGGTTTCGGGGTGTCATCGTCCGCATTCCCCCGACTGACCTACAAGAGATCTCCGTTATCGCCGTCTTCCAGGCCAACGTCCGCAACCGATGATGAAGGAGAGGCTAAGGACCCGTGCAGTGGCCACCTTGGAAGACCTGTGGGCCATAGCTGATCAATGCGGACGAATCGAAGAGGCTGCTTCCTTTCCACCCCGTGGAGCGCGCTGAAGCAGAGAGCCCGGTCCGTGTGAGGTACCCGCGACATCTGGAACGGCACCCAGAAGTGTTGCCACGAGGGACTCCGTGTACTCAGCAAGATAAGTTATCCTTGATCTGAACCCTTGTCATACTTTGGCTGTCTATCTTGTGGGAATAAAACTATGTTCGAAACTGGGAACGCGTCTTGTCCGTCGATTGAGCACGCCGAGGGGCTGGCTCTCCCGGGAGTATGGAGCGGTCAGGGACCTGGTACTACCCGGGAGGAGTACGAGCCGAGTGGGTGAGCGACCTTTCGGGAATCGGTAGGGCCTGGGGAGATGTGCCTGATCAGTCAGGATCTCACGGGTAAGCTTACATCCCGGGAGGATCTCTCAAAGACGTGGAGAAAAAGAAACATGATAAAGCCAAAACACCCGCAAGTAGAACAGTATAAAAGTTTCCTGAACGATACAACATGAGTTATGATCACACACAAGGACTGACATAACGGTTTTTTGGGCACGAGGTGCTCGAATGATATGCAGGGAGCCTAGTGGGACGGCGAAGGGTACATCTGTGCGGCCAATGCGGCCGCAAGGTCTTCCACGGCTTGAAGCGAGGTCACGGAGGGCTCGACGATCACGAAGTTGGGCATGGCGGCGTTCGGGTGCGCCTCCCGAAACGACGCCATCGCACGTGCTGCTGTATCAAGACTGGCCCTGTTCCGATCAGCGCACAACTGGGTTGCGACCCGGTTCTTGGCAGACCTCACGGAGGCCGTCGTCTTCTGAAGGAACTCGGCCACTTCGGGGAGGCTCCGGCAGTCCGGGGCCAACCCGGAGAGTTCGGCGCGCCTGTCCAGTTGGAGCACCCGCATCGCCACATCTGTGCTGGCGGCGATGATGTTGAACCCGTCTTCGGCCTGTTGGTGGACTCCCGCCAGCTCCGAGGACACCCGGGAGCTTTTCTTCTCCAGATCGAGGAACTTGTTCGTCAGCGACGACAGTTCCTCCTCCTTCAGCTTCAAGGACTTCTCTAGCTCGGAAGTCCTCTGGCCCTCCAGCTTGGCCTGGTCCCGCAGCTTGCGGGTGGCATCTCTCTCCACGAGGAGGTCCTTCTCGGCGTCTTCGGCCGCCCTCCGGGCCTCTTCCTCTTTTTGCCGCGCTTCCCTGGCATCCCTGGCTTTCTCATCCAGCGTCGTTTGATGTCTCTTCTCCGCCTCCGCGAGGCGCTGCTCGACCTCTGTCTTCAGCTTTTCCCTCTGGAGCTCCAGGGTTCTGGCTTCCGCCGTCAGTTCAGCCTCTCTGGCTGCCACCCGCTGCTCCTTTTGCACGAGTTCATCCCGCTTGCCTTTGTTCCTCTTCTCCATGTGTTTCCACATGATTGAGAATAAGCTCCACTGGCGGGACAACTCGGTCGCTGCTTTGTTGACCACCTCCTCGGCGTGGGAGCTGGCACGCGCCAGCGCGTCTTCCCTGGCCTCAATCTCCCGGACCAGCTGGTCAATTCCCCGGATCGCGGCCTCCTTCGCGTTCGCCCCCGTAATTCTCACCTTGGGGGCTGCTCCCTGCGGATCCCCGGGAATGTTTCTCCTCCCACTTCACGCGGAGAAGTTTGCCTTGATCTCCGCCAGCGTGGCTATCTCGGCGCTCGCTCCGGAGCATGTGGATAGGGTGGCATAGGTGTCCAACTCTTCCCCCGTCATGAGCGAGCAGTCTAGGAGGTTCGGGGTGCCCGGACAGTTCTCGTTTCCTGCAGCAGTCGGACCTTGCCCAGGCGCCGCCGCACGCTTGTCCCCCGTGTGTGCGTCCATCGCCTCGGGCGCGGTTTTGGACGTCTCTTGGTCCAGAGTCGTCACGGTGTGGTCTCTCCTCGGGGACCCGTCGACCACCGAAGTATCTGTTTCAGCAAGGCACAATGATAAGTCGTTGAGGGCAGGGCAAGGTCAGACTTGTCCGATTGGACGAGATTTACCTGCCGCCTCCAGAGTTACTGCTTCTCTAGCCTTCATGGGGGTCGGATGCGTCCCGGAGTTCTCCTGCGCGTCGCCCCCAAGCACCTTCTCCGGGCTGGAAGTGGTCTGAGTCCTCCCGGGGACACCCGCACTGGTGGCCGTATCGCGTTCCGCCGCCTCTTGCTGGCCTCCGGGGAAGTTTGGCCCCTGCAACGACGTCTGGTTAAACTTCCCGGAGGAATGGTTCGCGAATTCAGTAGCAGCACGAACAAGAGCAAGCGAGAAGAAAACTTACCCGCGGGGTCGCTTGTGGCCCAGCGACTCGGGCATGCCTACAGACCCGGCGGAGGAGCCGTGCGGGCTCGCAGGCATCATGCTAATGGCAAGGGAAGGCTCCGGAGCCGGCGACTGGCGTCGGAGCTGCCCCTTGCGTCGCGGCGCGATGACGAAGGCGTCGTCATCAACCTCCATGCCCACGGGACCGCTCTCTTCTTCGGCCACGAGCGGTGCCCGGGGGCTCGTCTCCGGACTCGGGACCACGGCGGGTCCCTCAGCTGGGTGCGGGGAAGGGTCCTTTTCCCCCGCATCCTCGTCCTCATCACGGGCGGCCTCGTCGTCGTCATCATCATCATCGTCATCACCATCACTGTCCTCGGTAGAGCGGGCGGACTCCACCTCGGAGTCCTCCGTGCTCTCTGCCTCGGACTCGGAGGCCTCCTCTTCTTCGCCGGAGCTAGAGGGAACCTTAACCTTGCGAGCTCTGGCCCTGGGGTTCTGGGGCCCGTCGTTGTCTCGGCCCACGATTCCGAGGGCGTTGCACTTCGGCATCTCCGCGAGGATCTCTACCTTCTTCGGGTCCTCATTCAGAGGCAGGACCCCCTCTGGTAGCTGATATGGCGCATTGGGGGAAAGATCTTCCTTATGACGCCAGAGAGGGCGTCGTCGCCCATGTCGGAGTTCCGCAGCCGAGAAGGGTCCCCGAGACCCTGAAAGTTCCAGGCCGGGTGAGGCCTCTTCTGCAAGGGGGCCAGGTGGTTGCGCAAGGCATGCGCAACTATGGCGGCCCCGGAGATCCCCTGCTCCCGCAGAAGCTTGAAGCGGGACACCGCCGCCGAGAGAAACACATCCTGGCGGCTCAAGCCCCTCCAGATTTCTTGGCTCTCCGGGTGCTTCTTCGGTTCATGGAGGCACTCGTGGGCCTCCGGTATGACAACGAGGAACCAGATGTTCCTCCATTCCTCCCACTTGGACTTCACCACCATCTCGGGGTAGAACTGGTTGACATTCTGGCGGAAGCAGAACGTGACCCCGCCTGCCAGCCATCCCTCTTTCCCCACGCGGGGATAGAAGAAGTGTCGGAACAATGCCACGGAGGGCATTACCCCGATGAACGCCTCGCAGGCGTGAGCGAAGACGGCCAGATCCAAGATGGCCCCCGGAGTCAGGTGCAGGAGCTTCAGGTCGTACGCCTGCAGGATCTCGAGGAGGAAGTCCGAAAATGGGGGAACTACCCCCATCTTGACGAAGATGTCAAAGATGGGGACCTGAGTGGGTTCCCGATCCTTGGACGGCGGCAGAACCTCTGTCGCCTTGCGGGCCGGCGTGTCCCCCCTCGCCTGTGACGCCACCGCCCCGAATCGAGCCTTCACCAGCAACGAAGGATCTGGGGCGTAGATGCTCGGGAACAAGGCCTTTTGACGGTGCAAGTCCGCCGTTTCGACGGCACTCTCCGATCTCTTCATCGACTTCTCGAACCTCGGAGGCGGCTGCCTCCTAGCGAGCGAGGCACCGACGGTCTTCTTCTTGGTGCTCTGTTTGGTCCTGACCATCGGATCGGAGGCATTCTGCCTTTGGTGTCACGGTGGTCAAGGAGGTTTGCGGCGTGCTACGAAGACGAAGATGAAGTGCTCTCCGGCAGCGCTTCGAGATCTCTGTGTTTGGGAAGGAGTAACGGCTACAGTTCCTTGGAACCGTGGCTTATAAGGCTCCCCACGCGTCACGTCGAGGTCCCACCGCTCCGGCCGGCGCGGGGATCGAGGAGGCATTCCGTTCGATCGTCTCCTCCCAGTGGATTCAAAGCGAGCGTTGGCGGTCCGCGCGGATCGCAACGTTCCGAAGACCCGTGGGACGTGCTCCTCCGTAGCGCGCGGCTCTGACGGACGGGACAAGACGTTCAAGACCTGACGCCGGGGACCCACTTTGACTCTTTTTGGTCATAGCCCCGGTGGCAGAAGGGCGTGGCCGCCGGGACTATGCCCGGGGGCTACTGTCGCAACAGTGGAACATGGGGTTCCCCTGATACGGTCAAAGTGGGTCCATCGCACATGGGCCCACCAAGGAGGCACTCAAGGCCAAGGCTCAAGACTGGCAGATGGGCCCCCCATCTGCCCCACGGCGTCCCGACGCGTGCGACATCGACAACCAAGGCCAAGGACTCGGGGACCCTCCGGGGCCCCCCTTGACCCGGAAGCAGGCACGAAGGTCCCGGGGACCCGATGCCCGACAGGAGGCCAGGCTCATTCCCGGGAACCAACCTCCAGTGCGCGAAGAGGATAAGCTTTCCAGCTCTGGCTGGAAGCTCCTAGAAGACTTGGGCGCCAAGAAGATGGAGGTGCTAAAGGGGGGACAGAGGCAGAAAAGCTGTCAGCCCCTGTCCGCCCTCTCAGGAAAAGGTGGGCGGCCTCACCTACCCCCTCGGAGAAGAATACTTGGACCAGAGGAGGCCACGTCGCCTCCTAAAAGAGAACCCGGAGGGGTTTTCCCGCCGAAACCCCTCCGGCCCCAAGGGTGCACCTGTGGTATCCCCTTGGCCTATAAAAGGAGGACCGAGGCACCCAAAGGAAGGGGAACAAGTCTGGAAGGAGGGACAAGTCCAGAAGAGAAGGAGGCTAGGCTAGGTAGCGCACAAGTCCCAGAGTAGCTTAGGCGAGAGGTGATCTCCTCAGGGTTAGGATCTGCTTGTCTTCAACCTCTAGCCAACACCTCCCGGGTTCTCACCCGCAACTACCCTTGTAAAGCTACACCATGATACACCTCTCAATCCAGACATGCAGGAGTAGGGTTGTTAGCCTCCGGGCGGCCCGAACCTGGGTAAACTCCTTGTGTCTCTGTGATGCTTGCTAGTACGTAGATCTAGAACGCCGGGCGAAGCCCCCGGGTGGAAGAAGTTCTTCGGCCTCCTCAGCGCCCCATACCGAACCTAAAAAGGGGGTATCCTTTACTCCCGCTGTCCGTGATCCAAGACACGACAATACAAAAGAGATTATTGCTTAAAAGCATAGCACATAGCTCAAATTTATCTCATTGTATATAAATGAACTTCAAAAATATCAAAGACATCACGCATATCAGTAAGGGAACAAGAGATAGTGGAGATGCTTTGAGATAGGCAACAAGTATCACAGACAAATAATACCAATTGAAGAAAAGGTTTTTGCAATTTCATCACAAATATCACAAAGATATACCAACTGAAGAAAATAAGCCAAAACCTCAACAATTGCAACTAAAAGCTTTCATGCCAAGAAGCAACTTACACAAGGTTGAGACTAGAAAAGTATGCATGAGGTAGATACTTGTTACCGAGACATATTGACGATGAAGTAGATGAGAGTTTGTATATCATCAAATCTTGACTCCAATAATCACATGGTGAGAACACCTTCATTATGAATGAGGCAAGCATCCAATGCATCTCCATTGTACCTAAAACAAAATTCAAGTACAAAATGGTTCCCAAACTCATTGGGTTCCATAGTAGTTAGATACACTACAATATATAGGAAATGCTCCACATAAATATGTGCATATATATATATATATATATATATATATATATATATATATATATATATGAAATTGAATTTCATGCACATCTTAGCCGATTTAGGATTCGGTGGAGTATTCCCTATATATTAGATCAAGAAAGACAAGCATGCCATATAATATATATGTTAACAGATATACATACAAAGTCTTTTAAGAACCAAAAGAGATACAATTTGGACGAAAACACCAAGTAAACCAAGAAGAGAGCACACCAAAGTGTGACACAAAAAGGTTGTCCAAATTATATCAAAATCCAAATCAACACATGATTGAGGAAAAATCAAATCAACATATGATTGATTCCAAAACACATCAACACATGAAGTGTGATATCAATAGGAATCGAATCAAAACAACACATGATCGATAAGACACCAACTGAAAATAAGATACCAACTAGGAGAAAAGATACCAAGAAGAGGATAATACTTGACCGGAATCAAGTAAAGTAAAATAAAGCAATAAGGTATCAAAATTCCACAATAAATATCAATTGAAACAAATATCTATGGAGGAGATATTAAATTCTAATTAATACCAATTGAAGGTACCTACGCAAGGCCAATGAGAATATAAGATAAAAGAAAGAGACATGCTCAAAGGATTTTCTCATTATATAGGATAAACATAAAACAAGAAATGAGAAAGCAAGACTCCCAAGAAAGAGCAAGGTTACACCAAATAAACCGAACACCCTCTACACTTTTCATGATGGCACAAAGCATCAAGAGAAAAAGATTTGTCTTCCATAAACACATACGATAGAAATCAAATGCCAATTGAAAGGATCAAATATTGATAGATAGGATAGTGTTCTAAGTAAAAAGGAATGCTCCCCCAAGATTCATGCATTATTTTTGATATTTGCATTTGAATACAAAATGCACGCACAAGGGATCATTACACTTCATATTTTATTTACAACACTAAACACTACCAATTGAAAATTAGGATCCATGCAAGAGGCAAGGAAGGCAATGGGAGTCAAAATAAATATTTTGGCAAGAGATGGGGCAAATAAAAGCCAATGCCAATGTAAGGATAATCAAAAATATTCTATCACAAACATAAATATGGGTTGTCCAAGGACAATGAACATTTGGAATTATTTTCCCGGTGATAGAGGTATCAACGAATATCCTCACAAGATAAAACATATGGCAAGAGATAAGAAATAAAACACCATATTTTAATAAAGTTTGTTGGTAGTTCCAACTATTCAAACCAACCGGCAAGGCCATGGTTAGAATAATATGGAACAAATGGTTTCTAAAATAATATATAGGAATGCATATTAGAGAGAAACCATACCAAGCAAACTCACACAAACAAAAGCCAAAGGGTAACCAAAAAGGAAAATTGGAACTTGTTTGAGCAAACATGCCACATAGGAATAAGATAATTTACAATATCAAATCTAAGTGGCAAACCTCAAATTTTCACATTTTGTGGGATTGTAATATGCACATAGCTTATTACTCCCCCATAATGTGATAATTCATTTTATCTAAGCAAGAGGCAAACAAAACCAACTAGAGAAGTTAATGAACATTGTAGAATTTGAATTTCTTATGAATATGACATGCCACATAGTAACTAGATAATATTGAAATATCAATACTAGGTGGTGTGACTCATGTACACACATTTTTAGGTTAGTGAAGTGCACAAAGCATATCACTCCCCCAAAATGGGATAGTCCATTAATCTCTCGCCAATTGAAATCAACACAAGATCCAATAAAGACTCAACACAAAGTTTACACATATATGGAGCGCACATTAACATACACAAACTTGATTTCTCAAGGTAAGTAATGATATGGCTTTGGTAGTCCGATCATTCGATGAGATAGAGATACGCCGATTCTGGTGGAGTTCGACCTTGGCGATCCGACTTCCACGTACTAGTACGCAGCGCCAATGCAATCGCTAAACCAATCTCCGGGAGTTACTGATCCTGCAGCACGATTAGCCTGACCAATCGGTCTAGTTCTACCTGCGATCGAGGAACAAGTAAGAACCAAAGATGCAATCACGAAATTGCGGATGAAGTATGAGCTTTATTGAAAAGGTGGGATTCCGTAAGCGGTCTTGATCTGGTCGTTGGACACAAACCGAGTACACGAAGTTGCAGCAGTTGGCTAACTTTTAACTAAACAAAATGAGTCTAAAGGACGACCTAACGGGGGTATATAAGGAGGAGAGGTGTGGGATTTCATCCAGCCATGGGGTGGCGGCCGAATCCTACCCTAGGAAGGCTTTCCTCCTTAGATACGGACTCTAAAACTGCCTATTAAAAGGTATCTCGAAAATACATGGGTCTGGCCCAAAACGAGGCGGCGCAACACCTATGAAAAGCCTTGGACGAAATTCATTAATTGATATCTTGTAAAATTCGTCCAAGCCTTCAAGCATCTTTATGGTGGCTTCAATCACTGTTGTCTCCATTGGTAGCATCATCATCTCCGTTGGTTGCACTCCTGCAGCCATCTCCTCCAACGTACATGCTCCATAGCTTGTCCCTCTCATCCATGCTTGGTCCATCATTCCTAAGAGAGACAAACACATTTGATTTATGCAGCATCATATTCTCATGAATATTAGGAGTAGCTTGTAAGAACGAAAGTACCTGTTGATTAAGTTGACGTGCACGAGCTCTAGTCAGTGGTCCTTGTAATGTAGGTGGTGTAGTAGTGGCGGTTGCATCTATAGCAGGGATGTCCTCATCATCCTCCCCTTCTTGAATTGAAGTCGTCCTCGACGCCACTCATCATTCTCTCCCAAATCTGATATTTCTGACTTGGATGTGAATACTTCTGTTTGTTATGCAATCATATGCAAAGAGGTCCGTGGCGGTGACTAGATGTGACACGAACTCGAAACTCTAAAGGAAGTAGACGCTACGACCATCACTTTGACACGACGATGCAGACGAAGATTCAATAATGCAATACACTGAAAAGATTATGCAACATGCCCGGACTGGTTCTTAGGATGGGATGATCTAACCCTAATTTTTTTTGGCTTTTTCGTGGACTGTAGGGATGAAGAACAGATGCAATCTACACTAGTAAAACTATAAATCTCACCGATCAACCTGAAATTTGATACAACTTGATATGGCTTTGGTAGTCCGATCTTTCGATGAGATAGAGATACGTCGATTCTGGTGGAGTTCGACCTTGGCGATCCAACTTCCACGTACTAGTACGCAGCGCCAATGCAATCGCTAAACCAATCTCCGGGAGTTACTGATCCTGCAGCAGCACGATCAGACTGACCAATCGGTCTAGTTCTACCTGTGATCGAGGAACAAGTAAGAACCAAAGATGCAATCACGAAATTGCGGATGAAGTATGAGCTTTATTGAAAAGGTGGGATTCCGTAAGCGGTCTTGATCTGGCCGTTGGACACAAACCGAGTACACGAAGTTGCAGCAGTTGGCTAACTTTAACTAAACAAAATCCGAGTCTAAAGGACGACCTAACGGGGGTATATAAGGAGGAGAGGTGTGGGATTTCGTCCAGCCATGGGGTGGCGGCCGAATCCTACCCTAGGAAGGCTTTCCTCCTTAGATACGGACTCTAAAACTGCCTATTAAAAGGTATCTCGAAAATACATGGGCCTGGCCCAAAAACAAGGTGGCGCAGCACCTATGAAAAGCCTTGGACAAAATTCATTTATTGATATCTTGTAAAATTCGTCCAAGCCTTCAAGCATCTTTATGGTGGCTTCAAATCACGGTAGTCTCCATTGGTAGCATCATCATCTCCGTTGGTTGCACTCCTGCTGCCATCTCCTCCAACGTACATGCTCCATAGCTTGTCCCTCTCTTCCATGCTTGGTCCATCATTCCTAAGAGAGACAAACACATTTGATTTAGGCAGCATCATATTCTCATGAATATTAGGAGTAGCTTGTAAGAACGAAAGTACCTGTTGATTAAGTTGACGTGCGCGAGCTCTAGTCATAGGTCCTTGTAATTTAGGTGGTGTAGTAGTGGCGGTTGCATCTATAGCAGGGATGTCCTCGTCATCCTCCCCTTCTTGAATTGAAGTCGTCCTCGACGCCATCTCATCATTCTCTCCCAAATCTGATATTTCTGACTTGGATGTGAATACTTCTGTTTGTTATGCAATCATATGCAAAGAGGTCCGGCGGCGGTGACTAGATGTGACACGAACTCGAAACTCTAAAGGAAGTAGACGCTACGACCAGCACTTTGACACGACGATGCAGACGAAGATTCAACAATGCAATACATTGAAAAGATTATGCAACAGGCCCGGACTGGTTCTTAGGATGGGATGATCTAACCCTAATTTTTTTTTTTGGCTTTTTCGTGGACTGTAGGGATGAAGAACATATGCAATCTACACTAGTAAAACTGTAAATCTCACCGATCAACCTGAAATCTGATACCACTTGATATGGCTTTGGTAGTCCGATCTTTCGATGAGATAGAGATACGTCGATTCTGGTGGAGTTCGACCTTGGCGATCCGACTTCCACGTACTAGTACGCAGCGCCAATGCAATCGCTAAACCAATCTCCGGGAGTTACTGATCCTGCAGCTGCACGATCAGCCTGACCAATCGGTCTAGTTCTACCTGCGATCGAGGAACAAGTAAGAACCAAAGATGCAATCACAAAATTGTGGATGAAGTATGAGCTTTATTGAAAATGTGGGATTCCGTAAGCGGTCTTGATCTGGTCGTTTGACACAAACCGAGTACACGAAGTTGCAGCAGTTGTCTAACTTTTAACTAAACAAAATCCGAGTCTAAAGGACGACCTAACGGGGGTATATAAGGAGGAGAGGTGTGGGATTTCGTCCAGCCATGGGGTGGTGGCCGAATCCTACCCTAGGAAGGCTTTCCTCCTTAGATACGGACTCTAAAACTGCCTATTAAAAGGTATCTCGAAAATACATGGGCCTGGCCCAAAAACGAGGTGGCGCAACACCTATGAAAAGCCTTGGACGAAATTCATTAATTGATATCTTGTAAAATTCGTCCAAGCCTTCAAGCATCTTTATGGTGGCTTCAAATCACGGTAGTCTCCATTGGTAGCGTCATCATCTCCGTTGGTTGCACTCCTGCTGCCATCTCCTCCAACGTACATGCTCCATAGCTTGTCCCTCTCATCCATGCTTGGTACATCATTCCTAAGAGAGACAAACACATTTGATTTAGGCAGCATCATATTCTCATGAATATTAGGAGTAGCTTGTAAGAACGAAAGTACCTGTTGATTAAGTTGACGTGCACGAGCTCTAGTCATAGGTCCTTGTAATGTAGGTGGTGTAGTAGTGGCAGTTGCATCTATAGCAGGGATGTCCTCATCAAGTAATAAGCACAACATATACAAGCACATGCTAGGAACAAAACTAACACATGCAAGGGAGCAAGCAACTTTCAATGTATATATAATTTAAATACAAGTTACCACAAGAAGGAGCATTGGATATGAGGCTTGGCTTGATGAAATATAACCATGAAGATCCCAATTCTTCAAATGATAGCCAAGTCGCCAATGCCCTCCAACAACACCTATTGATCAAGTTTGAGCTTGTTGGTCCCCAACCAAGTTGGCTCCTAAGAGGTTAGTCACAATAGGCTTGGCAACCCAAATGGTTCTTTTTCTTGACACCACTTTGAGTTCCAACATATTTGGCAAACACATTGCCAACCCTATCCTTTCTAAGAGAATAAACATCATCAATTATTATGGGGTTGGATAGGGTACCATTAGTGCATGAAGAAGCCAAGTGACCCTTCTCATGGCATAAGTAGCAACATCGACTCTTCTCTTTCTTCTTAATAGGCTCCCCAACTTGAGGAGTAATAACTTGAGTCTTCTTAGGAGGTGGCCCTTGTTCAACTCGAGATTGAGCATGAGATTGAATAAGAGGCCACTTCCCTAGTTGCTTCTCACCAATAGGCTTCTTTTTCATTGGGCAATCCCTAACATGGTGCCCTTCAACTTTGCACTTGAAGCAAACAATCTTGGCCGAATGATTGACTTGTTTTTTTGCCCTTCTTATTGTTACTCTTGGACTTGTTCTTGATATTGGAGTTAAATCCAAGTCCACTCTTGTCATTGGGGGATTGTTGAACACTCAACATGTTGTCAAGTGTGGTCTTCCCTTCATGACGCCTTTCCAAGCCCTTCTTCAAAGAAGTGGCTTGGGCCTTGAGCTCGCCTCTTTTCTCTACATGGTTAGTGACAACACAAGAGCTAGAGGAGGTAGATGCATCATTGTTAGAGCAACAAGGCATAGAAAGTAATTCATCACAAGATGTACCAACATTGTGAGTGGATGAACTACGAGGACTAGCACAACGCAATATGGCAATTTTATTAGAGGTTGTGCCATTGTCCACATGAGGTTCACTAGATATTACCTTGGTAGTGATAGCCTCATGAGCTAACTTTAGACAAGCATGTGATGCTAGAAGATCATCATTAGAGCTACAGAGCTTTTCATGTCTTTCTACCAATTTCCCATACTTTCTAGTTAACAACTCAAGTTGAGCCCTTAGCTCAAAATTCTCCTTTAAAATGAATGCTTCGCACGAAATAGAGTTAGTAGCACAAGCATCAACATTAATAGCAATAGGAGAACAAGTTGGAAGCTCTTTTAGCAATTGAGCTTGGAGTTGATCATGGGACTTAGTGAGATGTGCAAGAGAACCTTCCAAGGACTTGACATCCTTTTCAAATTTCTCATTAGCCTCAAGGAGTCTAACAATTTCAACAACAAGCTCATCATTTTTTATTTTACAATCATTAGCCACCTTGAGAGCTCTATCATGGGTTTCATTTACTTTAGATAACTCTAGAGTAAATGTCTCCTCAAGAGATTTCTTGGTGGTTTGTTCTTCTTCAATAGCTTCCTCAAGATCCGCAATTGTGTTCACATAATCACGTTCGCGGCTAAGACTTTCATCTTCACGAGCTTCCAAATTTTCAATAGTAAGCCTTCGCTCAATAAGGGTGCTCATGATTTCATGGAGGTTCTCATAAGCATTTTTATTCTTTGAAAGAGCATTAAGAACCATTAGACCTTTCTCACGAAAGTAAGCATCATCATCATTTTCTTCATCATCATTATTATTGTCATAATCATCACTACTTGACGATTTAGCCATGAGGCAAAAGATGGTTGATGAAGTTGAACAATTAATTGATGGACTACTCAAGTTCTCATCTTGTTCCATAGATAATTGGGTTTACTCTACATTATTAATAATACAAGGATTAGAGGGAACACAAGCATTTTTATCATGGCAACAAGATAAAGTAAGCATATCATCATGAGATTTATATAGGTGAGTTTTAGAAGATATGCAAGGACTATCAACACAAGCATGTGAAACATTTATAGTGCTAGATGTGTTTAAGTCCAAAGATAAATCATTGCAATAAGATAGAGATGAAATATCCTCTATAAGAAGCTCACTATCATCATTGCAAAATTTATCCCTACTCACCATTGCATTATTTTGTGTCTTGCCACATGTAGGTGAAGTAGAAGAAGTTGAGAACTCATCGCGCCGGAGGTGGAGGGAGAACAATCATTCCCATAATCAATGGACACACCATATTTGTCTTGAAGCTTGGTCCATAGCTCATGAGCATTCCGATAAGGAGAGATCGACAAAGCAATTGCATTTCTCAAAGCCATGAAAATTGCCCTTAGAAGCTTGAGCATCTAGATAAGAAATTTTCTCATCCTCTAAAGATAATCTTTTCGGATCCTTTGGAGGAGAGAAACCCATATCTAAAATTCGCTCTATATTTGGGTTAATGACCCTAAAAGAATTTAGCATGCGATTTCTCCAATCATCATAATTTGTGCCATCGAATATTAACAAAGAAGCATTGTGCACTAAACCACTAGACGACATCTTTACTCTCTAGACGTGAAGCCTTATAAAGAGAGAACCCGCTCTGATACCAATTGAAAGGACATGGATGTCGCCTAGAGGGGGGGGGGGGTGGAAGGTGAATATGCGATTTAAAATTATTACGGTTAAGGCTTGAATAAATGCGGAATAAAACTAACGTTTTAATTTATCAAGCCAAAACCTAACTAGATAGGTTTACCTATGTGCACCAACAACTTATGCTAAGCAATATAATCGACTAGGTGATAGCAAGATATATAACTTCAAGCTTGATGGCTATCAAAAGTAAGTAGCATAAGTAAGAAGCTCGGGTATAGAAATACCGAGGCACTTGGAGATTATGATTTATCCCGAAGTTTCACTTCCCAATGGAAGCTAGTCTCCGTTGGAGCGGCGCGGTGTTCACCAAAGTGAGAGTAGCCTTGAAATGCACACCGTATCTCTGTTGTGTCTTACCACCGATGTGGCGAGGCCACTTGTCACTATGTTGTCGTTGAGGGTGACAACTAGAACCTTTACAAGGATGAAGCACACTCCACAAGTTGAGGGTCTTCACCAATGCACCGAGCCGCCAAGAATTGATGCATCAAGGCCGGGGCACACACCACAACTCAATTGGTGGCTCCCGGAATGTCTTGGTAGCTACCAAAGCTCCGAGATGAACAAAGTTGAGCCATAACTCCACAACCTAATTGGAGTCTCCCAACAAATCCCGTGAGCCACCAAAACTCCGAGATATCAACAACCATCTAGGGTACCAATGTGCCCTAGAGGAACAAGCTCTAGGGCACCCAAGCACCCAAGAGTAACAAGCTTCTCAACTTCAACTTCCACCAATCACCGTGGAGAACTCAAACCGATGCAACCTATACAATGGCAAGAATACACTAAGTGGTCAAGTTTTTCTCTCCGAAATCCAACCAAAGCAACTAATGCTATGGAGGGATTTAAGAGGAAGAACAAAGGAGAAACACAAAGCAACTCCAAGATCCAAATCCAACGAGTTCCCCTCACTTAGAGGATTTTTGATTTGGTGGAAGAACGGATCTAGATCTCCTCTATCTTTTCCTCTAATTTGAGGCAAGAATCATGGAGGGAAGAGAAGAATCGAGCTCTCAAATGTTTAGCAATGGAGGAGAGAGAGAAAGAAAAAGTCTTAGGGAAAAATGGGGAAGAAGTCCCTTAAATAGATCCCCTGAAAAAGTGACCGTTGAAGGGGTACGGAAACCCGGCCTGGGGTGGCTAGGGGGCTGGCCACCCAGCAGAGCCGACCGGCCTGGGAGCCGGCCTGGGCTGGCCAGGGGGCTGGCCACCCAGCAGAGCCGACCGGCCTTGGAGCCGGCCGAGGCTGGCCTGGAGGCCGGACACCAAACTGCGATACGAAAACTTCAATATCTTTTTCATCCGGACTCCGATTTCGATGATCTTGGGCTCGTTGGAATCGCAACGAAGAGCCCTTCAATATTATGCAGAGAAACATCATAGTCCATCATGTGAGGATAAAACCAAATGTAGAAATGTAAACCTTCTCATTTGCAAACTAGAAAAGTTATATCTTTTGCAAATGAAGTCCAAATGACATGAAACCAATTTTGTTGGAAAGAGGATGACAAATGCAACCCTTGGAAATATAGCAAACAAGTAATGGATATTTTGCAAAGAAATGGAAGAGAGAAATCTTCCGCACGGATGAACCGGCAAAATCTCCAATACCGAAAATGCAATAGAAGACGCATATAAAAACCGTTTTCTGTGACCTTGGCCTTGTCATGACAAGCACAACAAGAACCAATACCACGCCACGATAAGAGGCAAATAAGAACCAATAAAGATGATTGCAAGGATGTAAAGGTTTGTGCTCTCTATGACGATACGATCAAGATATTCGGTCGAGAGCCCCTCTTGATAGTACGGCTATCTATCCTATAACCCGGTCTCTCAACTAACATCATGAGACTAGTAAAATAGAAAGCCTATCAAGAACATACCTTTGCCTTGCGCTTAATCCACTCGAGGTCAATGAAGACGATATTCATCTCCTCAAGACGAACCACCTTTCTTGATTGCGCTTCGCTTGGTGAAGATTCACATGTTGCTCCCCCATACACCAATATGGGAGAGGCACTCTTCAACACATCTTCACTTGGCCTTTATCTTGATGACGATCACCATGACGCCATCCTCCACGAGCCACATAGGATCCTTCACTTCATTCATGCTCATGGAGAAATACCTTGAGTGTTGATCAACACGCACTTAGCCTTGATCAACACGTTCATTTCTTCCCTTAGCCTCGACTCCAACAAATGGAGATCAAGCAACGCAATGGACACATGTTCATTTCTTCCCTTAGCCTTGACTTCAACAAATGGAGATCAAGCAACGCAATGGACACACCTACAAATATAGCTCATTACAAACATTAGTTCATAGATATTGTCATTAATTACCAAAACCACACATGGGGCCAACCATGCACTTTGAAACGCTCTCGAGTATATATCTACCTTTGATAAAGGCTGATTGGTTACTTGCTACTAGCCTATCAAGTATCAGAGCAAGCCTATTAGTCAAAACTTTGGTAAAAATCTTGAAGCTACAGTTTAATAGACTAATGGGTCTAAGCTTTTTCATAGAGGTGGCATCTTGTTCTTTAGGAACCAAGGTAAGGATAGCAAAATTAAGTCTAGAAATATCTAAGTCACCCTTATGGAAATCCCCAAAGAGGTCCCCCAAGTCCTTTTTCATTAGATCCCAAAAGTGTTGATAAAAAAGAAAAGGAAGCCCATCTGGGCCAGGGGCACCATCAGAGTAGGACTCAAAAACAACTTTCTTAATTTCTGCTTCAGTGAAAGGATCTTGAAGGATCTCATTCTCAGCTTCAGACACTCTCTCCTCAATTGAGAAGAAATTGGGATCTAGGGCGCAGCCATTTCTATCCTCTTTTGAAAGAGGTTTTATAGAAATCAGATGCTACTTTCCTCCATCAGGGCCTTCAAGGGAGTGGATAAAAGTTTTCCTCCTCCTTTGATTTGCTACAGCATGGAAGTACGCTTTGTTCCTATCTCCTTCTTTAATATCTCTATCCCTAGGTCTCTGTTTCATTTTAGTTTCCTCCTTAAGCCGTATCCTCTGCATCTCTATCTTAATTTGCCTGAGTCTGCTTTTCTCTTTAACAGAGAGCTCCTCAGACTCAGATTTGATATCTAGAAGGTCATATTCCTCCATCAAACTGGATATTACATTTCTTAAGTTCTGCTTCTATATTCCTACTCCAGCCTTTACTAACTCTCCTAAATTTTCTAAGTTTGTTTTTCCATTTGTCTAGATGGGTACTTCCTCTAACTAGTTCAGACCAGATTTTCTCAACTAGGGTTTTAAAATCCTCTCTAAGAAGCCACCGCTTTTCAAATTTTGTAGCCAGAAGGCTTGAGTTGGGAAGTGATGCCGGAGTCCCATAGAATGGGAGTGTGGTCACTTCCAATTCTTGAAAGGGCCTGGCTTGTGGCTAAAGGAAAAAGACTGTCTAATTCAGTGTAACAGAAAATCCTGTCAATTGTAGATATGATCAGGTTTTCCTGGTTATTGGCCCAGGTGAACCTTCTATTTGAAAGCCTAATTTCTAACAGACTCCAAATCTGTATCCAAGAGTTAAATTTATCACACCATTTCTGGTCAACTATTTCATTAATTTTGTCTATCTGGTATCTCACTAAATTGAAGTCCCCTCCTAGGAGGAGAGGCCCACTAGTACTAATCATAATTTCATGTAGCTCAAAATGAACTCATCCTTGCCTTCCTCATAAGGTGAGCCATAAACAGAAACAAAAGAAAGCCTAACGCCTTTTGGCCTAAAGTTAACAGGACAAGTAATCGAGAATTTCCTAATTTCCCAACTCAAGATGTCAAAGATGTCAGAGTCTATACCCATCAGGATGCCTCCTGCAGAGCCTATAGAGGGAACCATATATTCCAAACAAAACTTCTATTGCCAACTAGGGATTTAGGAAAGAATCAGTAAGATTTTACTTTTTAGTTTTTTGGAAGCAAACTATGGATGGTTTGCATATGTTAAGTGTGTCAACTATAAGGGTTTTCCTCCCGTACAGGGGCATGTCCCGCGTGTGAGGAGCACCACCACCGGCGCCATGCTCCCTTTCCCCTTTCTATAAAGCCGCTCGGCTCCCTCCAAACCCTAGCCGCCCTCCTCTCTTCCCCTTCCTCCCCAGCCGCCGCCGCTCTCTCTTTCCTCTCTTTTCTTCCTCCTCCCCGTGAGCCTCCATGGCTGAAGCCCAAAGCTGCAGCCAGCCGTCGCCATGGGCACGGCGAAGGACGACCGAGGCTGGGAATCGAACCGGGTCTTCATCCGCGTCAAGTTCACCGCAGCAGCAGGAGAGGAGCTTTCCCGATGCGTCTTCATCTTCTTGGTCTTCAGTTCGGACGCCGTCAAGTTCTTCCACGAACCGCCGTCCGTCTTCGTCGTCCACAACATGTCGCCGTCTTCGTCGAGCCCGTTCGACTCCTCCGAGCACCTCCTGGTGAGGAGCCGCTTTGATCCCCGTTGCCTCCAATCTCGAACCCTTGCTGTACCTCGCGCTTCGTCTCCGTCCAGGCTGCTCACCATGAACGCGATGGTTGCAGGATAAAGCTCCTGCCTTTGGGCCCTGTTGCTGCACGAGCACACACTGTGGAAAATATTGAATCCCTAATTTTTGTTGTTGTATTGCCGTGACCCTCATGGGGTAATATAGGAGTAAAAGGAGGGGAGAGACTTGGAGTACAAGGTCATGACTCTTAAACCCTAGTCTATCTCTAACTCGTATCCTATACGTACTCTAACATCCCCCCTCAGTCGTAGCGGGAGTGAAGCGAACGCTTGTGACTGGATTTGAAGTTTTGCGCTTTCGTCGTTTCCTCCTCTCCGTCATCATCAACTGCGTCTCCGATGCACTGGTCCGTCACCTAGGTCGGTGCCTCCCGTCCCTTCTGATGTCGTCCCCTTCTGGTGCCTTCCCTGTATCACCTCTCTTCCCTCCCGCAGTCACAGCGGGAGTGTCGGGGACGGAAGTGACGACGCGGACGCTTTGACTGGAGTTGTTACCGATGTGTTGCTGTAGACGTCGTCCTTGATGTCGATGTTGAGGTAGCCGATCATGATGTAGCCGTGGTCGAGGTAGTTGTGGTCGATGTAGTACTCGTCGTAGTCGTGGAAGCCGCAAAAAAAANGAGAACCATGAGGATCCAATTGATATCGGGACTGTATATCTGGCCAAGATACTTCTTGGAAGTATGGATGATCTTCACTCTGGGGAAGCATCCCACAGCAAGCGCTTGCTTGATAATTGAGTATGTCGCGGATATAGTTGCCTGGCTAGAAACTACTGCAGCAGCAGTTGCAACGACAAACGCAGGCCAAAGTATACTATCTGCACCAGATAAGGAACCATTGTTGTTATACACTATCATATAGGAGTAGAGGGAAGTGGTTCCTATGTATGGACTTTACCTGGAAGAGAAAAATAGAAGGAATGGGACACCTTTTCTTTGTTTGTAGCTATATAGGCAGCCTGACCAGTATATTGCAAAAGAAGACATGGGAACACAACCGTGATGAAAGCAATCTGCGTATCAAAATGATAAAGGGTGTTAGGACTCAAGCCAATAGACTGTTCGATGTACTCATGTGAAAGCTGTATCAAAATATTAAGACGTGCCTCTACAAGTTCTATTGAATGCATGCCTGTAAAATGTAGATTACAACGAACAGATGGTACCTGAATAGCTTGCACAGGAAAAAATGAAAGGTCGGCAAACAGTGCTTCTGTCCCTGCAGCATGAGCAAAAGAGTCATGTCTGGTTGTTGGCCAGTTTACATAGTGGAAGCAAACCTATAAAATTAGGTAGATTTCGGACCTGTTATGCTGAGCATGATTCCTCCTAGGGAAGCCCAGCTAGTCTTCCCTCGCTTAAAGTAACGATATACATAAATAGGATTGAACGCCTTAAGAACCGACTTATCATATCTATATATGTTCACCGCTCCAAGGACTCCGATAAGTATGAACCAAAGGAATACTATCGGTGCAAAAAGCCAGCTGACTTTATCTGTACCATAGTGCTGCATGCTGAACAATCCAATCAATATCACCACGGAGACTATTACAACCACATCTGCAAAACAAAAATAAATAAACTGACTCAGTTAACCACAAGTCAAACTCTAGGTGGTATTTGTCAGCTCTATCTAATTATAACAAAAAAAATTGTTCCCAGTAACCTACCACTAACAAAGTTTCTAGGATAAATAAAATGCTTCAAATTGCAGTTAGCATGATAAGTTCATCATTCCACAGACAAAACAATATTTTTTTTGACAATGCAGACAAAAAAAGGTGCATTATATAAGGTTGGTATAAAAAAGGAGTAGTTAAATTAACATCATCGGAAAATTTAACACCCTCCTCTGAGATGCAATAGAAGCTTGATGTGAAAGAGGACATGGTAAAGCTAATAAAAGCAGAAAAATCCAGCGCAAAAAAAAGAAAAATAAAAGCAGAAAACTGTACCATTTCTCATTCCGGGTACTTCAACTTGTATTCCACCAGTTGCTGAAAGAACTGGAATTGTAAGGCAGTCGTTAATATCTATTCACGAAGAAGATATGTAGTAGAATACATAATACCAAAATTAGATACAAGAACAGTAAAATTTACACTGGTTTCTTGCGTTAAGAAAAGGTTTAGTTGGTATCTCAGAGGCTCGGGGCAAAAAACTAAGAACGGGAAGGTGACGTGCATTATCAATGTTGAAAAGAGCAGAAAACAGAAAGTCCATGGCCCAAGCTTTTCATCTGTCTCATGGGCATATAAGGATAGTTACTTCCATAGGTTTATATGTCAACAGTTTGTTATCTATACATTGGTAGATAAGAGATTGGGTCAAGAAACTTTCCACATCCTTTGGTTGAATTAACTAGAAAAATAAACCAATCTATTTCCAAAGTCTCCCTGCTCTCTGCCCTGGTACGTTTGCAGTCACGTTAATTGGGTACATGATCACCTTGTGCAGGATCTAGGGCAATTATCTCCTAGATTGCTGCCAAAGTAGCATTTAATAGGAAAACAAATTGGTGCAGTGTACTTCAAAGGAATTGCGGACATGCATTTTTTTCCGAAAGTTTCCAGCAACTTAGTTCGACAAGTAGTAAGCCAAGGATAGGGTATTGTGAATGAACATGCTGGTTTGCCGGTTCATGTCAGGCTGAAATCTCCTAGTTATGTTAAAAATATTAACTTTGAGAAAGTAAGTAATGATAAAACATGTAGGCACTGACCTGATATGGCAGGAGTGAGAATTCCATCTCCAACGGCCATGCAAGTACCAAAGAGTACAAGAATAAGAATTGCATTCTTTCTGAACTGGTGCCCCTCTAGCCATTTTTTTATCTTTGCAGCAAGAGACTTCTCATCGTATGTCTGACGGCTGTATGTTGTTAGATTTTCATCTGTTCTATGCTGATTGGGAATAAGGTTTATCTTGGCGTGCCGACAAAGCAGCGAATAAAGAGCAAATGTTCCACCTGAAATTACAAATAAGCCATAAGCATATTTCATACTGCAAACTGTACAGAACGTGAGGTTGAAATAGCATTAATTTAATAAGCATCGCCATTTGGGCCGTCTTGCCTCAGCAACAATTGTTGTGCTACACTAATATGCTGATTTATTAGTTTCAATGGTGTTGAAAACTCTTCATACTGGACAGTTCAAATTTCAGAGACTAACCGAGGAAAGGCCTAAATATTTGTACTTTAGGAAGCTCTTGGACAGACTTTCCTTTGTATGATCATATCCCTTACATGTGAGCTTTTCATTTTCAGGTAAGCTTAAGATGGTTACATAACATGCGGTCGGTAGGTAGTGCACTATCTCAAACAAATAAGACAGATCACCTATGCACAGTTTGATCCTTTATAACTGACGGAAAACTTTTGAAAGAGCAAGATCAATTCTTACCTTGGCCATTATCGTTTGCCCTCAAGACAATAAAAACATATTTGACAAGTGGAATGAGGGTGAGGGAGTAGATAATAAGCGAGAGCGCTCCGATAACTTGCTCCGTGTCTTCTATTTCTTGAGGAAAGATGTTGTAGAAAACATAGAGGGGTGATGTGCCTAGATCTCCAAATACCACACCGAGGCTTTGGAATGCTAAACGTAGCAGCAAAATTGTTGGGTAGGTCTGCAAATACAAGAAAGGAAAGCAGATCAAGAACAGAGTTAGTTATCCTACTTTAGCTGTTCATTTCAAATCAATTTTGCAACTCGGACAACATCTCAAATCAACTCTGGAGAAGAACTATCAGTGAGAATGTGCTACTGAAAAAAGCATGAGCTCGTGAACTTTCGGCGGCAACGTTTCGTGACCTCTATGGTATGTGCTAAACAAAAGGAAAAACACATCAAATTTCTCCAAAATTGACAGGGAAACGACAAGCGCGTAACTGATACTACTAGTAAATCACCTTTTGTCTGTACATATTCCTCAGCCTCCCGGCCTCGGCGTCCATGGGCTGATCGAGATTCTTTTCCAGCTCCCACATCGCCCCCTTACCGGAACGCTCGTTTGTCGAGACGGTCTCCATGAGTTCAGTTCAGACCAATCAGCAGCAGTATCTCACAGACTGCAGGCACCAAGAGGTACTTTAGCCTAATCTATCTGATTTTCACAGCACAATGATTAAACCCATTTACAAGCAGAATCAACTAGTTCAAAACAGATATGTACCACATAATTAATCGACCATAAATCTGACCACAGCTGCGTGCACAAGACAGCCAAGAGGCGACCATACAAATTTGCAGGCTTACAATACAAATGCTCAAAAGCAGTAACAAAGAACCGAAGGGATAAGCCATTGCTAACCTTCAGAAGCCAGAGCACCGGCCCTCCGAGACTATCGGTGGCAAGACGGCAGATTCGCCGGACGGGGACGGGGATGGCGAGCACGCGCCGCCGTTGACCGCCAGCGCCTTCTCGCCCATACGTGGGAGGACAGAAGAGAGACGGCGCCGCCGGTGAGAAGGACCGATTACGGCGGGGGTGCGCGCCGGCCCGGAGAGCAAAGACCGGATTTTTTGGGGTGAAAAAAAGATTGGAGTTCTCCTGTTGTGTTCGGCTGGCTGGAAGCGTAGGCCGGCAGCTTGGCGGGGAAGCCCCTGTCGGATAACAAACTGACGGACTGCCTGATTGGATCAGAGATGAGGTGGAGAAGTGGAGATGATTTGGAACTTGTCGCTATTATACGATGTTTGTCCGTTGCTCTCAATAATTGAGAAGCAATTTGCTTGGCAATTGGCTAATTGCTTCGTGCGCTGTCAGAATCATATCATACTAGTACTACTCAAAAATGTAAGGGTCTCTTTGGTTCAAAGGATTTTCATAGGAATTTTGTAGGATTCAAATCCATAGGAATTTTTCCTATGGAATCCATTTGGTTCAAAGGAATGAATCCTCCAAAATTCCTATGGATTGCTTTCCTACACTACAATCCCATAGGAATTCTAGCAAGAGGTTGGAGTTCATGGAAAAATTCCTATGAGTCTATGACAAGTATGATTTGTACTCCACTCTATGAAAAATTCCTGCGTTTTTCCTGTGCTGCAACCAAACAACTAATGTAACTGGTTCCTGCGTTTTCAGTTCCTGTAGGATTTCGCATATCATGACACTCTATTCCTACATTTTTCCTATTCCTATGCTTTTCAATTCCTATGAACCAAAGAGGCCCTAATTGTGTGTGTGATGTCCATGTCACGAATGGCCGATTGCTGGCGCGCTACTAGAAGAATATACCAACTGCTTTGATGTTACTACTAGTCAGAATTGTTTTTTAGCTCGATTGTTTTTTTGTTCTGTGATGTCCATGTTAAGAGCCAACTAAAAAACAATTTATTGTGGGTGGCCTGTAGCTTCCACTCAGGATTGGATGTTGTCTTCGTCGGTTAGTTGCAATTGATGGCGATGTACCCGGGAAAAACAAAAACAAAACAAAAACATTACTTCCTCCTATGAAGAACATAGTTCTTTTAGCCTACTATTAGCAAAGACTTATCATAATTTAAATTATGTGAGAGGATGGACGTGAGGGAAAGGACGGACCAAGGACGTAGCTAGGAAAAATTCTCAATGGGGTCAGTTTCATATTTTCTCTAATTCATTGGTGTCATTTTATTAAAAAAAATCATTACTTTGTACTAATTAATGAAGAGGTTTCCAATATTTATTGTGGTCAACTGATCCCAATGCCACTATGGCAGCTGCATCCCAGGGACGGCAAAGGGTGGGGCGAAACGCATCTGCTAGAGAAATGAGCGTTACATGTTTTTAGATAATACTCCCCGTGCAATATAAGATGTTATTACAACCAACATACGAGTATATTGGTTGGTTGTAATAACATCCTATATTATGGGACGGAGGAAGTAATAGGCAATTGCACGTGTGTTGCTATAGATCCATGGGGGTGAAAAAACACACACAAAAACACCTACTCAATACCTTCGACCGTTGCGAGGGTCCCGAAGGTCATGTCACTCTGTTTGATGTCTTCTAAATTTTGTCAAGGAGGACGAGCCAGGAGAAGGACTTGCACTTTGGTTCAGCGTGTGTCGACCAGATCTTAATTGTGATGAGGAATATGGAACCGTAAAACAGTTTCAACAGTTATTTGATCACTTATTTTATTTGCCTGTCGCGTAGGACAGGACAAGGTGGATCAAGATTTTTTCACAATAAAATTCTCATACTCAGCAACCATGGTTGCCACTTTTCAAAACATCATGATATCACAAACCAAATTGCCTCAAACAACTTCGATAACGACCGATCTGACACTAAATGAAATAGGCCACCATACACTACTATTAAGATGGTGATATGTCACTCGTAGAGCGGCTGAAGTAATTGATTAATCAACCTGGTAAAAAATCTCGCATAGACTATAAAACAAAAGAATTAGAATTAGAGCATCCACAGCGCGGCGCTAGCCGGGCAGATTAGCAGTTATGATTTGCAATCCCAAGCGTCCAGCGCTAGTTAGGCCTAGTTTGGTAGCGAAGCATTTTCTAAACTAAAGTATTTTAAAACCAAAGTATTCCAAACAAATACTTTAGTTTCGAAAAAAGAGGGTCAGACCTCTTTCTTCAATACCTAAAAAAACTATAGTTTTGATAAATACTTTAGTTTTAAAACCACAATATTTTCTTGGATCCAAACACCTTAAAGTATTCAGTACTTCGGTATTCTTAGAAACTGAAGTATTTTCACTATACTTAAAAACACTTTGATGCCGAATAGTTGGCTTGCGCCACCTGGATGCAAGCGCGAGAACAACCGCCTAGTGTTGGTCAAGGTTTAGCAATTAAACTGATTTTGTTGTATTTATTTTTCTTAATTCAGCGTCTGGTTAAACCGCCTAGCGTTGTGGATGCTCTTAAAGGGAGGGAGGAAGCTGACAAGGTGTGATATAGAGAAATCCAACTAGTTTAGGAAACAAACAGACATCGACACATACCTAATCATCAGATTTTTGTTGGCGTGAGTACGTAACTAACTAAATTATTACTCTTGTTTCACCTTCATTTCGTATTTATATACTCGCGTGACATGAAACAAAAATGTTTTTTTATAATGAACAGATCGTTTAGCCGACGCATAACAGGCCGACTGTACTCGTCGGCCCGCCCAAATCCTGCTGCTGAGACCGCACAAAGAAAAAGGAAGAAGACGCCAATGCGGATTATAATAGTCGACCGCTATCGTTAGTGTTATTACGGTTTCATCATTCGTGTTGGATCATCGAATTGGATTTACGTGAATGGCCGTATATATTCTACTTGATCTCCGGATGATTGGTGGGAGGGAAGCAGCCAGATTCTTCTTGTTGTCCTGTCCTCATGTGGAATGTTCCGCTTGTGAGCCTTGCCTTGTGGTGCGTACTCCCTCCGTTCTCAAATAAGTGGACATCTAGAAATTTTAAGACAAATTATGAAGGGGAGTAGAAAATACATTGGGAAGGTGCAAACCTTCATCTCTCTCCGCTTTAATTTCTTCACCACCAATGAGCTAAGTGCATGTAAAAAACGAGGAGACAATGTGTGGAATGTTATTGGGCTTAATTTCCGTGTGATGAGAGAGAATCATTGTTTTCTACTTTTAAATGCATTGGAAAGATAGAAGTACACTCTTTTGTGGACAAATTTCAAAGCTAAACATCCAATTATTCGAGGACGGAGGGAGTATGGTAGATAGTTGTTGGTCTATAACGCACCAATCTTGCAACGATTTCAAGTGGGTGGCATCAATTAAGGTGTTGCAAGATTGTTAATATGACTACCGATGACCCTACGCATATAAGAGTTGAATTCGTATGTGAGGTCCCTATTTTAAAGGGAAACATATGTTCCGAGAAAAAAATTGATGAAATCGCGCGCGGTGTCTCTCATGTTTGCGTGTTTTTCTCGTGTTTCGGGATTCGATGTACACAATGCTTACGGTCCGCAATAACGGGATAGAATCGAAGAAAATTAATTCACTCGGGTCGATGCCGGGGGGAGAGGGTAGGGCATAATTAAGCAAGGGTCACACATTCATTGTATCATAAATTAGACCATCATTTCGATGTTCAATTAGCAAAGAAACAACCCACGGTGCTATTTAATGAAAAAAGAAAATTACATGCTCCATGGGAGGGCCCGCAACATAAGTTGCGGACGCAGGATTCGAGGTCCTTCGGGGCACATCCTTTCACATGTGGAGTAAAACTTCAAGCTATAACAATATGGCAGTAAGCGATGAAGCCTACCAAATATTACCCATATGAAGTTAATAAAAGTGATGGGACCTAGGAAAAAATATGGTATGTATCTATTGTGTTCCCTAGTAGGTCTTGACTAACCTCCGCCTGCCTTGGATTGATCCTAAAAATGTTTATAGACAAAATCTATGGCTAAAGGCTTAAACTTTGACAATCAAAACAGTATCTTCTCTTAACCCCGTACACAAACATTGCTAACAAAACTAAACATGATCTTGACTAATAATTCACCAAATGGTGACACTTATCCCCTAGAACTCAGTCTTCAATTGACCTAACCTTTCCCAACAAACAATTCCTCAAAACATTTCTCTCTCTCGATGATTTCAACTTATCTTCTCTCTTGATATTTTTTGGGAGGGAAGCACAAAGGAGAGGAACACGGAGCTATATTTCGTATTGGGAGAGATGTTGTTTTTAATATCTTATAGTATTGGCATAGATGTTGTTTTTCTAATTATAGAAAAAGATGATAGCCAACTTGAGCGCGTGAGACTATGTGAGTGGAAGGTGATGGATTGACAGAGCCACTTCCTCAACGGAGGAGTGGTGGAAATGCTTGCCATCAGCAATAACTTGATAGGATCGAAGAAAATTAATTTACAAGAGGTCGATGTTGGAGGGAGAGGGAATACCATAATTAAGGAAGGGTCAAACATTTATTACTTTGTAAATTGTACTAAAAATTAGTTACTGAGTTAACAAAGAAAGCTCTCCATGGCTAGCACTTTTTAATGAACATGAAAAGTCACGTGCTCGAGGGGAGGACGCGCACCGTCACTGGCGGACCTAGGGTTTCAAAATTGTGGGGAATACCTCGTCACATCGACATTCAAGCTTGACCTACACCACGCGGGGCAACATTGTTTGTTGGGTCGGTGAAGGCAGTAGAGAAAGGGGTACCCAGTTTTGCTACCGGAGAGCTAGTGTGGCTGCCCCCGCTCGCCCCTATGTTAGATCTTCCGTCGCATGCCCCAGTAGATCTTGACTAACCTCCATGGTGCTATTGAATAAACATGAAAACCACACGCTCGAGGGAGGGCACGCACCCTTGGGGGTGGATCTAGGGTTTGAGATTTTGCTAGGGCATAACCCTTCACGTCAAAATGCAATCTTGACCTACATCACCATGGCGAACACTCTCTGCTAGGGTCGCTGAAGGCCATAGACAAAGTGATGCTCTGTTCGGCCACCGAAGACCGGGGAGACGGCCGTGCTCGCCACTATGGTAGATCTTCCATTGCGTGCCCTAGTAGGTCTTGACTAACCTCTGCCCGAGGTAGACACAATGAATGTTATAGAAAATCTTTAAGAGTAAAAGTTTGAACTTTGACAATCAATAAACAAGCCCTATATTTTAATCCCCTACAAAAAACATTACCAAAAGCAATTACACATGCTCTTAACGCGCAACATCTTGACACTGTGCACTCTTAGAACAAGAGAAACCATAAAGTAACTCAAACCACACAATCTTCCATGGAGTATTACCCAAAGAATCCCTACATAGAACCCAGCCTTGATTGACCTAACCTTCCCCAACAAACAATTCCTAAAATAGGGCATCACTGATCACAATCACTCTAGGTAGAGATAGGATTTCAGTATATGTACTAAAAATCTTTTGGCCCTCTTTCTTCCCTTGTAATTACGACACTACCGAAAACCGTAGGAATCCGCCGTGTGATTCCGTTCCCCGTGAGCTCGGGCCGCTAGGAAATTCCAGAGTTTTTTTTGCGTCTGTTTCAAAGATCTATCGGAAGGAGGGGAAGAGCCAGCTAGGTGGTGGTTGGTTCTCTCATTGTTTTCATTTTTCCGTCTTCTGGTGTGTCTATCTGGAAAAATCTGATGGAAAAAATCTCGCATGAACTATAAATAAAATCAAAAGAATTAGCGGGAGGAAGCTGACAAGGCGTGATTAGGGAAAACCAAATTAAAAGTTAGATTAGGAAACAAACAGACAGCAAGTGTTTCGCCTCCATTTTGTATTTTTATTTAGAACGGGATCATGTGGGCCCATATCAGGCTGTTTCCTCCACGCAAAAAAGAATGAACAGGTTGCAGGTTAACAGGTAGTTTAGCCGAAGCATGACAGGCCGGTTGTGCCCTCGTCGTTCCGACCGGCCTGTTCCACAAAAAAATGGTGGAAGAAGTAGAAGCCAAAAGAGGATTAGGATATTCGAGCGTTCGTGTTTTTTTAACTACTCCACTCTCCTGATGATTGGTGGAAGGGAAGCGTCACCGCGAGATTCCTCTTGCTGTCCTGTCCTCACGTGGAATGTTCAGCTTGTGAGTCTAGTGCGTATGGTAGGGAGTTGTTGGTCTATAAACACGGCGACCATTAGAGCATCCCGTAAAAGTCCGCATAAATATGAGTTTAATTCAAAATGATTGAAATTATAGCAGGGTAATTATAACTAACCTTACCTATTTTAACTATGATGCGGGGCGGATCGGGCGCCGCCCTGCACCCCTAGCGACCACGCCAATTTACAAGGATTTCAAGTGGGGCCTAAAGGTGTTGCGAGAATGTTTATAAGACAATGGATGTCCCAATGCGTATGTAAAGGAGATTTGTGGTGATGTCATCGCTGTCGTCCTTAGAGCGATCTGTGGGAACAATACCTTTTCATTACGAAGAGTAGAATCAGTATCTGCGGTGAGGTCCCTATTTTAAAGGCAAACATTCAGAGAAAGACCATGGATGTAACCCCGGTGGCTCTCTCTAGCGTTTTGTCTCACGGTTTAGGAGTCGATGGTTTTTCAAGCTCTATCCTTCCTACGTAATTATGATACCGCCAAACCCCTACTAAAAAGAATCAGGAACTAGGGGTGTGTTCTGTGTTGCCGCCTGGTACCGACGACAAGGAGGCGCAGCACCGCCATGGCGAGGAAGCATGGGTTGCAACTCCTAGCCCACATATTATAGGTTTGGCCATCGGTCACCCCTCCCCCCTTCCCCCCGCCACCTTGGATCAGTGCGTCAAGGAGACTATAGTACTTTGTTCTACCTCATGTCCTCCTCTGATCAAGAATAACCGTATGAATTATCCATGTGATACCATCTCATGAGCTTGCGCCGTAGAAAATTTTGAACTTTTGCGCCATTTCTGAAGATCTGTCAAAAGGAGGGATCCTTCTATATGCGGTGGTTGGTTCTCATCATATTCGTCATTTTCCTTTTTGTTCTGGCATGTATAATTGGAGGGAGACAAATAGATCGGTCGTGGTAATTTTAATGTTATTAAAATTTATTATTAGATATATTTCCATATTTAATTTAATGCACAACTTATTATTTGAGAAAATAACAGAAGCACACCATGTGATACAAAACTCAATGCGGCGACCATATACAAACCCATAATATCATTATGTTCTTTAGTGATTACTATAAGCAATGTTATTTCAGCAGCAAGTAGAGATAAGTAATATATTGTCAGCTTATTATTAAACTAATCGTAACTTATACGACACATTTGATCACGGGAAATGACAATGCCAAATGTTTAATTTATACTCTAAAAGTTTGTGTAAATTTTCTTACTCGTCACACACTACATACACTATTAAGATATTTTTTTAGGTCGTATGGTTTCAAATATGTACTGATATATTTAATAATATAGAAATAGAGAGAAACACTCACACAATCATATACATATACACCACATAATTCATACCGTAAAAACATCCAAGGAGGTGTGTGTGCTCTGTCATTTTTTGTTTAAACATTTAATGTCGTTATATTGCAATATGTTTTTAATGACAATCTCGGAAATAAAAATATTTTGTGCGACCCAGATATGTTTTTGTCCATATATCATAAATCACAATAATAAATATTGAGTGACAAAATGATTAATAATTCTAAATAAGTAATATGGCATATACATTTATTAAAACAACGATATGATAAAAAATACAAATACGTATACAAGATTAGTATATTTACATTTACTTTATGTCATCTAGGGTCTAAAATTTAGTTGGAACGACCATAGAGGGGAAGCGTCACCGCGAGATTCTTCTTGCTGTCCTGTCCTCACGTGGAATGTTCAGCTTGTGAGTCTAGTGTGTATGGTAGGGAGTTGTTGGTCTATAAACACGGTGACCATTAGAGCATCCCGTAAAAGTCCGCATAAATATGAGTTTAATTCAAAATGATTGTAATTATAGCAGGGTAATTATAACTAACCTTGCCTATTTTAACTATGATGCGGGGCGGATCGGGCGCCGCCCTGCACCCCTAGCGACCACGCCAATTTACAAGGATTTCAAGTGGGGCCTAAACATGTTGCGAGACTGTTTATAAGACAATGGATGTCCCAATGCGTATGTAAGGAGATTTGTGGTGATGTCATCGCTGTCGTCCTTAGAGCGATCTGTGGGAACAATACCTTTTCATTACGAAGAGTAGAATCAGTATCTGCGGTGAGGTCCCTATTTTAAAGGCAAACATTCAGAGAAAGACCATGGATGTAACCCCGGTGGCTCTCTCTAGCGTTTTGTCTCACGGTTTAGGAGTCGATGGTTTTTCAAGCTCTATCCTTCCTACGTAATTATGATACCGCCAAACCCCTACTAAAAAGAATCAGGAACTAGGGGTGTGTTTTGTGTTGCCGCCTGGTACCGACGACAAGGAGGCGCAGCACCGCCATGGCGAGGAAGCATGGGTTGCAACTCCTAGCCCACATATTATAGGTTTGGCCATCGGTCACCCCTCCCCCCTTCCCCCCGCCACCTTGGATCAGTGCGTCAAGGAGACTATAGTACTTTGTTCTACCTCATGTCCTCCTCTCATCAAGAATAACCGTATGAATTATCCATGTGATACCATCTTCATGAGCTTGCGTCGTAGAAAATTTTGAACTTTTGCGCCAATTCTGAAGATCTGTTAAAAGGACGGATCCTTCTATGCGGTGGTTGGTTCTCCATATTCGTCATTTTCCTTTTTGTTTTTGGCATGTATAATTGAGGGAGACAAATATATCGGTCGTGGTAATTTTAATCTACCTGATAGTACTCCCTTATTAAATTTATTATTAGATATATTTCCATATTTAATTTAATGCACAACTTATTATTTGAGAAAATAACAGAAGCACACCATGTGATACAAAACTCAATGCGGCGACCATATACAAACCCATAATATCATTATGTTCTTTAGTGATTATTACAAGTAATGTTATTTCAGTAGCAAGTAGAGATAAGTAATATATTGTCAGCTTATTACTAAACTAATCGTAACTTATACGACACATTTGATCACGGGAAATGACAATGCCAAATGTTTAATTTATACTCTAAAAGTTTGTGTAAATTTTCTTACTCGTCACACACTACATACACTATTAAGATTTTTTTTTAGGTCGTATGGTTTCAAATATGTACTGGTATATTTAATAATATATAAATAGAGAGAAACACTCACACAATCATATACATATACACCACATAATTCTAAACATCAGCGTCTTCAACATTCTTAGCATGATATGGCATATACACTTATTAAATATTGAGTAACAAAATGATTAATAATTCTAAATAAGTAATATGGCATATACACTTATTAAAACAACGATATGATAAAAATACAAATAAGTATAAAAGATTAGTATAATTAGATTTACTTTATGTCATCTAGGGTCTAAAATTTAGTTGGAACGACCATAGAGGGGATTTCATGAGATTGTTCTACATGTTCGCATGTGAATTTTTTTGAGAGCATCGCAATGGGCAAATATTCCAAGTAATTAGGTGTTGTAGAATAGCTTATTAAGTATCACAAGGCAGATTAGTGATACATACAATTGGTGATGTAGTTATTGTTGTTTTTGAAATACTGTAATTTATATTTACCAAGGGGTCTATGTTTCAAAGAAAAACATTATAAAAAATCAGACATTGTCAGCACATCGTCTGATCCAACCATCTCACCCGTCTAAGTCTACATATTGTTCCAAGCCATAGAGAAAGGGCAATCCTTACGGAGGTGTTTGGTTGTTTCCGACCCCTCGAGGCATAGCTGGCATAACAGGATATAATTGAAGAAAAATAAGAGATTAGAGCATAAATTATGGGAGGGCGAAACATTCATTGCATCATAAATTAGACTATCATTTTGATGTTTAATTAGAAAAGTAGCAACACACATCGCGATTTAATGAACAAGAAAATCTAATGCTAGAGGGGAGAGCGTGCACTCTTATCCAAGATTCGAGGTATTTCGGGGCAGATCCTTTGACACGTGGAGAAAAACTTCAACCTAGAACACCATGACATTAAGCGATGAAGACTACAAAATATTACTCACATGAGGTTAATAATGGCGATGGAGCTTAGGAAAAATAGGAAGGGCCAAACATTAACTAGATAAGTGATGCATGCCATCAAACATCAATTGCTTCATAATTAGATTTTTAATTCAATTGTTGACATGCTGGGAACGAGGGCACTCGCCCTAAGTGGTGGGCCTTGATTTGATGTTTTCTAGAGGAGATCCTTTGACATATGCTGCTCGATGTTGGTTGGAGGCTAGATATGAGGAGGGTGGGGGGTAAATGCTCCGCCACCGGAGGCCTAAGGCGTCTGCCATAACTCACCACTTGTGTATGACAACCATTGTGTGTCCTAGTAGGTCTTGACTAACCTCGCTGCCTTGGATTGACGCAAAAATTGTTTATAGGCAATATCTATGAGATATGATCGATGCAAATTAATTCACGTGAGGTCAATGTTAGTGGGAGAGCGTAAAACTTAATTAAGGAAGGGTAAAACATTTATTGCCTTATAAATTATACTATAAATTCGGTGCTAAATAAGCAAGGAAACTCTCCATGGCGCTTTTTAATGAACATGAAAAATCACTTGCTCGAAGGGAGGACGCACGCCCTCGTTGGCGGACCTAGGGTTACTAGGGCATACGTACCCGTCACATCGACATGCAAGTTTGACCTAGAAGACCATGTCTGACACTCTATGTTGTGTCGGTGAATGCCATATAGAAAGGTGTACCCCTGCTCGCCCCTTTGGTAGATCCACCATTGCCTGCCCTAGTAGGTCTCGACTAACCTCCGATAGAGGTCGACACAGCGAATGTTATAGAAAATCTTTAAGAAGCAGAAGCGTGAACTTTGACAATACAAACCTTATATCTCCTAATCCCCTACAATTTTTTTTACTGAGAGTACCTCACACCATCTTGACACCATTGTACTCTTAGAAAAGAGAAAACCACATGGTAACTCAAACACAATCTTCCTTGTAGTATGACCCAAAGAATTCCTACCCAGAACCCAGCCTTGATTGACCCAACCTTCCCCAACAAACAATTCCTAGAAAAGGGCATCACAGATCACAATCACTCTAGAGAGAGAAAGTCACAGGACAACGGAAAAGGCAACAGAGTAGAGAGAGAGAGAGTGAATAAGTAGAGAGAGGTTTTCAGTACGTCCTAAAAATCTTTCGGCCCTCTTTCTTCCCTCGTAATTACGACACTACCAAACCCCTACCGAGAAAGCACCGGCCGTCCTCTCCGCCGCCGGCGACCGAGGAGGGGGAGCGCCGCCAGCCATGGCGAGGAAGCACGGGTGGCAGCTCCCGGCCCATACCCTACAGGTACACCTACTAGCCTCTCCCTCCCTTTCCCCCACCTTGGATCGGCGCCGCAAAAGATGACTGTACCACTCTGCTCCGATCCCGCGCTCGCGTCGCTCAGTAGCCGTAGGAATTCGCCGCGTGGTTACGTCCCCGGGAGCTCCCTCCGCGAGAAATTCCCAAGCTTTCTGCGCCGGTTTCGAAGATCTGTCGGAAGGAGGGGGGGAGCCAGCTAGGCGGTGGTTGGTTCTCTCATTCAGCCATTCTTCCCTTCTTGTTGTGTGTCTACCTGAATGGAGACAGATGGATAACGTGAGTTCCAGAGGGGTTGCGCGTCCTGATGCGAAATGGCTCAGGAACCTTGCGAGAATTTTGCGCCTTTGTTAGATTTAGTACTGTTTCCTCCAGCCATCTAGGGCTGTTCGTCGGCTTGCTCCTTTCTGTTTGATATAAAGTAGGGCTGATATGTCTCATATCTCAAAGGGCTGATATGTCTGATATAAAGTAGGGCTGATATGTCTAAAAATTTGTTTTCTACATTGTCTAAACTCTAAAATTGGTTTCTTGTCAGCCTACTCTAAAACTGGTTGTTTGTTAAGCTGGAAGTGGTAAAACCCCTTTGGCCCAATTATCCGCTTATCCAGGAGAGAGGTCTGAAGCCTGTGAGCTTTGTTCTATTTCTGTCTGCATGTAGGCAGGTTCCCAAATGGATAGTTAGTTTGGCCGTGCCATTGGTTTGCTCTCCCCCAGGACCAGGACACTCGGATTGGAGTGAGCTGGGACGGGTGATCCCGTGAACGTTCTCACTGTTTTCCTTGTCCTAGTTATTGTCGAGAAATATGCTCAAATTGAATCGATCCAATGGCTAAAAAAATACTGCAATTTTTTGTTGTTGGATAGTGGTGCAAAATCGTGTTTTTTCTGTCTGTTTTGTGGATTCTCTTGCTTATGGAAGAGTTATCTCAGCACCTCCTAAGTGTCATCCTGAAACCATAGAGATTACTCTTTTCCTAATTTAGCATCGAATTTTGTGAACCACGCACATTTGGTAGAAAAATCTTCCTGGTTAAGTGGTACTGGTAGGTACAACACTTCTCCTAACATGCTAGTAATATTTTAGTTTCTCTTGGGGTGCAGGGTTACCTGTCAAATATCTTTGCGGAAGGTGATTTTCCACAACATAGGAAATTTCTCTATATAAAGTAGTCAATTAATGTTGTTTAAGTGACTGTTTCATGGTTTCGGTTCTGTTCAATAAAGGATTGCCAGTTGTTCAGGCTTCGAGAAAATATTACTGTCAAACCCAAGCTTGTTAATCTCCGTATACATTTCTGTGACACATTGCTAATGCTTGTTCACAGATCTGCTTCCTTTTGTAAAATGTATTTTTTTGCATGATTTGAAATCTTATGTTTTTGCAACTACAACCTTTGTGCATCCAAGTGATTGAACCATATGGAAAAACAATGAAATTAGAGAGAATTATTTGCAGATGCCTCGGATTCGTAGAAAAACTAATATACAAGTATTTTTACAGAGTGTGAAGTGAATCCAGTTTGGGATGAAGAATTGATACATGTAGATTCAATTATATAGTTGTGGGATCAATTTTCTTACAAGTTTCACACTCTTATAGGCCTGTTTCACTAATTTACGTATTTGGAACATCCTTTTGACAGATTGTTGCAATTACTGTATTCTTCCTTCTGGTGGTTGCATTTTATGCCTTCTTTGCACCATTTCTGGGGACACAAGTCCTCGAGTATGTTGCGATCGGCATTTATACTCCCATGGTAAGTCTTCAAAAGAGTCCTTGCTTTTACTTCTTTCTGATTATTTCAAGAGACTTATTTTGTTGTATCATGAAACATCATTTCCACTCTCCACATCACTTCCAGGCATTGGCTGTTTTCATCCTTTACGTCCGGTGCACAAGTATTAATCCTGCTGATCCTGGGATAATGTCAAAGTTTGAGGATGGATTTATCAGTGTACCAGTCAACAATGATGGATCGGGAGGCATAAACTTGCCCCAGAAAGCAAACAGTGCTGCTGGAACTCAATCTCCAACATCTACTTGCAGAAGCTCTCTAGATGGCCATTCTAATCAGAGGGGTTCGTCTATAGGGGAAGCAAACATAAATTTGAGCTCACAATTGCCAAAGAAAAGATCAAGCTGTTTCTTCCTTGGTGGGCTCTTATGCGCTTTATTTGTCAAGGAGGACTGCCGGAAGCCTGATGATTCAGAGCAACAAGCTAGCGGTGAAGAAGCTCTGTTTTGCACATTATGCAATGCTGAGGTATGATGATTTTAGCTAGCAGTAGGCTTATTTGAAGCTTATGCTGTTTAACCTTTTTTTATAAATTAATTTTCCAGGTTTGCAAATTCAGTAAACACTGCAGAAGTTGTGACAAGTGTGTGGATGGATTCGATCATCATTGTCGGGTGACTTTCTTGAGCTGTGTTAGCATGCGACCTTCTGATATTTAATTGCATATTGCTGATACGAGCATCTTTTGCAGTGGTTGAATAATTGTGTTGGGCGGAAGAACTACTTCACGTTTATTGCTCTGATGGCAATCAGCCTCCTATGGGTCTGTAATTTTGACCTGTTATACATATCATTTTGTTTCGAGAGCATGCAGGAGGCTTGCATATAGTTAAACATATCATTTTTAAATTCACTTGGAGCTTTGTTTAAAGTTATTCTTTTCCCTTTATGGTACTAAAATTTACAGTCTCCCATGTGACAGCTTGCAATTGAAGTTGGAGTGGGCATTGCTGTTATTGTTCTCTGCTTTGTTGATAAGAATTCCAAACGAAACATCCAAGACAAGCTTGGGAATGGCTTGAGTCGTGCTCCCTTTGCTGTTATCGTAGTAAGTACCATAAGGATCTGTCGCACTTTTCAGTATATAATAATCCCCTCATGATTATAGTAAATCACTGTAGCAGCATCTTTCCACCATCATCTGATGCAGAATTCCAATACCTTTTGCCATTTAGTTTGTTGGACTCCATGACATGCTGATAAAGTTATGATGTTGTTACTTATGTTATTGTTTCGTTTTACCATAATAGAATATTACAGTCGCGGCTTGTCAGAAGACTCAGAATACTTCAATTCTCTAATTTGCTTGGTAGCACATTATTTTTACCTACTGGAAGTGCAATTATTACTGTCTAGGATCTTTGAATTATCTTAGCTTCTGTACCTACCATAGCCGTACCTGTCCTGCAGATTGGAACTAATGTATACTGAGCAGTAGTCACTGGATCACACTTTTTTTAGAATTATATGTATTTTTAGTTGTTAATTAATTGAATTGCAAAATTCTTATGTCCAGGGTATATTCACTTTGCTTTCATTAGTGGCATGCGTACCTTTAGCGGAGCTTTTCTTCTTCCACATGATATTGATCAGAAAGGTTTGCCTCACACCTAGTACCATAAATGTAGTACACATGTAAAGTTTATCTTGCTTTCTCAGCTGTGTTTGCTTTCTATATTCTATGCAGGGGCTCACAACCTATGATTATGTGGTTGCAATGAGAGCTATGAGTGAGGGACTTCCAGAGGATGAGGAAGGAGCAAATATCATCTATTCCCCATCAAATTCAGCTACAACAGGATTCAGTGTTGGAAGTTCTCTTGGCCTCCACCACAAGGGCGCTTGGTGTACACCTCCAAGAATATTTATTGATCATGTAAGCTGCATGTTTCAGATGCTACATCGTTGAAAGTTTAATCATGCTTCTTAAGCTGGAAAATAATAATTATATTATTGTTGGAAGCAATCCCTTGACCGTACTAACTTTAGTTGTGCTGAAACTTATAACCAGGATGAAGTGATTCCACATTTGGACCCTGGGATGGTACCTTCAACTGTTGATCCTGATGCTGCTGGATATGCTGAAAGAGCAAACAAATCCAAGAAGCCAGTCAAGATCAGTGCCCGGAGCCTTGCAAAGCTGGACAGGAACGAGGTAATGAAAGCTGCAGCGAAAGCTCGAGCATCATCCTCCGTTCTCCGACCAATAGATGCCCGCATTGGTCATGAAGCTGACATTAGCTCCAGTGGCAATGTCAGCATCAGGAGTAGCATGAGTGTTGACTACAACGGTACAAAGGAATCCAGGAGCGAGATGAGGCTGTCTCCTCTTCAGAACTCGTACTCACAGAGTCTTGCAAGCCAGGATGACTACGAGACTGGCACACAGACTGCGAGCAGTTTAAGCAGTCCGGTCCACATACACAAGCTTGCGACTCACTCTCAGTTTCGTGGAGCACCTCATTCAGCTCCACCCCCCGAAAGGCCTGCGCCAGCGATTACGAGGCCACCGGTTCCTGCCACACAGATAACCAACCCAATGTTCCAGTCAGCCACGTCGTATGTCCGGGAGAACCGAAGGGCCTCTGTTATCTGGGATCAAGAGGCTGGCCGGTATGTGTCAGTGCTTGCGCAAACAAGACCTGGTGTCGAGCTGCCCGCAAGAAACCCAAGTTTCTTGGCGAACCCAAGTGGTGAACCGGGCAACCATGGGAGAAATCTTGCACCTGCAAACACATCTTCATCAGTGATTCCTCCAGGGCAGCCTTCAGAGAGATTGACGTACACAGGTCAATCAATATTTTTTGGCGGGCCCATCCTGAGTGCCACCGGCATCAACACCGAAAGGAACGAGGCGGGCACAAGAGTGCGCCCCGAGGCAGGAAGAGATCCCAATGCCCACCAGCGTGACGTCCGTGGCGAGCGGGCTCGGACGGGCTCCTTCCCGTTGTTTGAGCCTGGAAATTTCTAGAGGAACCTGGTTTGTTGACAAGTGAGTATTTACCGGCTGCTTTGCTGTTCTCCCCGTCGCCTGCTCAAGTGCCACCATGACAATGGGGTGATGCTGATGCACTGCACCCGCATGCATGCAAGTGTCAGATAACTGCTGAAACGGTTTATCCTCTGGGGTTGCAACGACCAGAAGCACACCTCACAGAGATTCCGATGATATTTTAGAGCTTGGTGAACGAGGATGGCGCTAACTTTCTTTGAGTTTACAGACTGACCGATGATACCTGTTGTTTCCTTTCATGTGCGTTAGGAGTTCAGATGTGTGATGCGCTCGACAGGTAGTAGAAGCGCTGATTAAACTGTTCCTGATGTAAAACAATTTGATTTGCAGCTCACTTTCTTGCACATTGCAGACTTTGGGAGTATTTTCGAAGATGTTTTACTCGTGTAACTTACAGGCCCCATGCGTGGCGGCAGCTATGTCTTAGCGTAACTTACAAGGATTTGGTCCTATTTTCTTTCATTTGTGTCGACGAATGAAATTAACTCAGATGATGCTAGTTAGGTTCTGTTATTTTTGTCAGACTGAATCAGTGAGAGGTTTGTGGTCACAGATTGCTCAATTTTATCTCTCAGCTGGGTAATTGAACAAGTACTAACACATCACACACAATGTGCGGGAAGCTCTAGTTGAACTTGTCATTAACAAATAAAAAATACTCTGAATAAGGCCGTTAGGATTGGAACATGCAAATGGAATTAGGTTGTAAAACGATTTTAGCGCACAGATTTTTTGGGCGCGTCTAACACATCACACACAACGTGCCCGAGACTCTACTTGAACTTGTCATTAACAAATAAAAAAATACTCTGAATAGGGCCGTTAGGATTGGAACATGCAAATGGAATTAGTTTGTGTTTGGGAGCCTGCCTCATCGACACACATGCGACATCATGTTTAGAAACAATATGTATCAGTTATAAATCTGACGTTGTCATTTAATCGACATCGTATTCAACCCACATTGGGCAAACTTTAGCAACATATAATGACACAGATCACAGAAACAAAAACAACAAGCGTACGGTTCCCTGCAAGGAAAGCGAAGCCTGCATAGACATCACAACTGATTTTCATGTTTGCAGTGAAACAAAACCAGCAACAATAGTTCATAATTCATTGATGCATCCAATTTGGTTCTCTGAACTTTCAACATTCAGAGATGCATACATCCCAGATAATCCGAAACCTTCGACAGTATATAGTTCAGAGATGCATGATACAAGTATCTTTCCTGCCATACACATCCACAAAGAGCTATGCAGAACTCATCTGTCAGTAGAAATTAATCTCTGAATATACACACATGAACAAAGATGACCTGCTTGCTTTTTTAACTGAAACAAATGTACTAGTCAGCTATGGAAATCAAATATGAGAACAATGAAGCTCTGGAACATGTCTATGCGCTCGATTCCGAGTACGAGAAGGCAACATTTACGATTCCGAATCAAGTTAGTATACGCTATGCATCTCTATATAATATAAACGCCCGCGATCAATCAGTCCAACACATCACGGCGTGGAAACGATTCATGGCGACCTCGCCGGAAAAGAAGTTCAATACAAGATCCACGCCCCTGCGGCTGCACGTCGAGCTGCTCGTCGACGAGATCCTCACGCGCCTGCCGATCCCTGCCGCCGTGCGCTTCCGGGCGGTCTGCAGGGACTGGCACGCGGCCCTCACATCCCACCACTTCGTCGCCGCGCAGGCCGCCAGAACCGCCGCCGCGCGCCGCCACCCAGAGATTGTCTTCTTCTCGCCGACAGGACCGGGCACCGCCGCCACGTCCTTCTACGCTTGCTCGCTTCCGGTGGACGGGGTTGCACCACCGGTAACTGCCGCGCGCGAGCTGCTCACCGTGGGCGACCTCGTCGGGGAGCGCCTCGTGCTCTCCGGGAATAGGCCGTGCCATGGCCTCACGCTCCTCTTCGACGTCCGGTTGTCCGAGTACTATGTCTTCAACCTCTCTACCGGCGAGCACGTCGCGCTGCCGCCCTGCGAGCCGGCGGAAGAGATAGAGACCAGACTTCCACGGATACAGAAACTGTTTCCTCTGGAGCTCTCGAGCACCGGCCTGGGCTTCGACCCGGGCACCGGCGAGCACAAGGTGGTCAGGCTCTTCAGAAACACGTTCGAGCAGCAGAAGTGCGAGGTGTGCTCCCTTACGGCGTCCGGCGTATGGCGGTGGCGTCCCTGCGCCGGCGGCAACGCTCCGGCGGGCTTCGCCTGCCACGTGGACGGCATGCCTCCGGTGGCCATCGACGGTTCCTTATACTGGCTGCTGCATACGCGGAGCTTCACCGACTATAGCGTCAGGGACCCGCCGCACGACGCGCCCATCCTCTCGCTCGCCGTCGGCGCCGAGCGGTTCGGGTGGGTGAGCACGCCGCCGTGTCTCTCCGGACGCATCCGCCACCTCACCAACCTCGACGGCTCCCTCTGCGCCGTCGTCCACAACCAGCTCGTCGACGACGTGCTCCTGCTCCTCACGTGGAGTCGGGACTCTCCGTCGTGGTCGGTGCGCTGCCGCGTCGAAGTGGGCAGCCTGCCGCGGCCGATTCGCGACGAGCTCAGTGGGGAGCGGGAGATCATCCCGCTCTGCAGCGTCACCGGCAGCGCCGGGAAGAAGAAGAAGGTGCTGCTCGCGACCAGCCGGCACAAAGTGTTCGCATACGACACGGAGAGCGGCGAGGCGGAGGAGGTGTTCACCATGCACGACTATGTCGACGTCCCGCGCCGCAACAGCGAGGCCCGGCTGTTCCTCAACATTGGCCTCCAGGAGGAACGCATCGCCGGCGTCGGCCGGACGTTGGCCGGTGGCACGAGGCTGCAGGTGAAGCGCGGCGGCGACACGGTGGTCGGCAAGCGGGAGGTGTCGTCGGATGTGTATGAAGAACATCGGAAGCGGGACGAGGATGATCGCGAGTTTAGAGAATATATCATGCAGCTTGCGTTTCCGACGTAGGAGACTTCAGTCTTGAAATCTGACTTGTCACATTCTTTTTTCTTTTCTTTTTGACAGGGACCCTTTCACGTTCAAACTAGCTAGTCATTGAGTATATGATGTGTGTCTTCTTGGAGGTAGAGGAAATGCTACTAATACCATCAGCAATTACTCGAAAAACAGAGTTCAGAACATCGCATGTTTTACAAATCCAAAAAGTGTATTATTGAGGAGACAAGCTTTGCTCCGTACCAGAAGCTTGCATGCTCGGCCACTTACATTTTTCTGTTCTAATTTTGTGATCAATTATGTCACTTAGATGGAGTAGTATGTTCATACAATGGTATGCTAATTCAGTACTATCTGTACAAGATTGCATTTCATTGGTCATTAAACTAGAAAATCAAGTCCGAAGAATTTGGCATTTGATTACAGACAAGTTTTTTGCAAGTGTTTGCAATATCTGATTCGAACATCCCATAAGGATTTTAGTTTTTTTCTGTACCGTCCCGTAATGTAAGAATACTTTGCTGTTTTTATATATAGTATATTTTCACCAAATATTGCAGGCTTAGAGTCGGCGTAACCGGCGGGACCAGCCGCCACGGTGCCTCCATTGTCCCTCGAGCGCCGGGGAGAGGATCATGACTTGTTGCGGCGCATATTTGTGCATTGGTTGTGCCGCGAGCAACCCCCGCTTATGTGCTCGGTGGCAAGAACGTTACAGCGTGCCGGTGCCTATCCTACCAAGACATGTGTTGCCCCTAGACCACTTCGTGGCGCACCCCGTCCGTCTTCCCCGACAACGGTGGCAGTTATTCCACACGGACATGACCCCAGAAGGTGACATCAACCTGCTACTTCTACAACGTTGAGGAAGCCTTTGATCGGCGGGATATAGGAGTTAGTACGAGGACACTGTTCCGTCGTAGGTTGACGCTGGTTCAGCCCTCGTTTATTTCTCTCGTATTTCCATCGAAATGGGAGGGGATTTGGTGTTCACCAAATCCCTACCATCTTCTCAAATACTCTTCTAAAAAATACACTAATATGAAGTAGAGTTTTCAATCTAGACAAAAATGAGGGGATTTATGTGGATATTTGGGGATTATCCTGTCAAAACCCGGAGAAGTAAACAACATACTCGGGATTTTTCGGGATTCGTGATAATTCGCTCGGATCCCAAAATACACTAGAAGTAAACAATGCCTGAGGGGGTGGCGTTTTTGATGATCGTTGGAGGTGTTCTTGAAGAGTTTGGCATCCTGTCGTGGGGCTACCTTTCGAGTGCCCCGCGGTGGTGGTACCTGGGTCACGCCAAGGGAAGCCCATTGAAGCCCGTGTAGCTGGTTAGGCCGGTGATGGCTTTCCTTATCCTGTAATATGCAATCCGCACCGTTCACCCGAGACCTGGCCTGTGATATAAAGGCCAGGAGGGTGCGCCATCTAGGTCAAGCAAGAAACACACAGGCAAACCCTAGCGAGATTGCCATCTCGCCATTGTAGCCACCTCAATAATACCAGACAAGCAGGAGTAGGTCTTTACCTCATCTCGAGGGGCCGAACCTGGGTAAACTCGCCCCCCTGTTAGCCGTCGTGATCACCAACGTTCATACTCTCTCCCCCTCAATCAACCCGGGGTACACAACCTTGGGATTTGCCGAGTCCACACCTCGACAATTGGCGCCGTCTGTGGGAAGAACAGATCGTTGGAGTCATGGTTGCGCCGGCCTCATCTGCAATGAAGAACGGCATCAGCGCCAGGGAGTCGATCTACACCGGCTTCCTCGAGTTTGTCCAGCACTCGCCGACGGATCTCCCGGCGTACGTTGAGCTGCAGCAGAGCACGTGGATTACCTTCGGTAGTCTGCGCTATCTGGTGGACAGTCGTGGAACGCTTCGGCCCACGCTGGCCACGTTGCGCGCGACGGATGCGCCTGCATCTACATCGACTGCGCCGACCGCGGCACCACCCGCCGCGAAGATCGCATCTACTGCGGCCACGGCGATCGCGTCATCGACTGCCGTGAAGATCGCGTCCACTTCGACTGCGTCAGCACCATCTACGACCGCGTCAACGGCGACTGCGGTGACCATACCCACGGTTACCAGAAAAATCGCATCTACTGCAACCCGGGCACGAAACAAGTCTACTCCGACCTTCTTGTCCGCGCCCCGGACGAAGCCAAAATCTACGCCAATTTCGACCACGCCAACCGCGCCTCCGCATCGCGGAGTCGCCAGTAACAGTGACCGTGGCACCCGCCACGTTGCTGTGATCTTCGACTCTGAGCATAGCTCGGACGAAGGAAGCAGGACTGGGAGCATCAGCCCCACTCGACGGGTTTACCCCACGCAAGTTTATATGGCCAGCCCAGCACGATCCAACGGCGGGGAACCCGTATACCCGCTGGAGGTGACCATGCCGGACAGGGTGACAAGACTCACCATCACTCGGGAGATGGCGATCAAGGCCATGAAGCACGTGGACGAAGGCACGTTCCCTTCACCAGAGGAACCCCGAGAAGACCAACTGGCGGTCCAGTACTTGCTTTGGAAGGAGTCCGAGCGAGTCCGCCAAGAGAAGGCCGATCTGATTCGGCGCAAAGAATTAGCCGACGCGTCGAGTGCCAGGAGGGCAACACACTCGTTCTTGGCTGGATCGGAGGAAGTCACGCAAGGAGGACGTCACAGGGCTCGCATGCCACGGGTGCCAGAGGCTGATCGCGTCCACCTCACTCGCAATCTGGAGTCGTCATTCATGACGGAGGATGCGGAAGGAATCCCCGTCCCCAAGACACCCGCTTCGGCCCTCATGGTAGTCGAAACCTACCTGCGACTAACACAGCCGCCGGAGGGTGACGCCCATGCCCGCCTTCATAGGCGACAAATTCAATCCCTCAGGGAAGTCGAGGAAGTCCTGGCAAAGTCAGCACCAGCAGAAAGGGTGCACGAGAATCGAGGCCGCCGCGATCGTGAACCCGCACCACTTGCAGACCCAGCCCTAATTCGACTGCGACAGCCGCAGCCAGGCGAAGATGTCCGTAACGTCGTCGCACAGAGAAGGGTGGACCGCAGTAGACGGATGCGAGCGGCGAGTGCACAAGCCGACGACTATGACGACGACAACTTCGAGCCACGCGGAGCCGCATGTTTCAGCTTCAACATCCGTGACACGAAGATGCCCAAAGGCTTCAAGCTAACAGCGGAGACACCCAAGTACGACGGGAAGCAAGACCCAAGGGACTGGCTGGAAGACTACCTCATCGCGTGCAGCTGTCAGGGTGGTACTTCGACTACTGCCATGCAGTACATCCAGTTGATGCTCACAGGATCTGCACGCGGGTGGCTCAACACTCAGCCCAGGGACGCTTTCAGCACCTGGGACGAGTTCAGGAACGCCTTCGTGAAGAGCTTTCTGGGGACATACGCGAGGCCAACAACCCTCATTGAACTCCAGGCGTGCAAGCAAGGTCGAGACGAGCCACTCCGTTCGTACATCCAGCGGTGGACTTTGCTTCGCAACACCATGGACGGAGCCACCTCAGAAGACAGGGTAATGGACGCATTCATGCACGGCGTTTACCGCCGCGATCTCCGTGAGGAGTTTGGTAGGCTTAGGCCGAGGAACATGATCGAGCTCATGCAGATAGCCAACCAGTGGGCAGATGGAGAAGACTCTGTTCGCGATGCACCACGATCTCCGAGGCAAGAAGCAGGACCTAGCAACTGGCGAGAAGGGCGCCTGAAGAAGAAGCCGCGTTACGTCGGCAACGACTCGATCGAGTTAGTAGCGGCGGGATTCGAAACCCCCCGTGAGAGTGAAAGACAGTACAACCAGGGAGGTGGCAGCGGCTACCATGGAGACGGAAGTCGCAAGCGCGAGTGGCGGAGACGCCCACTGACTGAAGAAGAAGAGTTAGAGCAACCCTGCAAGCATCATATGTTTAGGGACCCAGAAACAGGCAAGTGGGGATCCCGCCACCTATTGAAGGATTGCAGAAAGGCGCGCAAGATATACAGGGCGTTTGCGCGAATAGTCCCTCAGAACGGACAGCATGATAATCAAGCAGCACCCGTGGCACAGCCAGCCGCACAGCTGGCTCTCCAGGCGCCGCCTGCTCCTGCAGTCGCCAACCCAGCGCAGGCAGCGTTGGCCTTCTACCCGCAGCAGCAACAGCAACCACAGCCGCAGGATCCTGCTAACGTGTTCCCGGCAGCACGTGGGCAGATTAACATGATACAGAAGGGACGTCCTTCCAACAGGACCCAGAAAATCATCACCCACCAGGTCTACCAAGCACTCACCAACCCACCTGCAGTACCCGATTACCTGAGAGGCTCAGAAACAGCGATCACTTTCTCCAGAGCGGACCACCGGCCGGCGATCCCACGACCCGAGCACGCTGCTCTGGTAGTCGAAGCTCAAATCGGGGAGTACACCTTGAAGAAGGTGTTCATGGATGGAGGCAGCGGTATCAATATCATCTTCGCCGACACTCTCAGAAGAATGAACAAGTCAACATCCAAACTGACGCCATCAGCAAATACCTTCCACGGTATAGTACCAGGGCAAGCAGTCACGCCCATGGGAACAATTACACTTGAGGTTATCTTCGGCACACCCGAAAACTTCCAGGGAGAGGCGATCGACTTCGAGGTAGTCGACTGGAAGTCGCAATATCACGCCATACTGGGTCGTCCGGCCTTTGCCAGGTTCATGGCAGTACCCCACTACGCCTACCTCCTGCTCAAGATGCCGGGACCAAAGGGTGTTATCACGGTGAAAGGCGATTTCGACCGGTCTGATAGCTGCGATCGTGAGTTCAGCAGGATTTCTGAGTTCTTCGGGATGGACGAGCACCTGGAGATGATGGCAGTCGACAACGACAAGACTCTGTTCCCGCCACGGAAGAAATCATCCAAGGACTCGGCATTCAACACAAGCGACGACACAAGGGCCCATCAGGTACACCCGACGGACGCAGATAAGACAGTCAGGGTGTCATCAAGCCTGACTAGCGCATAGGAAAGCGCGCTCGTCGAGTTCCTGCGCGAGAACTGGAAGATATTCGCCTGGCAACCTTCTGACATGCCAGGTATACCAAGGGAACTCTCCGAGAACTCCTTACGCGTTCGCAAAGACGCCAGACCACTCAAGCAGACCATGAGGCGCTTCGCGGGTCCCAAGAGAGATGCCATCAGCAAGGAGATTGACCGGCTGCTTCACGCCGGATTTATTCGAGAGATAAAGGAGTCAGAGTGGGTAGCAAACCCAGTATTGGTGGAAAAGAAGAAGACGAAGAAACTCCGAATGTGCGTCGACTTCACCGCCATCAACAAATGCTGCCCCAAGGATCACTTTCCGCTCCACGGATTGATCAGATCGTCGATTCGACTGCAGGTTGCGCACGCCTATCCTTCCTGGACGCCTACTCCGGGTACCAGCAGATCAGGATGAAAGTCGAGGATCAGGAGAAGACGGCGTTCATCACACCACACGGTGTATTCTGTTACCAGATGATGCCCTTCGGGTTGAATAACGCTGGGGCCACATACCAGCGCACGATGCAGGCCTGCTTGAAGAAGCTCATAGGGCAGATCGTCCAGGTCTACGTCGACGACATAGTCGTCACCACCCGCACAGAGGACAGCCTCATTGACGACCTCCGCAAGGTCTTCGATGCGCTCAACAAGTACCAGATCAAGTTAAACCCAGACAAGTGCGTCTTCGGCGTCCCAGCCGGAGAGTTACTGGGGTATCTTGTTTCTGCGAGAGGAATCGAAGCCAACCCTAAGAAGGTGCAGAACATACTCGACATGCCTGCACCGACCAAGCTTCATGAAGTACAACGCCTAGCCGGCAGAGTCGCAGCGCTCAGTCGGTTTATTAGTAAGTTGGGAGAAAAGGCCTTGCCCTTCTACCAACTGATGAAAAAGGCAGACAAGTTCGAGTGGACAGAGGAGGCACAAGATGCATTTGACAAACTGAAGCAGACCCTCACAACCCCTCCAGTGCTGGTGACACCACATGAGAACGAGCCACTGTACCTGTATGTGGCAGCCACGAACAGAGTGGTTAGTACCGTACTCGTAGTCGAGCGGGAGGAAGAAGGAAAGAGCCACCCTGTTCAGCGACCTGTGTATTACCTCAGCGAGGTGCTAACTGATTCCAAGCAACGGTACCCGCATTATCAGAAGCTAGCATACGGAGTCTTCATGACATCCAGGAAAGTGGTACACTATTTCTCTGAGCACCCGATCACGGTGGTAAGCTCCTCTGCCCTATCCGATATTCTCACCAACCCGGCCGCGACAGGAAGAGTCGCCAAGTGGGTTGTCGAGTTAGGGCCGTGGGGGTTGAAGTATGTGATGGGGTCGCAGCATAGAAAACAAAAATTTTCCTACGCAACAAGCGGAATAAACCCCAAGGATCTAGATCTATTAGATGGAGGTAGCGAATATGAGATCCAATCTCTTACCCTTGAAGATCAACAAACGCGTTTTGTCGGTGCAGGGGTTGGCTAGTCGATCCCCGCAACTAGACTCATCTAGTCGCGAGGAGATGTATTTCCTCGAAGTCCAATCCGATGAAGTGCCACAAGGGGTAGCACCTCCGCGGTATCCACACGTACGGCTCGATGTAGATCTCCTCCTTCTTGATCCCGCAAGCAAGGTGGAGATGGCTAGATGGATCTCGGCACCACGACGGTTGTGGTGGCGTTGATGGTGTAGTCTCCACGAGCAGGGCTTCGCCAAGCCAAGCAAGAGGAGAGGGAGAGGAGGGCATGGTGCAGCAGCCCTACGGCTAGGGGTGGTGTAGCATCTATGGTGGAGGAGATGGCGGCAGCCCTTCGGGGAGAGGTGGCGCCATGGGGAGGTGAAGGAGGCGGCGGCTAGGGCAAGGGAGAGGGGTGCGGCTAGGCAGCCTTGGCCTGGGTGTGCCGCACCCCCACCCCTCCTTTTATAGGTGGAGGCAAGGGGAGGGGCGTGCTAGGGTTTGGGGAGGGCTGGCCGGCCCCCCCCTTTCCTTGGCCCCCAAGTTGGGGCGCCTTCCCTTGGGCTCCAAGCCCACACGCATGGGCCCCTTAGGGCTGTGGTGCGGCTGGCCCATGAGGCCAGTCCACCACCCCTTTAAATCATGTGGGCCCCATACTCCTATGGGCCCCACTTCTAGACCCCTCTAGAACCTTCTAGAATCTTCCGGAACCCTTCCAGAAAATCCCAGAACTTTTCCGATACCTCCGGAAACCACTTTCCTTATATGAATCTTATTCTCCGGACCACTCCGGAACTCCTCGTGACGTCCGGGATCCTATCCGAGACTCCGAATCACCATTCGATCATTCCATCAATTATCTCATCGCTAACCCTAGCTACATCGGAGCGTTAAGTGTGTGACCCTACGGGTTCGAGAACATGCAGACATGATCATATCAATAATCAATAGCGGGACCGGGATGCCCATATTGACTCCCACATATTCAACGAAGTTCTTTATCGATTGAACCACGATGCCGGAGATTCTTAATCTCATATACGATTCCCTTTGTCTCACCGATATTTAATTTGCCCGAGATTTGATCGTCGATATCTCCATATCTAGTTCTATCTCGTTACCTGGCAAATTCTCTTTACTCGTCCATAATATAGGATCTCCGTGATTAACACTTAATCACATGGTTGCAACCTTTCTGATGCTATATTACCGAGAGGGCCCAGAGATATCTTTTCCGTCACAAGGAAGGACAAATCCCAGTCTTGATTCATGTCACCCAACAAATACCATCGGAGATACCTGAAAGCCACCTTTATAATCACCCAGTTACGAAGTGACGTTTGATGTCCACAAAGCATTCCTCCGGTAAACGGGAGTGACATAACCTCATGGTCTAAGGAAACTATACTTGGCATACTAAAAGTGTTGGCAATGAAACTGTTGTGACACGATCAATTGCAACTCTTTATTATTTGGGTCTTGTCCATCACATCATTACTCCTAATGATATGACTCCGTTATCAAGTGACTATAACAAGTCCATGGTTAGGAAACTCTAACCATCTCTTGACTAACGAACTAGTCCGGTAGAGGCTTACTAGGGACACCTGTTTGTTTATATTCCACACATGTATTATGTTTCCGGTTAATACAATTATAGCATGGATAATAAACTATTATCATAAACATGAATATGCTAATAAACCATTTTATTATTGCCTCTAGGGCATATTCCCAACAGTATGTACACCCGAAGGCAATCAAGGCCCAGGTCCTCCCAGAGTTTACCACAGAGTGGATAGAAGCACAACTGCCTGACGAGCCCGACTTGTCCAATGCATGGACAATGTATTTCGATGGATCCAAAAATTCAACTCAGCCGGAGCAGGAGTCGTGCTCATTTCACCTAAAGGCGACAAGCTGAAGTACGTGCTGCAGATGAAATTCTCAACACCTTCCAACAACGAAGCAGAGTACGAAGCCCTGATCCACGGCATGCGGATGGCCCAGAACTGCGGCGCCACTCGCCTCATGATCTACGGCGACTCCTACCTTGTCGTACGGCGCCTCTTTGCAAAACGTCAATGTCACCTAATTTGACATTTCTTTACCATCTCATGATAAACCTATTATCATCACATGATAATTCACATCATCACATGATAATATATTTGGTTAGAGAGTGAGATTTTCGTTTCCCTTTTATGCTTACATGACGTATGATCAGTCAAGAGGACTTTCTCATAGCATGTGCACCCGGAACTCACTCAGTCTTGAAACAAAATTTCTCAAACCATAATATTATATCTTTTAATCCTTGAATTAATCATATACTCCTATATGTTGTAGACTCACAAATCGACAGTGCAATCATGTCACTTCGATATTTCGATCATGCTTTCGCTGCGCTTCTGCTATCATGAGATCCCCAATCTAGTTTGGTTTTATGACTTCAACCAAGTCTACCAATCTCTAGATTCTATTATCTCAACTCCATAGAAAAATGACTCCTCATTTAACATGTTCTTCTAACCAAGAACTTGGGTCACATATCGTCAAATACAAACACATGGTTCTTATATGTTTAGTCCTATGAACAATTCATAGCGAATTCTAACATATCCTCCAACCATCATTTTGTACTGAGTTATCAACTCGATGTTTCACCTATTTCTCACAAGCAGATGAACCTTTCTTCTCTTGTTTTATTTTGAACTCCTTCAAAATCTTACTTAGGTTAAACATCATGACATAATGCTTTATCAAACATATCTATCCTCCATAGATACATCCATCTCCATGGATATTTGACGTTTCAAACCAACTTCATAAGTTATACGTTGGTTCCTGACTTATTTACAACATTTATGAAATCTCCATTTCACTCAAACAAGATGTTGTAAACTCCACTCAAATATACACCATACACATATTAAATTGTGAAACCACTTTGGCTCCCACTCAGAAATATGTTATCATTATATTTGACCATGATTTAACTAGCTCCCACTCAAACATATGTCACCACATATTTTGATTTTGGAAAAATAGTTTCTGCTCTGACTTAATATATGTCACCACATATTTTAATTAGATCACACTCGTGTATTTTCTCGATATTTTGGACACCTCCAAAATTCTTAATTAACTATTAATATCGAGAACTCTTTATACGAACACTAGTACTCTACTAGCTTTAAGTTTTATTTATTCTCTACAAAACACCTTTTGAAGAATAAATATGTGAAACATCACTTTCACAAAATCAAGCAACAATTACTTTGTGATTTAAACTTAACATCGAATGACTCTTAGTCACTTTCGTATTTAAGGTTTCTATTTCTTCTTTGTAGTTTCGTAGGTATGTCTTGTTTCTCAAACATGACAAGTAAATCATGAATATTATTTTGTAACCTGACAAAATTTTATATTCTTGAATCCTACTTTTCTTTAGACAAGCTAAACCGAAATTCAATGATCACCATCATTAATTCCTTTATGTGTCAAGTTTTAACCAACATAGCACTTTACATATGTGCCACTTGATACATAAACAAGAAAGGTTTTAGCTTTTCCATTCTTCTTTTATCAATGAAACCTTTTCACGATAAATCCACTAAAACATTTAACACAATCAACAATTGATTTGTCCCTTTTAGTCTCTCATTGTGGAATCTCTATTCATAGTTACATATGAATATACTACAAACTTTATTTGCAATAGTTTCTAATTATCTCATAATTAATGAAACCACTGTTTCACATAACTCATATGCGAAATGCAAATCATTAAATAGATCCTTATTTCTAAACAGAGTGTTTATCAAATAAATCTAAATGCTATTATCAAACCCCTGAAATAAAACCCTTCTTTGAGACCACACAATATCAAATAGTGTGTGATTACAATATCTTAGGACATATCAAACTACTTTGAAAATATTCAAAATATTGTAATTTGTGATAATACTTCTCACAAGTCCGCATACTAACATATAACTCAAATATTTTGTCTCTTTTGATCAAATCATAAAGACTCAATTTTCTTGTTAACTTAATATCCTAAACTCCAGAAATTTATTTGATCTCATCAAATATCATAACTCGAATAAATACACCTATTTAATCATATCACTTATGATGGAGCGCACAAAATAATGACATCTCACATTTGCTGAAAATACAACCAACACTTGTGTTTATTTTCGGCAACTCATGACACACTTCCAAAGGGTGGCATTTTAGTCATACTCCTTACAATAAGGCGTATTGATAAAACATCAAAATGTTTATTCAATATTTAGCACGACTTAAACAATTGTCATTATTAAGTTTTGGATATCATTAGCATGTCTTTTATTTATAAATGTTCAACCAATTTATCATTTAGATTATAATAAGAATAATACACTTATAATCGAAAACTTGTGATTTCCAAAAAGGATTACTCATGAAAATAGAACAACCATTGTCTTTAACATGAATAACCGTCTCACATAAGCAAGACACACTAATTAAAATCACACTTAATTTGATTACAACACTTATTCAAATCCTCTAATCCAAAATGATAAATGTAGAGACAGATCGTTGCCAGCATCAACTCCTTGATTGCCACCATTCCGCAACGTCTTCCCATATCCTTTATGCAAACCGCAAGCAGCAGGTTCTGTTTTCATAAAACAGAATGAGTATCAAATACTTATCGGAACCGCCACAATTGCAATTTGGACTTAAACACTTATAACTTGTATATCAATATATACTTTCTGCATTGTCAACTTCTCTTGCTATGGGTTCCACTTTGACATGACGCAGCCGAGACACAAACTCACAGAAAGTGATCAAATCCCTTCCCATGACCTAGTCTCCGACACAATTCTTGAAGCTGGGGAGAAGCTAGTGTATCACCCCATCTGTCGCGAAACCGTCATTCATCTCGTGGTTCCAAACAAGCACTAGACGATGATGTATCTCATGCATTATCCTCAGGTGTTGTTCCAAGCAAGTGTTCTCTTCCATCTTGAGTGAAAGAAAACCGTTCAGACATTCGAACCTTACAATTCTAACTTGTGCTGAAAAACTATTTTTCAGCTCATCAACAATCTCCATTGCAATCAAGTTCTTGAATTGTCTACTTAGGTCAGAATTCATGAAGGTACACATCATCCACTTGACTTTCAAGTAGGTGGTTCAAAACCACTCCATGTACTCTTCATCGCTTGCAGAAAAAATTTGGGTTTATCTCCTATTGGTTCTTCTAACATGTAGAGCTCATCATTGGTGTGTAGGACTTCTTTCAGGACGCAGGTACCACTTTAACAAAATTGACCCATCGAGACGCAATTTTTCAGCAACGAACAGACTACCGTAGTCGGCCATGATCTACAAGGATTTTTGCAAAGACATCTGGACTTTTGTTTATGATAATTTTAGTTCATCTTAATGAACTCCCACTAAACTCAACATCTCTCTGGTTGTTTAGTGATACACGATCCAAATCCACTACACCACAACCGATCATCACGTGAGGTGATGTAGCTTCAATGGTGAACATCGCCATGTTGATCATATCATCCATATGACTCGTGTTTAACCTTTCGGTTCTTGTGTTCCGAGGCCATGTCTGTACATGCTAGGCTCGTCAAGGAAACCGTAGTATTTTCGCGTGTGTAAATCTGGCTTACACCCGTTGTATGTGAACGTTGAATCTATCACACCCGATCATCACGTGGTGCTTCGAAACGAAGATCTTTGGCAACGGTGCATACTAGGGAAGAACACATCTTGATATTAACATGAGAGATCACCTTATCATGCTACCGTCGCGATCACATCTAAGCATAACAATAAGGTGCACAAAAAGGGATTAACATCACATGCAATTCATAATTGTGATATGATATGGCCTTTCTTCTTATGCTTTTTGATCTCCATCTTCAAAGCACCGGCATGATCTCCATCACGGGCATGATCTCCATCATCATGGCACCATCACCATGGTTGTCCACCAACTATTGCAACTACAACTAATGCTACTCTTAGCAATAAAGTAAAGCAATTACATGGTGATTCAATGACACGCAGGTCACATAAAATAAAAGACAACCATATGGCTCCGGCCGGTTGCCGTACTCAACGACATGCAAGTCGTGAAAGATTACAAACATGATCATTGCATACATTATCACAAATCACATATTGGCCATACCACATCACATGACCCCCTCTGCAAAAACAAGTTAGACGTCCTCTACTTTGTTTATACAATTTTTACGTGGCTTGGGTCAACGAGATAAAACCGTTCTAATCTACGCAAAAACCACAGCGGTGATATAGTAGTTGCTTATTTACTCATCCTTTTGAAAGGTCTTCCATTGAAAATTGCATCTTCACTAAAGCAAGAGAAACAGACACCCGCCAGCCACTTATGCAAAACAAGTTGCATGTCAGTCGTGGAACCGGTCTCTCGTGCGTGGACGAGTAAGGTTGGTCCGGGCCGCTTCATCTCACAATACCGCAAAGACGCAAAGTGCACGCGAGAAGGTAGCAACATAAAATATCAACACCCACAACACTTGTGTTCTAATCGCACCAACATCTACGAATAGATCTAGGCTCTGATACCACTGATGGGGTCGCAGCATAGAAAACAAAAATTTTCCTACGCAACAAGCGGAATAAACCCCAAGGATATAGATCTATTAGATGGAGGTAGCGAATATGAGATCCAATCTCTTACCCTTGAAGATCAACAAACGCGTTTTGTCAGTGCAGGGGTTGGCTAGTCGATCCCCGCAACTAGACTCATCTAGTCGCGAGGAGATGTATTTCCTCGAAGTCCAATCCGATGAAGTGCCACAAGGGGTAGCACCTCCGCGGTATCCACACGTACGGCTCGATGTAGATCTCCTCCTTCTTGATCCCGCAAGCAAGGTGGAGATGGCTAGATGGATCTCGGCACCACGACGGTTGTGGTGGCGTTGATGGTGTAGTCTCCACGAGCAGGGCTTCGCCAAGCCAAGCAAGAGGAGAGGGAGAGGAGGGCATGGTGCAGAAGCCCTACGGCTAGAGGTGGTGCAGCATCTATGGTGGAGGAGATGGCGGCAGCCCTTCGGGGAGAGGTGGCGCCATGGGGAGGTGAAGGAGGCGGCGGCTAGGGCAAGGGAGAGGGGTGCGGCTAGGCAGCCTTGGCCTAGGTGTGCCGCACCCCCCACCCCTCCTTTTATAGGTGGAGGAAAGGGGAGGGGCGTGCTAGGGTTTGGGGAGGGCTGGCCGGCCCCCCCCTTTCCTTGGCCCCCAAGTTGGGGCGCCTTCCCTTGGGCTCCAAGCCCACACGCATGGGCCCCTTAGGGCTGTGGTGCGGCTGGCCCATGAGGCCAGTCCACCACCCCTTTAAATCATGTGGGCCCCATACTCCTATGGGCCCCACTTCTAGACCCCTCTAGAACCTTCTAGAATCTTCCGGAACCCTTCCAGAAAATCCCAGAACTTTTGCGATACCTCCGGAAACCACTTTCCTTATATGAATCTTATTCTCCGGACCACTCCGGAACTCCTCGTGACGTCCGGGATCCTATCCTAGACTCCGAATCACCATTCGATCATTCCATCAATTATCTCATCGCTAACCCTAGCTACATCGGAGCGTTAAGTGTGTGACCCTACGGGTTCGAGAACATGCAGACATGATCATATCAATAATCAATAGCGGGACCGGGATGCCCATATTGACTCCCACATATTCAACGAAGTTCTTTATCGATTGAACCACGATGCCGGAGATTCTTAATCTCATATACGATTCCCTTTGTCTCACCGATATTTAATTTGCCCGAGATTTGATCGTCGATATCTCCATATCTAGTTCTATCTCGTTACCTGGCAAATTCTCTTTACTCGTCCATAATATAGGATCTCCGTGATTAACACTTAATCACATGGTTGCAACCTTTCTGATGCTATATTACCGAGAGGGCCCAGAGATATCTTTTCCGTCACAAGGAAGGACAAATCCCAGTCTTGATTCATGTCACCCAACAAATACCATCGGAGATACCTGAAAGCCACCTTTATAATCACCCAGTTACGAAGTGACGTTTGATGTCCACAAAGCATTCCTCCGGTAAACGGGAGTGACATAACCTCATGGTCTAAGGAAACTATACTTGGCATACTAAAAGTGTTGGCAATGAAACTGTTGTGACACGATCAATTGCAACTCTTTATTATTTGGGTCTTGTCCATCACATCATTACTCCTAATGATATGACTCCGTTATCAAGTGACTATAACAAGTCCATGGTTAGGAAACTCTAACCATCTCTTGACTAACGAACTAGTCCGGTAGAGGCTTACTAGGGACACCTGTTTGTTTATATTCCACACATGTATTATGTTTCCGGTTAATACAATTATAGCATGGATAATAAACTATTATCATAAACATGAATATGCTAATAAATCATTTTATTATTGCCTCTAGGGCATATTCCCAACAGTATGTACACCCGAAGGCAATCAAGGCCCAGGTCCTCCCAGAGTTTACCACAGAGTGGATAGAAGCACAACTGCCTGACGAGCCCGACTTGTCCAATGCATGGACAATGTATTTCGATGGATCCAAAAAATTCAACTCAGCCGGAGCAGGAGTCGTGCTCATTTCACCTAAAGGCGACAAGCTGAAGTACGTGCTGCAGATGAAATTCTCAACACCTTCCAACAACGAAGCAGAGTACGAAGCCCTGATCCACGGCATGCGGATGGCCCAGAACTGCGGCGCCACTCGCCTCATGATCTACGGCGACTCCTACCTTGTCGTACAGCAAACCATGAAGCAGTGCGATGCCATCGCTGACAACATGATAGCCTACAGGGAGCTGTACAATCAACTGGAAGGCCTCTTCGACGGCTGCGAACTGCGGCACATTGGCCGCGAAAGCAACGAAGAAGCCGATGCCCTGGCCAACCTAGGTTCGGATCGAGCTCCGGTGCCACCCGGAGTCTTCCTCGAGTGCATCACACAGCGCTCAATCAAGGTCCGGCCCCCGCCAGGACCCTCTACATCGACAACAAGCATCGCCAATCCGCCAAGCATGGAGAAGGAGGTCATGGAGATAATGTTGGTCGAGCCCACGTGGACAAGCCCGTATCTGGCCTACATGCTGCACCAGCGGCTGCCGGAGAACCCAGTCGAAGCTAAGCGCATCGTCCGCCGCTCAAAAGGCTTCACCATCATCAATGGCGAGCTCTACAAGAGAAGCATCTCAGGAGTCCTCCAAAGGTGCATCGATCCAGCCGACGGCCAAGCTATCTTACTCGACATCCACGCCGGCATATGCGGGCACCACGCAAGCAGTCGAGCACTGGTGGCCAAGGCCTTGCGAGCAGGGTTCTACTGGCCCACCGCAATGGAAGACGCAGAAGAACTGGTAAAAAAGTGCGTTGGCTGTCAGGAGTTCGCTAACAAGCCGCATGCACCAGCGTCGGCACTGAAGACAATACCACTCGCATGGCCCTTCGCGCAATGGGGGCTCGACATGGTAGGTCCCTTCAAGAAATCCTCCCCAGGCGGGCACACTCACCTCCTGGTGGCAGTCGACAAGTTCACGAAGTGGATCGAGGCGGTCCCAATCACAAGCTCAACTGCAACCTCAGCGGTCAACTTTATCAGGTCGATCATCTTCAGGTTCGGTGTGCCGCACGGCATCATCACCGACAATGGGACGAACTTCACAGCCGAAGAATTCAGGGATTTTTGCTCTGAACAAGGCGTCAAGCTCAGTTATGCATCCGTCTCGCACCCGCAGTCCAATGGGCAAGTCGAGAAGGCCAACGGCCTAGTCAGCAAAGGCATCAAGAAGCGTCTGTGAGTACCATTGAAGCGAGCCGCAGGAGCCTAGGTGGAGGAGTTACCAAGTGTGCTGTGGAGCCTACGCACCACGCCAAACAGATCTACCCAGTATACACCATTCTTCATGGTGTACGGTGCCGAAGCAGTCCTGCCCTGTGACATCAAATTTGATGCTCCACGAGTGGTGGCATACGACGAGTCTGATGTGGAAGAAGCACTTGAAGATGATGTGGATGTCCTGGATGAAGCACGCGACATCGCCCTCAGCCGCACAGCCGTCTACCAGCAAGACCTGTGCAACTACCACGGTCGGAGACTGCGGCCTAGAGCATTCGTCCCAGGGGACCTGGTTCTCCGGCTCAAGCAGAAGAAGGTGCACAAACTCGCCTCCCCATGGGAGGGGCCATACATTGTGACAGAGTCAATCGGCAATGGAGCTTACCGCCTGAAGGACTCGAAGACAGGGACAGTCTGCAGCAATCCGTGGAACGTGGCACAGTTACGCCGCTTCTACGCCTGATCGACCCCAGCTTGTAAACTTCACCTTGTTAAGTAGCACCAGGTTTCTTACACACTCTTTCCCTCGCCAGGGTACCTAAGGGGACTGGAAGGGTTTTAACGAGGCGGCCTGTTTGCGAGAATCAATAAAGATATTTGAAGAAAAAGACTTGTCATTTCTTCCTTTGCGAGCAATCAACTTAAATCCTAGGCCGCCACTCGAACCACTCGGGGGCTCGCGCCATACAGGTCTAAGTCCAGCCTAGGCCGCCACTCGAATCACTCGGGGGCTGCGCCACACAGGCATAACTCGAAAATCCTAGGCCGCCACTCGAACCACTCGGGGGCTCGCGCCATACAGGTCTAAGTCCAGCCTAGGCCGCCACTCGAATCACTCGGGGGCTGCGCCACACAGGCATAACTCGAAAATCCTAGGTCGCCACTCGAACCACTCGGGGGCTCGCGCCATACAGGTCTAAGTCCAGCCTAGGCCGCCACTCGAATCACTCAGGGGCTGCGCCACACAGGCATAACTCGAAAATCCTAGGCCGCCACTCGAACCACTCGGGGGCTCGCGCCATACAGGTCTAAGTTCAGCCTAGGCCGCCACTCGAAGCACTCGGGGGCTGCGCCGCACAGGCATAACCCGAAAATCCTAGGCCGCCACCCGAACCACTCGGGGGCTCGCGCCATACAGGTCTAAGTTCAGCCTAGGCCGCCACTCGAATCACTCGGGGGCTGCGCCGCACAGGCATAACCCGAAAATCCTAGGCCGCCACTCGAACCACTCGGGGGCTCACGCCATACAGGTCTAAGTTCAGCCTAGGCCGCCACTCGAATCACTCGGGGGCTGCGCCGCACAGGCATAACCCGAAAATCCTAGGCCACCACCCGAACCACTCGGGGGCTCGCGCCATACAGGTCTAAGTTCAGCCTAGGCCGCCACTCGAATCACTCGGGGGCTGCGCCGCACAGGCATAACCCGAAAATCCTAGGCCGCCACTCGAACCACTCGGGGGCTCGCGCCATACAGGTCTAAGTTCAGCCTAGGCCGCCACTCGAATCACTCGGGGGCTGCGCCACACAGGCATAACTCGAAAATCCTAGGCCGCCACTCGAACCACTCGGGGGCTCGCGCCATACAGGTCTAAGTTCAGCCTAGGCCGCCACTCGAAGCACTCGGGGGCTGCGCCGCACACACTACCACAGAAAGGGCTATCAGTGGCGCACCAAATTGCAATTCTGTGGCGCACCCCCAAGTTTGCTGGGTGCGCCACAGAATTCTCGCCACAAAAATATTTTCTGTGGCGCACCTGGCTTGGTGCGCCACAGAATTCTCACATTTCTGTGGCGCACCAGGCCAGGTGCGCCACAGAATTCACATTTCTGTGGCGCACCCACCCACCGTGCGCCACAGAAATATTTCTGTGGCGCACCCCTCTTCCATGCGCCACAGAATTTTTTTGAATTTCAAAAAAAAAGGGCGGCCAGATCTAGATCTGGATCTGACCAGATCTAGATCTGGTCGCCGGAATTTTGTTTCGTTTCGTTTTTTTGGAGGCCGTAGATGGGTGGAGGAGGGAGTCGCCGGAGGTTGGTGGAGGAAAAGGCGATCCACGGGGGGGGGGGGGGTGCGTGGGTGAAAAAATGCTGCAGAATTCTATGGCGCATGGGTCCACATGCGCCACGGCCCACCATATTTCTGTGGCGCATGGGGCCAGATGCGCCACAGAATGTCCACTTTCTGTGGTGCATCAAACACCATGCGCCACAGAATTTACCCATATGGACTCCGGCCTCAATGATTACTCATGGGACCCACCAAAATTCTGTGGCGCACCATGGCTGCTGCGCCACAGAAACTCGACATTCTGTGGCGCATGTAGTTCCATGCGCCACAGAAAGTGGACATTCTGTGGCGCATGGGCAAAGGATGCGCCACAGAATGTTCAAATTTCTGTGGCGCATCGACAGCCATGCGCCACAGAATTATTTTTTGTGGCGCATAAATTAAGGGTGCGCCACAGATAGGCAACCTCCCTATAATGCTTTTCCTGGTAGTGACAGGCATAACCCGAAAATCCTAGGCCGCCACCCGAACCACTCGGGGGCTCGCGCCATACAGGTCTAAGTTCAGCCTAGGCCGCCACTCGAATCACTCGGGGGCTGCGCCGCACAGGCATAACCCGAAAATCCTAGGCCGCCACTCGAACCACTCGGGGGCTCGCGCCATACAGGTCTAAGTTCAGCCTAGGCCGCCACTCGAGTCACTCGGGGGCTGCGCCGCACAGGCATAACCCGAAAATCCTAGGCCGCCACTCGAACCACTCGGGGGCTCGCGCCATACAGGTCTAAGTCCAGTCTAGGCCGCCACTCGAATCACTCGGGGGCTGCGCCGCACAGGCATAAACTCAAAAAGCCTAGGCCGCCACTCGATTCACTCGAGGGCTCGTGTCGTGGGGTTGTCACGGCAAGTTCTTCCTCAGGGAAGATGAGTTCTGGGGCCATTGATGACTGAAGTACGCTGGAACGGTTAATCTCGCCAAGGAACAAGGATTTACCCAGGTTCGGCCCCTCTGATTCGAGGTAAAGACCTACTTCCTGCTTCTCTGTTATTGCTCTTGATATGTCTCGATTACAAGGGCCCGGCTCCCACAACTTAGGAGCCGGCGACTTCTCTCTGGTGGCTAGGGTTTCTCTATTGGTTGAAGCTTATCGATCTAAGGTCCAGGACCCCGCTTATAAAGGCTGCCGGGTCTCTGGACTTACACTTTACACCGAGTCATACTAGAACACGGAGTCCTACTCTACGTCTTGGTCTTCCAAGTTTAGACTCCGGGCTGTACTTGGACTCCTTCCGGACGGGTCCTTTCTTCATCATGGGCCTTGGTCGGCTTGTCTCCAGCCCAGCCCATGCGACTTGATACGTGACTCGGCTTTGGCCTTCTTGGTCTTGGCGGGTCTACTTTCCGGGTCCATGGGCCTACCTATAAAGTATCCCCCCATCAGTAGCCCCCGAATTTATCTTGGGCACAGCTTGGCGGCTTCCTCTGACTTGCTGATTCGACTCTCTGGGTCGACTCCTTCCACTTGAGCCAATGGCTCCAAGGTCGCCTGCTGCTAGCTCCAAGATGAATTCCTGCATAAAACATAACACATATATAAAATGAGTCCACTCTTATCCCTTGTTCAAGCCACCACTCTTGCCCTCGTACTAGCAGGCCAGGTTCTGGTGTGACTCTTGCGAACAAGGGCTAGATAAGCTGATTTCACTGTCACAAGACTCGTCATTCTGAGACAAGCCGGCTACTTCCATATTTGTGACTTTTGACCTTTCCACATTGTGATTTCTTATCTGTCTGTTTGGCCACTAGAACGTTTTTACTGAAACGTTATCCACAGTTGACTTTCTAGGGTTTTACCCCCCTTTATAAATCGCGAAGGGTTAGGCCCTAAACCTCACTTGCCCCTTCAGCTCAAAGCTCTCCTTCCTCTCTTTCGCGCCCATCTCTTCCCGCGCCCAGCACGCACCGCCCGCACGCCATGGCCCCCAAGCGCCCAAAGACCACATCGAAGGCCAAGGCGACCACGTCGAGCAGGACGGTGAACATTGCCGCCGCGGCCGCCGCCGCCGCCAAACCCTCCTCCAAGCGATCGATCTCCGCCGATTGGAGTGGATCTACGGTCTCGGCGGAGCAATTGAAGACCCACAGGCTCTCAGGTTTGATCCCTTCTAGTGCTCAAGCTCGGGCCCCAGGGGATGAGATCGTTCCCTCTCCCGCGAAGGATGAAGTAGTTGTCTTTGTGGAGCACCTATTCCGCGGCTTTTCTCCCCCTGGCGATTTTTTCTTCCGCCAGCTCCTCGAGCTTTATGAGCTGCGGATTCACGATCTTGCTCCTAACTCCATCCTCACACTTTCTAATTTTGTCGTTCTCTGTGAGGATTACCTCCAGATTAAACCTGACATCAACCTTTGGCTCGAGCTCTTTTACTGCAATCCTCAACCTGAAACCTCTGGGGGCCCTCTTCTTCAATGTGGCGCCGTCGCCCTTCAACGGCGCCTCAACTCCATCTTCCCTAAGCCAGTTTTCCCAAATCGCATCAAAGACTGGCAAAGAACCTTCTTTTATTGCAAGGACACTTCCCCTGCAAATGAACCTAAGCTTCCTTTGTTCTCTGAGGAACGCCTCCGGGCGACTCCTCTGATGAAAGCCAGGTGCCCAGAGGCCGACCGGCCAAGGGTCGAGTCTCTGATCACTCGCATCCGGGCACTCTTGTCCCACAATTTGGAAAATATGGATTTGGTCCGTTGCTGGACAACCTGGAGAATCCAGCCGCTGAGTCCTAGGACTCGACTGATCTGCTCATATACCAGATGCGCTGGTGATGACCTCCGGGTTACGGAGCAGTTGTCTGATGGACCCGAACTTGGTCGACTCATCAAGAAGTTGACTGGGAAACCGGTGAAGGATCAAGCTCATTTCGGGCTCCAACCCTTCTGCTCAACAAACCCAGCTCCTGATGTAAGTATTACTCTCTACTTTATTTCAACCTTGACTTCACTTGTATTGCTTGCTGACTCATGTTTGCTAACTCTTTTGCAGCTCACCGACTCCTTCTGGAAGCCGGCCTCTGGAGCTAGCTCTAAGAATAAAGCTGAAGCTGAAGCTGAAGCTGAAGAAGAAATCCCTGCCACAGATCAAACCACTGTGGCAGATGATACTGATGATGCGGATGAGGAGTCCTCCCGGGAGGCTCCTGCTGATGATGGTGCTGACGATGAGGAGTCCTCGCCCGAGGCTCCCACTAAGAATGCTGATGGAGAGGAGTCCTCTCAAGAGGCTCCCATTGTGGAAGAAACCGACGATGACGAGTCCTCTCCAGAGGCTCCCACCACTGGGCAAACTGATAATGCCTCTGCTGCTGCTCAATCATCTCCATACGCAGAGTCCTCTGCCAGGAGTCATTCCTCATCCTCTCCAGCCTCGAACAATAACGGCTCTCGAGAGGCTGTTCCCAAGGTACCACTTTCACGAGTCCTTGGGTCCTCTCGCTCCCCCACTAAGCCTGAAGAGCAAATGCAGAGTGTTATCGCTGCTAGGAAGAGGAAGCTACGCTCCGATGGGCCTGCAGATGCTCCTGAGCCTCTGCCAGTCTCACGCCAACGGAAATCGACCTCTCCTCCCCAAAAGGACGACTCTTACAACTCTGGTTTGTCAATGCCCTCTTCAAGCTCTCAGACCGCCTTGGATCTGGAGACCAATATTGGGTAAAACTCTTTTGTCTCTGTACTTGCGATTATATGACTTCTGATCTTTCTTTTTCACTAGGTTTATTGATTTCTGTCTCTAATTATTTCAGGGCTCGACCTTGTGCCAAGGTGACAAAGCTCCCAGGCATGGCTGATGTCTCCTCTGGACGTGGACCTGCCCCTCCTTCGACTTCTCAGACAACCAGTACGAGGACAGGTCCCTCCATCGCTGCATCAGCCGGCGCAACCACGACTCCTACTGTCCCCGAGTCCTCTTCAAAGGCTCGAGCGTCGACTCCAACAACAGTCCAGCCCAGCTCTGGTGCTGTGACTCCTGATTCTGCGCCTCCAGTTCAGCCGGCTCCTGTCAAGCCGACTTCTGCAGCCTCTCCATCAATCAAGATCAAGTCATCTACTGACTACAGTCGACTTCGGGTGGCAGATAACATGTCATTTTCCGAAGCCTATGCTGAAGCAGTCGACTTGAACGATCAAGCTGCTAGGCTGAAGGACGACGAGCAAGCGGCTCTTAGGTCTCTTCACATGGTTCATGAAGTAAGCTTTTCTGACTTCTCTTTTCATGCTTTCTGGCCTCATCCTATCTCAGTAGCCCCCAAGCACCTGTCTGTGGTGACTTGTGACTAGGATAGGTGCTTTGATTTGATACTGAACTCAATTGCTATATGGAAAAAATTTTGCACACTGTAGCCCCCAAGCACTGAGTCCTTAGCTCTACTAGGACTCGGGGCTGATAGTTTACTGTCTGTCGGGTCCTTAGACCAAAAATTTCTGCACGAGTAGCCCCCAAGCGCCGAGTTGTCAGCCTGCGACGACTTGGAGCTACCAATATATTTTGTTCACTGATACCTTACTTGAAGAAAAAATTTCTGTTCTGCGAGTAGCCCCCAAGCGCCAAGTTGCTAACTTGTGGCGACTTGGAGCTTATGACTTGTCGATTAAGACTCATGCCTGCTTTTCTGATAGAAAGAATTGACTCCTGAGTAGCCCCCAAGCGCCAAGTTGTTAACTTGTGACGACTTGGAGCTCATGAGTTCTGTATTTGACTTGTGGATCTCACTTGTGCTTTATGACTTGTAATTGCAGTGCATTGTCTCCAAGATGAAGAGAGACATGAAAGAACTTGAGGACCAGGCAGCTGCCAGTGCCAGATCTGCCATGGCCGAAAAAGAACACTCCCTTCAGCTTGAGAAGGATCTGAAGACCTTAGCTGCTCAACTGGAGCAGGTGAAAAAAGAGTCGGCTGATGCAAAAAAGATTGCTCAGAAAGCACACACTGACCTACAAGCTGTGTTCAACACTTGCAAAAAAAGGCATTGGTGCCATGTGTCAGCATATATTTGGTGAGTTTATGACTTTTGCCCGCTTTCTTTTGTACCTTTCTGAATTGCTTTTCAACTGACAATGACTCCTTGACTTCCTTTCTGCAGGGGCTGACTCCCCAAAACTTAAATTGCCCACAAGCAAACAACTGTCTGAGATGCTTGATTACTGTCATGGGCTACAAGAGGGAGCCCGTTCTGTGGTCAAGTATCTGAATCATAAAGGCAAGTGCCCCAAAGAGCCTGAGCGTCTGGTGGACGAGTTGTCCAGAGCACCAGGCTATGTACGACTGTGGAAACAATCTTCCATGAGGAGATCTGCTATCAGGATCTTGGCCTTAGCCCACAGCTACTATCCCACTGTTCTTGAGCCAGCAATGCTTACAATGGGGAAGCCTGAGCAGCATGAGGATGGCAAACCTTTTACTCAGAATGATTTCATAGCCGAAGAAAAGCTGGTGCGGCCATATGCTTGTGAGATTGCCAATAAGATGGACCCTAAGGTATGGGTTCATCATTATGATTTGGAGAACAAGAGAGTCGCTCCAGTAACTCCTGAGATAGTAAATTTTGGCCGCCCATCACAGGACCCATCTGGTGTATTCTCTGCCTCTGCCGGTCCGAGTTCCTCGTCACCGGCGGCTCCTGTTCCAAGTGCTGAGCCTACCCTAAAGACTCCTGCTGCGCCCACTCCTTCTAGAGCTGTCTCTGGAGACGCTCAGAAACAAGCAGATCTTGCTAAGCATATGAAGAGTCCCAAGGGTACTAAATTTCAAACGAAGAGAGTCGCCACCAAGCCTCCATTGAAGCCGGCTCCTTCCTCCGCTGCTCAAGCACAAGGCAAATCTCCTGCTAAGAAGAACTCATCGACTCCTGCTGTTCAAGCAAAGGATAAGTCACCTGCTGAGAAAGACTCCTCGACTCTGGCGAAGGAGTCGGCTCCTCTAGAAGACAACTCTCTGAATGACTTTTGATTGCTATGTAATGCTGTGTTACCATTGAGACTTTGTAATTATGCACTACGGGTGCTTTTAAACTATTGAGCTTGTTTAGCTCTTTTGAATGATGCACTACTGGTGCCTTTAAACTATTTAGCTTGTTAGCTATTTTGAATTTGTGCCAATCGGCTTGGTTCTTATAACCCGTCTAATTTTTCACTGATGAATAAGTAGGCCCTGCATGACTTCTCGTACAGCTTGTGCTGACAGGTTCTGAACTCATATGTTCCTTAGGATCCATAAGAGAAAGAAACAAGTCATGCCTGTAGATAGATCATATTGTGCAGGATGCATCTGACTTACCAGCGAGAAAACTAGGAAAATTTGGCTACTGTGCCGGGTCCAAGAGTTTAAGCTTAACTTTTTTCACTGAAAAGCAAGCCCCCAAGAACCTGATGATCAAAATTTAAAGAACAAAGCGCACTCACTGGGTGACTCGACTAAAGGACTCATGTTCACAAAAGCCGGCTTTATTTCGTTTGATCATAATAATTCGATTACATCTAGGCATGGCTCACTGGGCTCATTACCTTTCAACTCATGAATCTAGTACAACTTAGGTATAATATGGACGTAGCTGAGCTATGTTCCAAGGCCTCTTTGCCTCTGCATAAGGATCTAGAGTATGAGCTGTGTCAGCTCCTTTGCCTACACTTGCCGGCTCTCGCACATCCATTAGATAGTACGATCCATTGTTCAGATTCTTGCTTATGACGAACGGTCCTTCCCATGGTGGAGATAACTTGTGCATCCCTTCCTTACTCTGGACAAGGCGAAGCACTAAGTCTCCTTCCTGGAAAGTCCTGGTTTTGACTCTGCGTGCGTGATATCGCCGCAGGTCCTGCTGATAAACTGCTGATCTCTCAAGGGCTAGCTCCCTTGCTTCCTCAAGTGCATCGACCGAGTCCTGTCGGGCGAGTTCGTTTTCTGTCTCAACATAATTGGCGACTCGTGGCGAGTCGTGCAACAAGTCGCTTGGCAAGACAGCTTCTGCTCCATACACCATGAAGAAAGGTGTGAAGCCAGTAGATCTGTTAGGAGTCGTCCTGATGCTCCACAGCACTGCTGGTAACTCCTCAACCCAAGACCCGGCGGCTCTTAGCAAAGGGACTCGGAGCCGAGGCTTAATTCCCTTCAGCAACTCCTGATTTGCCCTCTCTGCTTGTCCATTGGACTGTGGATGTGCCACTGAGGCTAGGTCGAGTCTGATGTTGTTCTCACCGCAAAACTTGGCCATCTCCCCAACTGATAAGTTGGTACCATTGTCTGTAATGATGCTGTGAGGATACCCAAAACGTGTGGCTATCTTCTTGAAGAATCTCACAGCTGATGCACCGTCGACTCTGCTGACGGGTTCCACCTCCACCCACTTGGTGAACTTGTCAACTGCTACTAGCAGATGGGTCTTCTGACAAGGAGACTTTGAGAAAGGGCCCACCATGTCGAGTCCCCAAACTGCAAATGGCCAAGTGATAGGGATGGTTCTGAGTTCTTGAGCTGGCACGTGGTCTTGCCTTGCGTACCTTTGACATCCATCACAGACTCGAACTATCCTCTCTGCATCTAAATGTGCTGTCAACCAAAAGAACCCGTGTCTGAAAGCTTTTGACACCAAGGATCTAGTGGATGCATGATGACCACAATCTCCTGCATGAATCTCTTGTAATATTTGTTTGCCCTCTTCTGGAGACACGCATCTCTGGTAGACTCCAGTAACGCTTCTTCTATATAACTCGCCATTAATGACTGTATAGGACTTGCATCGCCTGATGAGTTGCTTTCGCTTGACCTCATCCTTTGGGAGTTCACCCCGCAGGAGATAGGCTAGGTAGGGCTCTGTCCATGTTGGGATTGCTCGTACTGCTGCAACAAGTGCCGACTCTGGGTCTGGAAAGGCTAACTCCTCCTCCGTGGGCAACTTGACTGAAGGGTGGTGGAGTTCATCTAGGAACACATTTGGTGGTACTTTCTCTCGACGAGAGCCGAGTCGTGATAACGCGTCAGCGGCTTCGTTCTTGCGCCTGTCAATATGCTCTACTTGATAACCAGAAAAGAACCCGGCTATCTGTTCGACTGCTCTTCTATAAGCTGCCATGTTTGCATCCTTCGAGTCCCAAGTTCCAGATACTTGCTGAGCTACGAGATCCGAGTCTCCAAAGCACCTGATACGCTTGATGTTCATCTCCTTGGCCAAACGCAGGCCATGTAGCAAAGCCTCATACTCTGCCATGTTGTTGGTGCAATCAAAGTGTAACTGAAGGACGTATGCTAACTTATCTCCCTTAGGCGATGTTAACACCATGCCGGCTCCTGAGCCTTCCAACTGTCTGGACCCATCAAAGTGCATTGTCCAATACTTGGTGCAAGGGGTGCTTGGTGAAGATGTAAAATCTGTCCAATCATTGACAAAATCCACCAAAGCTTGAGATTTGATCGCTGTCCTTGGCTCATATGTGATATGATAAGGACCCAACTCAATTGCCCACTTGGCAACTCGCCCTGTTGCCTCTCTGTTGCGTATAATATCTGCCAGCGGTGCTGAACTCACCACCTTAATTGGATGCTCTTGGAAATAATGCTTGAGCTTTCTACTTGCAAGAAAAACTCCATAAACTAATTTCTGCCACTGAGGGTACCTTTGCTTTGACTCTGTGAGGACTTCACTGATGTAGTAGACAGGTCCTCTGCACTGGGTACTCCTTTCCTTCCTCTGCGCGCTCCACAACTACTACTGCGCTGACAACTCTCTCGTTGGCAGCTACATA
>QRDG01000395.1:1868967-1904979 GCA_012064385.1 Puccinellia tenuiflora
GCTGCGCCTCCACCGCCCTCCGCCGCTCCACGCCGCCCTCCGCTGTGCCCTCCTCCGCCATCGCCGGCCTCCCGGCCCCACCTCCGCCACTGCCTCGGCCGGACTAGCATGAGGTTTTTTTTCATTTTTATTGTTTAGCTTATTATTGTTTCGGTTATTTATTATATCGCTATTAATGTTTAGGTATTATTGTTTAGGTTCTTATTGTTTAGCTTATATTATTTAGGTTATTATGTTTAGGTATTATTGTTTAGCTTATTATGTTTAGGTTATTATTTTAGCTTATTATTGTTTATGTTATTATTTTAGCTTATTATTGTTTAGGTATTATTTTAGCTTATATTGTTTAGATTATTTTAGCTTATTATTGTTTAGTTATTATAGGTTATCAATATTTAGTGTAGCAATTTTGAAACTTAGCAATTTATTTAGATTATTTTAGGTTATTATTAGTGTAGCAATTTTGTTAGAATATTGCTAAGTTAGGAAATATTGCTAACTTAGAAATATTCCTAAGTTAGAAATATTGCTAAGTTAGAAATATTGCTAAGTTAGAAATATTGCTATGTTAGAAATATTGCCTAAGTTAGAAATATTGCTAAGTTAGAAATATTCCTAAGTTAGAAATATTCTAAGTTTCAATATTGCTAAGTTAGAAAATTTAGTAGCAAAGTTTGAAAATTATCAAAGAATGTTTATTTTTAGTTGCATTGAAATTTAAAGTTGTTTGCTATGAATTAAAAATTTGTAGTGACATTGAGCTATGGAGGACGACGCCCCCATCACCCGAGACGATGCCCCTTCATCCGAGAGGAGGAGAATTAAGACCGGATGCAAGCAATTATATATGATAGGGCTGCAGGACCGAATTCTGATGGAGAAGATTCCGGCGAAGAAGACGACGAATATTTCAGCACGAAATGTTTGAACGACTCCGGTGAGGGACTTGAGTTAGAAAATTTCAGAGATGACAACGATGACGAAGAAGAGCCGTTAGAAAACTCCGGCGAGGTCTATATTAGTCTTGTTGATCACTAGCTAGATGCATTAATTGATTATATTGCACTTATGAACGAATTTTTTTCTTTTAGCCCTCCGCATCTAAGTCAATCCCTAAACGAGGCCCGAACCAAGGGGTAAAGCTGCCGGATGGTGCAAAGTTGTCGATCGATGAAGTTAGTGTAAAAGGCCAACCGGAGAAACCCGAAGGAATCTACACTAAATATGTAGCTCAATGCGGTGTTTTTTGTTAGGGACATGGTCCCGATCACCATTGCAGAATGGAATAAGCCGAAGAAACCCAACATTGGCGCAAAATATCTCGAGGAAAGAATTAAAGATACCCTTTGGGCCTCGATATTGGATTCTTTCACCCTACCGGCAGATCTTCCACAGAAGAGGCAGGATAAAGTCAAGGAATGGACTCTTAGCAAGATGGCCCAGCAATTCAACAACTGGAAGAACGGATTGTGGAGAAAATATGGGAAAAAACCTCCAAATTTCACCGGACCTCTAGAGAAGCTAAAAGATGACTGGCCTGAATTTGTGGCGTATAAGAAATCGGCCGTCGCTGTGGCCCGATCGACCCAAAATAATTTAAATGCTCAGAAGAAGAAATATCACCATCGTTTGGGCTCAGGTGGCTACAAGACTGCCTTGCCTAAGTGGGAAGCCTATGAAAATGAGCTGCGTAAAAAGGGATCACTCCACAGACAGATGGCTGGCCCGACAGGTACAAGTTCTGGTTGTTCGCGCATGGGGAAGTCTTGGACCCAGACACAGGGCTGATTGTTGGACAGGGAAAATGGAAGAAAAGAATTACAAGAGTCGCCAAAAAACTAGTTGACGCAATAGAACTAGTCCGACAGGGAAAATATGTTCCCGATAGAGAGGACGACGAGCTTTCACTCGCCCTCAGGAATAAAGAAAACTGGGGACGATGTCGAGGCAGAGGAGGCGGGGTTGGTTTTCTTGAAGGGTTTCCGGAGGACGCTGCAACTTATAGAAAACATTGCAGAAGTAAGAAGAGGGAGGCGGAGAGGTTTACTGCATTAGAACGGCAGATGCATGATGTGAAGGAGCAACTGGCTTTAATTATCCAGCAAAGGGAATGTCAGCTGCGAGTAAAAGATCATGCAGTCGATGTCTGCCCATCTCAGCGGAAAAGCAACGTGGGTTCCATGCAGCTACAAGATCCTGTAGTTGATGAACCGTCAGCGGCACGCTACCCCGTGGATGATATCACAGAGAAGATAAATTGTAAGTTACATGCGCCAATGAATAACCTTAGTTTTCCGGTGGCGAATGGCTATGCTTTACCACATCAACTTGGAGCAACCTTCCATTTTGGTGAGATTCCAGCTGGATTTGCTCGTGTCGGGGTCACGAAAGTTTTGTCGGGATTCAACTCAATGCATCTTGACATTCCTGGAGCTGAAGGCGAGAAGACATTGGGAGAAGTCGAGCTTGGTATCGTTCTATGGAATAAGAAATACATCAAGTTTCTAGACTCGGCGCCAAGGCCACCGACTCCTCTGGTTAGAAATTCACCACAGCAAAGTCCACCCTCCTCCCCCGATGATTGGGATCCCACCGCGAGTCCATCGCCCGCGCCGTCCCGTCAGTCGACTGCTGCGCCCACTAGCAATTTCACAAAGTGGAAGCTGTTCACGTTGTCCCCTGTCAAGAAACGTGCAAGAAAACCCAAGGAAGTCAAGGCTCCTGAGAAGTTAGCTGGCGAGATGACTATGGAGGAATTAGAACTAAGCACACAAGGCAAGGCTAAAGCCTTTTTTGAACAGAAAAAAAGGAAAGATTGGAGGAAAGACTTGACCCCATAAAGAAACTTCTGAAGACTATTCCAACTGAGGTAAAAGATCGCACCGTTGACAACCTATTTGACCCTCCACCGCCTCCCCTTTTAGACTATGAGCGAGGTATTGACAAGGTACTTTCCTCACAGATAGAGATAGAAAAAGCGTGTGGGAAAAGAGTTGCCCAGCTCGGAGAACAAGAAGCACAATCGATCGTCCCGCTCATTGTGCCTTCTGAAGCTCGGGAATCGAGCATGGAGAAGTTTTCATTGGCGACGTGGGTTACCCAATAGCGCAGATAACAATTCAACATAAATTTGAACTCGGGCTGCCTCTGGTCGAAAATCCGAGTGCTCTAACAACACAGTTATATAAATTGAATAACTGGTACATGGCCGCCGCAAAACAAGGGAGAGAATATCTCATGGCGGGAGTTAAGGACCAACACTACTTCCGACAATATGGTGTGCAGGTTGAGTTCTCCGAACTTTTTCAGATGTACAATCAACTTGCTCTCGACAAATCTATCATCAGCTGCTATTGTCTGTAAATAATTTATTCGTGTAATTTAATTATTTATAGTTAAGCTCGTTTCATTGCTTGTAATTATCCACACAACATTCTTTTGTACGTTTTTATGCAGAATGAAGATTCGTGAATGCCGAATGGGAGGAATCTGGGACATTGGGTTCATTGACCCGGATAAAGTTCATGAAGTCACCGTAGAAAGTCCTCTGTATGTCCAGGACACAGAGGACCGTTTACTAACGTTTTTTAAGCGACAAAGTACCAAAAAGGAAATACTTTTTCCTTACAACTTCGGGTGAGTGTTACGGTCTTGTACACATTCTATTTTTCTTTCCCGATAATAAGTGTAATTGATGAGTTCTGAATACCTGCCTATATAAATGTGCGCAGGTTCCACTTCATTCTGTTTATCATTAGACTCGACGAAAGAGGAGTTGAAGTCTGGGACTCATTAAGGAGAGATCAAGATGATTACAAAAGCGTGCATCTAATGCTCAAGAGGTAATTTCAATCGCACTATATCGTCCACTTTCGGTCATTTCCGGATATCAAAACTATATAAAATAACTCCTCAATTCATTTCCTTTTCCGTGCAGGGTTTGGAGAAAGTTCATCGCGGAAGAACGCGGTGAATGGAAAGATAAGCTGGAGTTCAAGGCTAACAAAGTAAGTACTACTACGTATCTAGATATGTGTATCTTTCTAATACCATTATCATTCTCTTGATTATTATTTGATTAAATTATATTCTTGTATAGTGGTGTCTGCGACAACCACAGGGGACTCAACTATGTGGATACTACGTTTGCGAGTATATTCACATGAGGGTCAATGAGAGAGTCAATAGCGTAAGAAATCGAGAGGTATGTAAACATCATACACAACTTTTATTTTGCTACCATCAATTGTGTTTAGTTTTGATCATAACTGATTAATTTGATCTCCTTCTTTTAAAGATGTCAAGGAAGCGGAACCAGCTCTTACCAGAAAACCGCGTAAAAGCTATTGCGGAGGAATTGGCGGGATTCATGCTAACGCATGTCATAGATGAATTCGGTGAATTCCACTATGTCGAAAAATAGACTCTCTCCGTGCATGTACTAGCTAGCGGTGATCTCCATTGTAATTATGACTTTATATGTAATTAACGAGAGTACTTTATATGTGTAGTGGGTAATTTATATGTGCTCTCCTCCGAAACCCTGAAAAATGAGCGAAAAGAAAAAAAAAACAGAAACCCTAAACCCCGAAAAATAAGGGAAAAGAAATAAAACCGAAAACCTAAACCTCCCTGAAAAAAATAGGGGGGGGGGCAAAAAAAGCAGGAACCTTTAGTACCGGTTGGTATTACCAACCGGTACTAAAGGTCCTCAGCTGCGCGCGTAGGCTCACCCACGTGGAGGGCCTTTAGTACCGGTTGTATATAAAACCGGTACTAAAGGGGTACCCCTTTAGTCTCGACCTTTTAGTACCGGTTGCACAACCGGTACTAAAGGCCCTATACAACCGGTACTGATGCCCTATTCTCTACTAGTGTAGGAAGAGAGTTAGACTTCGTTGTTATTACTTTTGTGTTTTGTTTTTATATCTACTAGGTTTCAACTTGAATATTATTTTCATTGGCTTGAGATCACCATGGGATCCTGGTATAATGCATGGAACACTTCCCAAGGAAGAGGGGCATACCAAAGTTTAAGCTCCCTCATGAGCTTCATCTTCGGTAAACAACAAGTAAGTAAGCCTAGCTATATGGCTATAAAGAAAGCGCTTTACGGGAGGCAACCCGGTTTTTTTATTTGGATTTTCTTTGTGTCCTCTTGCTGTAACAAGAGATTTTTTCTTAGCTTAGTTTCTGGAATTTTTAATAAAGTGCCAAGGTTTACCTATTTTGGTTTGAAAAAGTTGCTATTTCTATTCGGAGATTTTATTCCTGCACGGAGTCTGTGCACGGTTTGATTTTTCATTATTATTGTGTAACTCCGAATGAGCTTAGATTTTAACTATAAATGTAACTTTTCATACTCTATATTACTGAATTTTTTCAGAAATTTTAGATGATCTTAAGTAGGATATAAAAATACGTTTTGCTGCTGCTGTTTTTCTGGACAGATTCTGTCCCATATTGTTTTATGCATAGTTTGAACTTTTGAGTTGAATCTTTTTGATCCAATTGAGTTTATGAGTAGGCATAAAACACTATACACTCTCTTATAATTCATATGAATTTTAGTCCATGTATTTTATGCAGCAAGAAGCCTATTTGTTTATCTCTACTAATACCACCCCACAGAAAAGAAATGGGAGAAACAGTGTTTTGAAGTTTTTTTTTAGGGATTGGAGGACATGCACCATGAGTTATCAAAGGATGGTGAAAAACATAAGCTTGGGGATGTGGAGAACATCCCCACTGAACCAACATACTCTCGGTTTGCACACGTCTAACTTATGTTTTTCATTTGAAACACTTTATGGCATAAACTTGGAGCGTCTTTTTGTTTGTTTTTGCTTTGATTTTTATTTTGTGAGACCACAACACTATCATTTATATATGAGAAAGATACTGGAAATATGGGTTGAAATATCTTGCATGCTTTTATTGTATTGGGAAAAGGGATGTCTAAGTTGATTTTTAATGACACATATAGTTGCATGATTCATGAGCTTCTTTATGAGTAATAATTTGCAAATGCTTTATCATGAGCTATCTTTTATTCATGCTTTGATGTTGTATGTTATTTCACCTTGTTTGACATGAATTAGTTAGTTCTATAGACACTCATGCATGCATCTAGATGGTCATCTTTCTCCCTTTTGCTAGCCCAAAAATTGCAACAAGTAAAAACTTGTTTCCAACACCTTCAACCAAAGTTTTTCCAGTGAGTCCGTCATATCTACCTATTAGCCTTATGCTATTCCAACTATGTTTACCATGTTATTTGTTTATCTAAATCTCTAAATGAAAATGATTATGTTATTTATTGTAATGGGAAAAGTTGGTTAAAAAGCTCTCGCGAACTTGATGCACACTTTATTTTTATTGCATTTAATAAACATGAACCATTGTGATTAATACTATGATGTTAGTGGCTTGATAAATGTTTAAGGTTGAGAGTTAGCCCATATGTGTTGTCACATGCAAATCTTTCAACATGTTTCATCATTTATTTAGTTGATATCATGTACTTTTGTTTATGGATGCCTATCATGGTGAAATAATGTGGAAATAGAGTAAGTTTAAATGAGTTTGTATAAATGGTTAGAGAGAAACCTGGGCCGCTAATCTAAGCCATGCATCATTCATGGTGGAAATTTACTTACATGCTATTTTGAACTTTCTGTGATACACCCTACAATAAAAAGCTATATCAAGTGGTAAATAAAAAGGGTGTTGAGGTTGTTCATTATGTTTGTTTGTCTTGTTGTTTTGATGTGGGCTTGATCCATATCATGGGACAAGAGGTACCCCAGTTGAGGCTCTTGATGATACCATTATTACTTACAATGATAGATAACTTAAACTTACTTTGTTTTCCAAGTTGAGTAATCATGGTGTAGGTACTTGTATTCAAGGGGCATGAGACATCTAACCTTAACTTTATCAAGGCCACTACTCATATTTGCTTTCACATTTAACTTTAATCATTCAAGATGATATGATAGGGGAATGAGAGCTTTACACCAAGTATTACCATTGCAATCAATAACTCAAGTAGAATAGTTTGGAGGATAGATGAAACTTATGCATGTTTTACCTCTACTCATTTATATATCTTTTCCAAAGTGTCCACCTTTTACTTTCAGATTTTCATCTCCACTCTATGACCAATGTAGGATGTTCTTACTTATCATATTGCATACATGTGGTCCATATTACTATCTTTTATGTTACACTTTGTGAACTATCATTGAACATCCTTGCATTGAATATTTGATATCACTTTATAAACTGTTTGCATATTGCTACTTCTTTGAATAATGAATCATTTGACTTTATGTAGCAGTAGCAATCATCTTTTATATCCATGTTGTTATTATATTGCAAAGTTCATGTTAGTTTTATCACTTCCATACTCGAGGACGAGCATGAGTTAACCTTGGGGATGTTGATGCATGTAAAATGCATACATGAACTTTGCACTATAATACTTATATTCCATTCATATTTGCATTATATAAGGGGTATATTACCGTTATTCAATGATTTTTGGTAATTAATAATGATTTCCCCTTTTTATGGAATTAATCCTGCGTAGGCAGAAAACCCCTATTTGTTTCAGGGCCTTAACGACGTCATAATGAGCTATAAATTTACGGGGATCATTATTTTGGAAGAACGAAGACCTAGGAGCGAAGGAAGCAAGCGAACGGAGACCGGAGGGGCAAAAGAGGGTGCCCCACGCGGCCAGGTACAAGGGCCACGTGGGCCCACCTCTTTTCACCCTCGTGGCCCCGTTTGCGATGATCCTTCTTCCTGAAGCTTCCTCGTGACCTAACAACGCCTATATAAAGAGCCCCCCGACATTTTTCGAGGGGAGAGCCGCCACACGAGAGAAACAAGTAACAGAGACCAGGAGGCTGCAGATTGGAGGGGGAAATTCCGACGGAGCGCTGCCGGAGAGGTCTCCTTCTTCTCCATCGACATCTCCACCGTCTCCATGATGAAGAGGGAGTAGTCCACCTCTGGACTATGGGTTTGTGGCAGTATCATATGTATCTCTCTCTCCATTGAGCTTCACTAATTAGCACCGTATGAGCTGCTGAACATGATTACGGTCATCGTTGTATTGCCTTTGTGGTGGATCTTTATATGAGTTAATATATGTTGAGATTGCAATGTTTATTTCAGTTATGAAAATAGATGCATATTATGTACCCCCGTTCTTGTATCCTTGTTTTGATCAAGCATGTTTATGAGAACGTGTGAGGGGGAATGTGTGCATTAGTTGGAGTAACGGGGGTTGTACTGTGATAAGCTGACAACTTAATATCGCGATCCATTGGGTGTTTACCTTACTTTGTTGCCTCACTAGGGATAAACCAAAATACCATGTTGCAAGGTATGAGGAGTGACAAGCCTCTACCTATGACTAGATCCAACATGTTCTTATTTTCACTTCTTGTCATTAATCTTAAGGCTATACTCTGAGTCATCTTAATTACTGAGGTGTTATGATTTAGTTCGCATCTTGGTGGAGTATAAGTGATACTAATAATAAAAAGGTCTCTTTGTTAGGACGTGATGCCCATATAATTAGTAACATGTCATTAAACTTGTTTGCAATCTTCATATGTTAATCCTATGTCTACTTATTTGCCACACTATATTAAAGAGAGAGTACATGTGTGAAACCATGAACCCCGGTCTATTTTTAATCATAAGAAAAAACTTTCCAACCACTTTTAAGCATTTTCTACATTCAGCCATTTTAAAATCGGAAAATACAAAAACACTTTTACTTCTTGCATTCACATATAAAAACCCCAAAAATATCATCCATCATTGTTTCCACCATCCTAGCATATTTACTTACCACCATTGCATATTTATTTACTGTTTTGCATTCATTATTATCTTAATATCATTCTCACACCTTGTGCTTGACAACCACTTGGTAAGGTTCAGGGCACAAAGCAATCTACTTTGTTTGCAGGAAATCTAGAGGAGGACAAGGAGATAAAATCCCCACTATTGATTCCCCGAGAGTTCGATATTAAACCCTCGAGTCACCCTCTTGGGGAAAAACTTCCACTTCTACATACTCTGCACTTGGAGGCTCAACCTATCCCAAATATATTATATTCCTTTCAGGGTATCAAGAGTACTTGTTGGCATAGTTGAGGGAGAGGAGAACGCACTAAGGATACATAAGAGGATTCTCCCATCAACTCCGACATCATATGTGCATTTGATTTCACTCATATCTTGAGCAATGCACACCTTGTGGAGGAACTAATATTATATTGGCCTTTAAAATTTTTCCACCCATTTCGGCAATAGATGCCAATGGGGGAGAAGTTTAGAGGGTTTAAGGGAATTTGGTTTTATGCTTTTGTTTGGTTCTTAAGCATTTGCCTTTATGCTCTTGCGTGCTTGCTTGTTTGTCGTGCAAGTACGCTTAATTTATTGTATAAACCCTCTTAAAAGGGATTGTCATCAATTACCAAAATGGGGGAGATTGAAAGAGCATGCTTGCCCCCATATGTGGTTTTGGTAATTAATGACAATCCTTAAGGACTAATGTGTGCTTTGAGCTACACTTGTAGGTTTGGTCCATTAGCTTGCTTGATCTCCATATGTTGGAGTCCAGGCTAAAAGAAGAAAAGATCATTTGTTGATCAAGGCCAAGTGAAGATATGTCGAAGAGTGTCTCTCCCATCTTGGTGTATGGGGGAGCACATTGCGAGTCTTCACCGAGCGGAGCGCAATCAAGAAAGGTGGTCCAACTTGAGAAGGTCAAGATCATCATCATCAAGCTCAAGTGGATTATGTGCAAGGCAAAGGTATGATCTTGATAGGGTTTTTATTTTACCGGTCTCATGATGTTAGTTGAGAGACCGGGTTATAGGATAGATAGCCATACTATCAAGAGGGGCTCTCGAGCGAATATCTTGATCGTATCGTCGTAGAGAGCTCAAAACTTTGCATCCTTGGCATCATCTTTATTGGTTCTTATTTGGCTCTTATCGTGGTGTGGTCTTGGTGCTTGTCGTGCTTGTCATGACAAGGCCAAGTTCACCGAAAACGGATTTTGTATGCATCTTCTCTTGCGTTTTCGGTTTTGGAGATTTTGCCGGTCCATCCGTGCGGAAGGTTTCACTCTTCCATTTATTATCAAAATCTCCCTTGCCTGGTTCCAATATTTCTAGTTTTTGTTGGGTAGCTCTTTTCATCCTCTTTCCAACAAAATTGGATTCACCTCGATCGGAGTTTCCTAGCAAAAGTTATTCAGTTTCAGGCTCTGCGGCTTCTTCTGTTCCAGGGGCGGTAGTACCGCCGATACCGGCGGTAGTACCGCCACCACCTGTGCTTTTTCCTCTCTCTCGGCGTTGCACTACAGCAGTAGTACCGCCACTGATGCTACCAAACATGCCTTCGGTTGCGCACCAGTGGCAGGTACCGCTGTTGTGGTTCCCGTGATTATCCTAGAGCTCACGGTACCGCCAGTGGTACTGCCGCTAGTGCCGCCAAAGCTGCCCTCTATTGTTCGCTAGCGGCAGTACCACCGCCTCTGGCGGCAGTACCGCTATTGCGGTTCCTGTGCTCCTCCTGGAGCTAGCGGTACCGCCAGTGGTATCGCCGCTAGTGCCGCCAAAGCCGCTCTCTGTTGTGCCCCAGCGGCAATACCGCCGCCTACGGCGGTAGTACCGCTGCTGCGGGATTTCTTGCGTGCCGTTGGCCGGCTGAATCGTGTGGGGCGGTAGTACCGCCAGCCCCGGCGGTAGTACCGCCTCTGCAGGATTTTGCCCCCAACGGTTGGATTTTTGGGGGAACCTTTTTAAGGGGCTTTCTTCCCCAATGGTTCCCCAACTCCTTTCCAACTCTTGGCTCTCTCTCTCCTCCATTGTTGCACATCTTGAGAGCTTGCTTCCTCCACTTCCCTCCAATGATTCTTGCCCATTTTTAGGGAAACAAGAGAGGAGATCTAGATCTACCATTTCACCAATCCATTCCTCCTCTAAGTGAGGGGAACCTAGTAGATCTAGATTTTGGAGTTCTTAGTGTTTCTCCTTTGTTCTTCCTCTCAAATCCCTCCCTAGCATTAGTTGCTTTGGTTGGATTTCGGAGAGAAGGACTTGACCACTTAGTGTGTTCTTGCCATTGCATTTGGTGCATCGGTTTGAGTTCCCCACGGTGATACGTGGGATTGAAGTTCGAAGCTTGTTACTCTTGGGTGCATAGGGCTCCCAAGAGCTTGTGCCTCTTGGGTGCATTGTGCACCCTAGACGGTTGTGTATGCTACGGGAGCCTCCTATTGTGTGGAGGTAGGCTCGGGCAAATTGTACGGGTTTGGTCAATGCCCTCAAGAAGACCTCATTGTACGGGTTTGGTCAACGCCCTCAAGACGACCTCATAGTGGATGAGCAAATCCCCCACGGGAGGAGCTCACGGAGAATAGGGTGAGCACAGACGTGCTTGTAGGAGGGCCAAGGAGCCTCCACACCTCTCCAACGTAGACGTACTTCCATTGGGAAGGAACTACGGGAATCAAACCTCCGTCTCCACTTGTGTCGGTTATCTCTATAACCAAACCCCTTTACTTATGCATTTACCTTGTGATAACCATCGAGCTTGAAGTACTATATATCTTGCTATCCTTGTTGTTTAACTTGCCTAGCATAAGTTGTTGGTGCACATAGGTGAACCTAGTATATTAGGTTTTGTGCTTGATAAATTAAACGCTAGTTTTATTCCGCATTTATCAAGCCTTAAACGTAAAAGTTTTAAATCGCCTATTCACCCCCCCCCCCCTAGGCGACATCTCGTTCTTTCACCAGCGAGTGTTCTTAACCGTATCTTAGGCGGTTTGGATTTTCAATGGTATTGTCGTCCTCCCCGAGGCAGATCTGGGGGTATTTTTCTTGGCATTAATTCCAACTCTATGGATGTGTTGGCTATTGCAGATGAGGACTTTCATATAAAGTTTCATATCCGTAATAAGGCTGATAATTTCATATGGAGCTTGGTTGCTATGTATGGACCTGCCCAGGAAGCTCACAAGGCTGCCTTTCTTCGTGAATTGGTAAATCTCACTAAAGACAACCCACATCCTATTCTCATAGGAGGGGACTTTAATCTTTTGAGATACCGACATGAGAAAAGCAAAGGTCGGTTTGATAATCATTGGCCCTTTCTTTTCAATGCTGTTATCAACAGTTTGGATTTGAGAGAGGTTCATATGAATGGTAGACAATTCACTTGGGCGAACAGTCTTCCAGAGCCTACATATGAAAAGCTAGACCAGGTGCTAATGGGTACTGACTGGGAAACCAGGTATCCTTTGGTGACTGTCCGAGCACTAGGGTGTATTGAGGCTTTATCAGATCATGCTCCAATTCTTTTGACCACAGGTTCGCCGAGACCACATGATAAGCACCAATTTAAATTTGAATTGGGTTGGCTTCATCGTGAAGGTTTCGAGGATTTGGTGAAATCGATTTGGGATAAACCAGTTCAGGGTGGCACTCCAATACAAAGGTGGAATAATAAGGTGCGCAATACGCGCACTCACCTGCGTGGATGGGCACGTCATACAACTGGGATTCTCAAAAAAGAGAAAGCTCGTCTCACAGCCATTATTGATGACCTTGAAGCAATTGCGGAAAAGCAACCATTGTCGGCGCAAGAGATTGAACTTAAAAGTCAATCGAATGTAAAGATTGCTCAACTTTTGTGTGAAGAGGAACTCAAATGGTACCAACGCTCGAAGGCCCAGTTCATTCTTGAAGGTGATTTGACTACTAGATACTTTCATAATGTCGCAAATGGAAGTCATAGAAAGAAACTTATTCATTTGCAGCATCAAGATGAAGGGCTAATTGAGGGTCAGGAGCAATTTAAATGCTTTATCACCGATTATTATAAGGGGTTATTTGGGGCTCCAGAGGAATGAACCTTCTCTCTTGATGAGTCTAGAATCGAGGATATACCCCAAGTATCCGGTGAGGAGAATAGCTTTCTTACTGCACCCTTTACCGAGGAGGAGGTAAGAAAAGCAATTTTCCAAATGCAGCATAATAAACCGCCTGGGCTAGATGGATTCCCCACTGAGTTTTATCAAAACTTCTGGGACATCATTAAATCTGACCTTCTGAAGGGGTCGTTGCATAGAAAACAAAAAAATTCTTACGGAACAAGCGGAATAAACCCCAAGGCTCTAGATCTATTAGATGGAGGTAGAGAAGATGATATCCAATCTCTTACCCTCGAAGAATGAACAAAGCCTTTTGTTGGTGCAGGGGTTGGCTAGTCGATCCCCGCAACTAGACTCGTCCAGTCGCGAGGAGATGTATTTTCCACGCTATCCAATCCAATGGAGCACCGCACGAGCAGCACCTCCGCGGTATCCACACATACAGCTTGATGAAGACTTCCTCTCCTTGATCCCGCAAGCAAGGAGGAAGTGGCTCGCCAGATTCCAGCAGCACGACGGTGTGGTGGTGGATATGGTGGAGAAATTCCTGCAGGGCTTCGCCAAGCTACTGCAGGAGAGAGGAGGGAGAGGAGAGGGAGGCCGGCGGCTGGGGTATGGGGTAGGTGCGCCCCAGACCTCCCCTCCTCTTTATATAGGCATGGGGGGCAGCCCTTACCCCTCCCTCAAGCCTAGGGGCGGCGGCCAAGGGGGAAACTTACCCCCAAGGCACCGCTAGGGTTTTGGGGCCTTTTTCATATGTTTGGCCACATGGGATTTGGAGGGCTGGTGCGGCCAGCCCATGTGGGCTGCTGCACGCCCCCTTGGTCCATGTGGGCCCTTCGGAACCTTCTAGAACCTTCTAGAATTATTCTGATACCCTGCCGAAAAATTCTCGAACTTTTCCGGAACCCTGGAACCACTTTCCTTATATGAAACTTTATCTCTGGACTCTTCCGGAGCTCCTCGTGATATCTAGGATCTCATTCGAGACACCGAAATAACATTTGATTGCACCATTTACTTATCTCACTAAAACCCTAGCTACATCGAAGCCTTAAGTGTGTGACCCTACGGGTTCGAGAATATGCAGACATGATCTGATCAATAATCAATAGTGGGACCGGGATGCCCATATTGACTCCTACATATTCAACGAAGTTCTTTATCGATTGAACCACGATGCCGGAGATTCTTAATCTCGTATACGATTCACTTTGTCTCATGATATTTAATTTGCCCGAGATTTGATCGTCGATATCTCCATATCTAGTTCCATCTCGTTACCCTTCAAATTCTCTTTACTCGTCCATAATATAGGATCTCCGTGATTACTCCTAATCACATGTTTGCAAACTTTCTAGATGCTATATTGCTGAGAGGGCCCAGAGATATTCTACTCCATCACATGGAGGGACAAATCCCAATCTTGATACATATCACCCAACAACCTACCATCGGATATACCTGAAAGCCACCTTTATAATCACCCAGTTACGAAGCGACGTTTGATGTCCACAAAGAATTCCTCCGGTAAACGGGAGTGACATAATCTCATGGTCTAAGTAAACTATACTTGGCATACTAAAAGCGTTGGCAATGAAACTGTGTGACACGATCAATTGTAACTCTTTTATTATTGGGTCTTGTCCATCACCTCATTACTCCTAATGATATGACTCCGTTATCAAGTGACTATAACAAGTCCATGGTTAGGAAATTCTAACCATCTCTTGACTAACGAACTAGTCCGGTAGAGGCTTACTAGGGACAATTGGTTGTTTATATTCCACACATGTATTATGTTTCCGGTTAATACAATTATAGCATGGAGAATAAACTATTATCATAAACATGAATATGCTAATAAACCATTTTATTATTTCCTCTAGGGCATAATACCAACACCTTCTAGCTATGTTCGGTTGTTTGCATGTTGGACAGCTAGAGCTTTTTAGGCTGAACTTTGGTGAGATTATTTTGTTACCTAAGGTTATTGACACAAAGAGGATCTAGCAATACAGACCGATCTGTCTCCTTAATGTTAGTTTCAAAATTTTCACCAAATTGGCAACCATTCGATTGAACTCTGTGGCTGATCATGTGGTTCGACCTACACAAACTGCTTTTATGCAGGGTAGGAACATCCTTGACGGGGTAGTTGTACTGAGTTATCAACTCAATGTTATCAACTATTTCTCACAAGCAGATGAACCTTTCTTATCTTGTTCCATTTTGAACTCTTTCAAAATCTTACTTAGGTTAAACATCCTGACATAACGCTTTATCAAACATATCTATCCCCCATAGATACATCCATCTCCATGGATATTTGATGTTCAAATTAACTTCGTAAGTTATATGTTGGTTCATGACTCATTTATCGACAAAATACGCATCTATCTCCATAGATATTTGACATTCAAAATAACTTCACAAGTTATGCGTTTGATTCCTGGAATATTTACAACATTTTTTAAATCTCCATTTCATATAAACAAAATGTTGTAAACTCCCACTCAAATATACACCATACACATATTAAATTGTGAAACCACTTTGGCTCCCACTCAGAAATATGCTAGCTCCCACTCAATCATATGTCACCACATATTTTGATCTTGGAAAATAGTTTCTGCTCTAACTTAATATATGTCGCCACATATCTTAATTAGATCTCACTCAGTTTCTTATGCACTTTCTCGATATTTTGGATACCTCCAAAATCTTAATTAACTTTTTAAATTCGAGAACTCATATAAGAAATGCTAGTACTTTGCTAGCATCAGTCCACTTGACTTTAAGCACTACTACACCATGTAGTTAACAACATTGAATATGTTAAAGAGCTTTACCTCTTGTGCTTTTGTCCAGTAAGTTTTATTTATTCCCTACAAAACTCCTTTCAAGGAATAAATATGTGAAACATCACTTTCACAAAATCAAGCAACAATTACTTCGTGATTCAAACTTAATATAGAATGACTCTTAGTCACTTTCGTATTCAAGGCTTCTATCTCTTCTTTGTAGTTTCGTAGGTATGTCTTGTTTCTTAAACATGACAAGTAAATCATGAATATTATTTTGTAACTTGACAAAATACAATATTCTCGAATCCTACTTCTTTTAGAAAAACTCAACTCGAAATTCAATGATCACTATCATTAATTTCTCTTTTAAATATCAAGTCTAAACCATTAATGCACTTTTCAAAATGTGCCACTTGATAATTAAAAGCAAGATCAACCATCTTGATTTAAGTCTCTTTATTCCATCAATCATCTTTATAAATGAAACTCTTTTCACGACAAACCACTAAAACCTTTAGCACAACCAACAAATTGATTTGCTCCATTTAGTCTCATATTGTTGAATCACATTCATAGTCACACTTATGAATATACTACAACATTATTCGCAATAGGCTCTAATTATCTCATAATCATTGAAACCTCCTTTTCTCATAACTCATATGAAAAATATATGCGAATCATACATAGACCCTTATTTCTAAACGGAGTGTTATCAAATAAATCTAAATGTTACAAGTAAACCCTAATAAGGAAAACCGCTTTTATTTTATCAGACCACATGATATCTAATATAATGTGATTACAATATTTAGGGCGCATCAAAACGTCTTTTGAATAAAATCTAAATATTGCAATTTGCGAAAACACTTTTCACAAATCTTCATACTAAAACAATAACTCAAATATTTTGTCTCTTTTGATCGAATCGAAAAAGACTCAATTTTCTCGTTAACTTAACATCCTTAACTCCAGAATTTTATTTGATCTCATCAAATATCATAACTTGAATAAATACATCTATTTAGTCATATCATTTATGATGGAGCGCACAAAATAATGACATCTAACATTTGCTGAAAATACAACCAACACTTGTGTTTATTTTCGGCAACTCATGACACTCTTCCAGAGGGTGGCATCTTATTCACACTACTTCAAAATAAGGCGCATGTGTTAAACATCAAAATGTTCTTCACAATACTTAGCATGAACAAATAAAATGTCATTATTGAGATTTAGATATTTTTAGTATGTTTCATATTTATAAATGTTCAACCAATTTATCATCTAGATTATAATAAGAATAATACACTTATAATCGAAAACTTGTGATTTCCAAAAAGGATCACTCATGAAAATAGAACAACCATTGTCTTTAACATGAATAACTGTCTCACATAAGTAAGACACACTAATTAAAATCACACTTAATTCGATTACAAAACTTATTCAAATCCTTTAATCCAAACGATAAATATAGAGACAGATCATTGCCAGCATCAACTCCTTGATTGCCACCATTCCGCAACGTCTTGCCAGATCCTTTATGCAAATCTCAAGTGGTAGGTTCTGTTTTCATAAAACAGAATGAGTATCAAAATATTTATCAAAACCAGCACAATTGCAATTTGGATTTAAACATTTATAACTTCTATATCATTATACCTTCTGCATTGTCAACTTCTCTTGCTATGGATTCCACTTTGACATGACGCAGCCGAGACACAAACTCATAGAAAGTGATCAAATCCCTTCCCACGACATTGTCTCTGACATAATTCTTGAAGCTGGGGAGGAGCTAGCGTAGCACCCCATCTATCGCGAAATCGTCATTTATCTCGTGGTTCCAAACATCTACCAAAGTATAATCATCTTATGCATTTTCCTCAGGTGTTGTTCAAAGCAACTGTTTTCCCCCATCTTGAGTTAAAGAAAACCGTTCAGACATTCGAACCTTGCAATTCTAACTTGTGCTGAAAACTTATTTTTCAGCTCACCAACAATCTCCATTGCAGTCAAGTTCTTGAATTGTCTACTTAGGTCAGAATTCATGAAGGTGCACATCATCCACTTGACTTTCAAGTAGGTGGTTCAAAACCACTCCATGTACTCTTCATAGCTTGCAGAAATGTTTGGGCATTCTTCTAATGGTTCATCTAACACGTAGAGCTTAGCATTGGTGTGTAGGACTTCTTTAAGACGCAAGTACTACTCAACAAAATTTGACCCATCGAGACGCAGTTTTTTAGCAACGAACAGACTACCGTAGTCGACCATGATCTACAAGGATTTTTGCAAAGACATGTTTAGGACTTTTTTTTATGATAATTTTAGTTCATCTTAATCAAAATTACTACATGAACTCCCACTAAACTCAACATCTCTCAGGTTGTTTTAGTGACACACGATCCAAATTCACTACACCACAACCGATCATCACGTGAGATGATGTAGCTTCAAAGGTGAACATCACCATGTTGATCATATCGTCCATATGACTCGTGTTTAACCTTTCGGTTCTTCTGTTCCGAGGCCATCTCTGTACATGCTAGGCTCGTCAAGTAAACCGTAGTATTTCCGCATTTGTAAACTGGCTTACACCCATTGTATGCGAACGTTAGAGTCTATCATACCCGATCATCACGTGGTGCTTCGAAATGACGAACTTTTGCAACGGTGCATACTAGGGGAGAACACTTCTTGATATTAATGTGAGAGATCACCTTATCATGCTACCATCGCGATCACATCTAAGCATAACAATAAGGTGCATAAAAGGATTAACATCACATGCAATTTAAAATTGTGATATGATATGGCCTCTTCTTCTTGTGCCTTTGATCTCCATCTCCAAAGCACCGGCATGATCTCCATCATCACCGACATTATGGCGCCTCCTCCATGGTTGCCATCACCAACTATTGTAACTACAACTATTGCTACTCTTAGCGATAAAGTAAAACAATTACATGGTGATTCAATGACACGCATGTCACATAAAATAATAGACAACCATATGGCTTCTGCCGGTTACCGTACTCGACGACATGCAAGTCGCGAAAGATTACAAACATGATCATTGCATATATTATCACAAATCACACATTGGCCATACCACATCACAGACCCCTTCAAAACAAGTTAGACGTCCTCTAATTTGTTTGTGCAATTTTTACGTGGCTTGGGTCAACAAGATAGAACCGTTCTAATCTACGCAAAACCACAACGGTGATATAATAGTTGCTTATTTACACATCCTTTCGAAAAGGCCTTCCATTAAAAATTGCATCTTCACTAGAGCAAGAGAAACAGAGACCCGCCAGCCACTTATGCAATACAAGTTGCATGTAAATCGTGAAACCGGACTCTCGTGCGCGGACGAGTAAGGTTGGTCTGGGCCGCTTCAATCTCACAATACCGCAAAGATGCAAAGTGCACGCGAGAATGTAGCAACAAAAAATATCAACGCCCACAACTCCTTGTGTTCTAATCGCACCAACATCTACGAATAGATCTAGGCTCTGATACCACTGAAGGGGTCGTTGCATAGAAAACAAAAAATTTCCTACGGAACAAGCGGAATAAACCCCAAGGATCTAGATCTATTAGACGGAGCTAGCGAAGATGAGATCCAATCTCTTACCCTCAAAGAACAAACAAAGCCTTTTGTCGGTGTAGGGATTGGCTAGTCGATCCCCGCAACTAGACTCGTCTAGTCGCGAGGAGATGTATTTTCCACGCGATCCAATCCGATGGAGCACGGCACGAGTAGCACCTCCGCGGTATCCACACGTACAGCTTGATGAAGACCTCCTCTCCTTGATCCCGCAAGCGAGGAGGAAGTGGCTTGCGAGATTCTAGCAGCACGATGGTGTGTGTCGGCACAGTGGAAACCAGGGTACCACGGGCCGGCCTGCCAGGGCACACAACACTCTTCAGAATAATTCGCTAAGGACCAGGCTCTCCAAGCCTGGTGAGCCTCACGAGGGTTTTTTTCCCCTCACGAGGGATCACCTCTCCTCGAGAGGGCATCTCGGATGCTACCTGCAATTCTGCTAAGGATCAAGCCAAAGGCTCGGCGAGGCCTCCTTCCTCGCGGGGTTTCCTTCCTCACGAAGCCAGCTATGTCTCCGCGACAGAGCGCACATGGACTCTGCGTCCTCTGCAGAGTCACAGGCGCGCCAGCGCGCGATGACGGCAGCGCCGTAGTTGCCGTTCTCATGTATAAAGCAGTCAACAACGCTGCTCCAAGCAAAGGAGCTCCAAGAATTGCCATTTTGGTGATAAGGGGACCGTCTGCAGCTACGCTCCAAGGGAGACGTCACCGTGGGGTACATCCCACCTCAGCAGCGCCAGCCCACCGTCCTGGCTGGACGGTGGCTTTTCCAGCTTTGGTGACGTCGCTCCCTGCCATGGACCGCGTCCATGGACTCCCCCTTTATCGTGCACCCGTCCTCCTTCGTCGCCATGTGCTAACCCTTCCCGCCAAGATATTTGGGGGAATAGGTCCAAGACACCTATAAAAGGAGGGGGAGCACGTTCGGGCAGAAGGATCTCTCTCCTTTGATTCTGGATCCAAGATCGAACCCTAGATCTGAGATCTGCAAGGTTAGGAGATAGCCATTGTTAGCCACCTCGAGCTATTCAAGCTCTCCTTGTACTGTAACCTCTCCAAGCAGTGCAATACAACCAAAGCAGGACGTAGGGGCTTTACCGCTCCAAGAGGGCCCTGAACCTGGGTAACATCGTGCGTTCATCTCTGCAGTGTCGTCCCACAGCGAGCTCGACGAGCACCGTCGCCGAGGCATGTTGAGGGTTGTTTGATTCCGTGTTCAGCCCCTTACTCGATACCTAGTGATACACACCCAGTTCCTGGGACAGATCTCCGACAGTGTGGTGGTGGATATGGTGGAGAAATTTCTGCAGGGCTTCGCCAAGCAGCTGCAGGAGAGAGGAGGGAGAGGAGAGGGAGGCCGGCGGCTAGGGTATGGGGTAGGTGCGCCCCAGCCCTCCCCTACTCTTCATATAGGCATGGGGGGGCAGCCCTTGCTCCTCCCTCAAGCCTAGGGGCGGCGGCCAAGGGGGAAACTTACCCCCCAAGGCACCCCCTAGGGTTTTGGGGCCTTTTCCATATGTTTGGCCGGATGGGCCTTGGAGGGCTGGTGCAGCCAGCCCATGTGGGCTGCTGCACGCCCCCTTGGTCCATGTGGGCCCTTCTAGGTTCATGGCCCCCAAGGTGGGGCCATTTGGAACCTTCCAGAACCTTCTAGAATTATTCTGATACCCTGCCAGAAAATTCCCGAACTTTTCCGGAACCCTGGAAACCACTTTCCTTATATGAAACTTTATCTCCGGACTCTTCCGGAGCTCCTCGTGATATCTAGGATCTCATCTGAGACACCGAATCAACATTTGATTGCACCATTTAGTTATCTCACTAAAACCCTAGCTACATCGAAGCCTTAAGTGTGTGACCCTACGGGTTCGAGAATATGCAGACATGATCTGATCAATAATCAATAGCGGGACCGGGATGCCCATATTGACTCCTACATATTCAACGAAGTTCCTTATCGATTGAACCACGATGCCGGAGATTCTTAATCTCGTATACGATTCCCTTTGTCTCATGATATTTAATTTTCCCGAGATTTGACCGTCGATATCTCCATATCTAGTTCCATCTCGTTACCTGGCAAATTCTCTTTACTCGTCCATAATATAGGATCTCAGTGATTACTCCTAATCACATGTTTGCAAACTTTCCAGATGCTATATTATCGAGAGGGCCCAGAGATATTCTACTCCGTCACATGGAGGGACAAATCCCACTCTTGATACATATCACCCAACAACCTACCATCGGAGATACCTGAAAGCCACCTTTATAATCACCCAGTTACGAAAGCGACGTTTGATGTCCACAAAGCATTCCTCCGGTAAACGGGAGTGACATAATCTCATGGTCTAAGGAAACTATACTTGGCATACTAAAAGCGTTGGCAATGAAACTATGTGACACGATCAATTGCAACTCTTTTATTATTGGGTCTTGTCCATCACATCATTACTCCTAATGATATGACTCCGTTATCAAGTGACTATAACAAGTCCATGGTTAGGAAACTCTAACCATCTCTTGACTAACGAACTAGTCTGGTAGAGGCTTACTAGGGACAACTGGTTGTTTATATTCCACACATGTATTATGTTTCCGGTTAATACAATTATAGCATGGAGAATAAACTATTATCACAAACATGAATATGCTAATAAATCATTTTATTATTGCCTCTAGGGCATATTCCCAACACCTTCTAGCTATGTTCGCTTGTTTGCATGCTGGACAACTAGAGCTTTATTGGCTGAACTTTGGTGAGATTATTTTGTTACCTAAGGTTATTGACGCAGAGATGATCCAGCAATATAGACCGATCTGTCTCCTTAATGTTAGTTTCAAAATTTTCACCAAAGTGGCAACCATTCGATTGAACTCCGTGGCTGATCATGTGGTTCGACCTACACAAACTGCTTTTATGGAGGGCAGAAACACCCTTGACGGGGTAATTGTACTACATGAAACCATTCATGAGATGCACCGGAAAAAATTGAATGGAGTAATCTTTAAGATTGACTTCGAAAAGGCTTATGACAAGGTAAACTGGGATTTTCTCCAGCAGACCCTGAGGATGAAAGGCTTTTCGGAGGAATGGTGTGCCTGGATCCGAAATTTTGTCACAGGAGGTAGTGTGGCCATTAAATTAAACAATGAAACTGGCCATTACTTCCAGACTAAGAAAGGTCTAAGGCAAGGTGACCCTCTTTCGCCGATACTATTTAATATAGTGGCTGATATGTTAGCGGTCATGATTGAAAGGGCTAAACTGGATGGACAGATCGAAGGCGTCATTCCTCATTTAGTGGATGGTGGCCTTTCTATTCTCCAGTATGCAGACGACACAATCTTATTCATGGATCATGACCTGGAGAAAGCTATCAATATGAAGTTGATTTTATCAACTTTCGAAAAGCTCTCCGGTTTAAAGATTAACTTTCATAAGAGCGAGTTGTTCTGGTTCGGTGAGGCCCAGGAGTTTACGACTCAGTATGCGGATTTATTCGGATGTGAGCAGGGTTCGTTTCCTATTAGGTATCTGGGGATACCGATTCATTATAGGAGATTGACTAATGCCGAATGGAAGCATGTTGATGAGCGTTTTCAAGCTCGTTTAACCAGTTGGAGAGGGAAGTTGCTATCTCTAGGCGGGAGACTGGTACTCATTAATTCAGTTCTAACCAATATGGTACTGTATATGATATCTTTTTTCCAATTGCCAAAGGGAGTCCGGAAAAAAGCTGGACTACTATCGTTCGCGATAGTGAGAAAAAGAAATATCATCTGGCACGGTGGGATGTTGTTTGCCGTCCTAAAGATCAGGGAGGGCTTGGCATCCATGATCTACAGGTTAAAAATACGGCCCTTCTAGGGAAATGGCTTTTTAAGCTTCTCTCGGAAGAAGGAGTATGGCAAACAATATTAAAGCGAAAATATATCGGTACAAAGGCGTTGTCACAGGTGGTTTGGAAACCAGGTGACTCTCACTTTTGGGTAGGTCTCATGGCGACGAAAAAATATTTCTTTCGCTTTGGAAAATTCGCTATTAAAAATGGATCACAATTCACAAATAAGGTTCTGGGAGGATAAATGGTTAGGCAACACCACTCTCATGGACCAGTATAGCTCTATACAGCATTGTTCGTCATAAGGAGGTGACGCTAGCCACGGTTATGCAATCTTCACCTCCAAATATGACTTTCAGGCAGGATTTAAACGGAATCAGGTTGGATGTGTGGAATGGCCTTCTAGGGCATTTGACCTCGATCCATCTTACACCTGGACCAGATATTTTTCGTTGGAATCTGCTTCAGAATGGTAAATTTATTGTGGATTCTATGTATAGAGCTTTGATTCAATCCAATATGCCAGTGGACAACAATAAAAAGTTTTGGAAGATGAAGCTGCCAATAAAAATAATTTTTTTGCATGGTATGCTCGTCGAGGAGTTATCCTAACCAAAGATAACCTTTTTAAGCGCAATTGGCATGGAAGTACGAAGTGTGTTTTCTGTCTACATGATGAGACGATTAAACACCTTTTCTTCGAATTTATGGTTGCACGTTCTATTTGGTCAACCATCCAAGTTGCTTCAAACACTACCACATAAAGGGCTATAGGGAGGTTGGCACTCTGTGGCGCACCGTTAATTGGTGCACCACAGAATTATTTCTGTGGCGCATGGATGCTGGTGCGCCACAGAAATTTTTCGACTTTCTGTGGCGCATCTTTTGTCCATGCGCCATAGAAAGTCAGAATTCTGTGTCGCATGCCCACCCATGCGCCACAGAAAGCCAGACTGGTGCGCCACAGAAAGCTGACATTCTATGGCGCACCAAGTTTGGTGCGCCACTTTTTTTTTCAAATCCCCCCCTCCCCCCCGTGGATCGTCTTTTTAGTTTTGCAGGAAGTAAAAGAAAATGATAAAAAATAAATAAAATCCTTTGACATGTAGTTAGGTTTGAGTGTCTAGTAGGTATAGAAATTTTGAAATATGAATTTTGACCTTTTTTGCAAAAACCAGGAAAAAAAATGTAAAACGGCCATAACTTTTGCATACGACGTCGAAAAAATGCGTTTAATATTTCAAATTCATATTCCAAAAGAAGATTGTTGAAATTTTTGGATTTTTTGGTCAGCAATTCACAGATTCCTCAAATTCCAAAAGAAAAAAAATATTTCAAACAGACGATTTTTTTCTACAAAATCAAAAAAAAAATCAAAAATTCAAAAAAAATTAAAAAAAAAAAAATTCAAAAATTCAAAAAGTCCAAAAAAGTTATAACAAAGAAGATTGTTGAAATTTTTGGATTTTTTTGGATTTTTTTAAAGTTTTTTTTAGAAAAATTTAAGTTTTTGAATTTTTTTTGATCTTTTGAAACTTTTTGAATCTCCTTTTGAAAGTTTAGAAGTTTTTGAAAAATCTGAAATTTAAAAACACACATTTATAACACATACATAACATATACACATACAAGACTTAAGAGGATTCATATGATATATATATATCAATAAGAACTTGAGTAGCACAAGGGTAGGTGAAGTGGGTGGAACTTACAAGTTAAGCGTACTAGGGTTGGAGCAATTTAAGGATGGGTGACCTAACGGGAAGGTATCAGTTCAAAATGTGCAAATAATCTGAAAATAATTCAAATAATTAGGATATTCATATTATTTCATATTTGGATTTTTCCTCAATTTTTTGAAACTTTTTATAATTTTTTTTGCATTTTTTGAATTTTTTCAGAATTATGTGGCGCACCAGGCCAGGTGCGCCACAGAAATGTGAGAATTCTGTGGCGCACCAAGCCAGGTGCGCCCCAGAAAATATTTTGTGGCGAGAATTGTATGACGCACCCAGCAAACCTGGGGGTGCGCCACAGAATTGCAATTTGGTGCGTCACTAATAGCCCTTTCTGTGGTAGTGAAATTTGTATGCACCACGATCCGTTGTGAATATATTTGGCAACTGGCTCCATGGTATTGATGACAAATGTAGAACTATAATTAGGGTGGGAGCGATAGCCGTAATTTGGTCACTCTGCCTTAGTAGAAATGAAAGGTTTTTAATGATAAAGATGTTTCCTTTATGCAGGTAATATACCGGTGCACATGTTTGCTCCGTTCGTGATCCATATTACAACGCACGGAGTTTCGAGACCTTTTTATGGAGGTTTCTGCGCAAACTGAAGAATACAGCGAGGGTCATTTTTACACGACATGGGTGGCAGCATGATCTCCGGATCAAACCATCAACATAGGCAGATTGCACGATCTGTTGATTTGTAATTTGCTATGTATGCTACTTTTTTATTTTCACGTTTTTGGTTCTCTATCGGCTGTATGCATCCTACTTATGCAGAGCCTGTGTGTAATACTTAAACTTTTTAAATAATAAAACCCTTTATCAATTTTTTTTTGTTTATGCAACCCCAAATTTCCCACACACACCCGACACGAGCACCGCTGCATCCTTCTGATCGACCAACTGATGATCTAGCAAACCTTTGGTCCATGTTACGTGTGCAGTTTTTGAGGGGATCAGACAGATATGGCCTCCTGCAGGCTACTCGATATCGGGCGGCCGGAAGCTACTGAAATTACGATCTCTTTCCTCGCAAGCTATTGCATCTTATCTGTACCCAGTTATCTTCGAAACTACTAAGTACTGAACTATGTTTACTGTTATTGGAAATATGCATTTTCTAAGATAGGTTACGCAACAGATCCAGTATCCTATTACGTACTGCACCGAATACGTAAGAGAAAACCGATCCCTCTTCGAGTTTGGATGCGTGGCGGATTCAGCCTCTTCCCAGTAGAATTCAATCGCTTAATCTGCAGCGTTATATACAACAGCCGAACTCAATCGCCCTCGCAGATCGATCTGCTAGACTCGTTCGGCGAACACAGATTAAAAACGATGGCAGCGTGCAAACGCCGACGAGAAAACAAATGCATGCCGGAGGCTCTGGCATCACCGGCGGAGATTGAGTGGACGCTCCCGGCGGATCTACGGGCGAATAGCTCAGGTACTACATCTTTTCACACGAATAGCTGGAGAACGACGTCTTTGCTTGAAATAGCTCACATGCGACGTCTCGTCGAGTTCAAATATCTTCCCAAACTCATTGCTCAAGGGAGGTGGGTGGGACCCAGGCGGGTGGGACCAAGGGAGGTGGGTGGGACCCACAATTTCCCACGTCATAAACGACGACCGTTTAATCTCTTCCCCTGCACGCGCTTTCTCTTCTTCTTCTTCTTCTTCTTCTTCTTCTTCTTCTTCTTCTTCGACGCAGCGCGGCAACGCCGACGAGGCAAAACATAAATAAATGAAGATAAAATAAACCTGCGGGGGCGCATACAGTAGATAAACTTTATATTACACTTAATCTCGATATTACAGAAGCTCGTGGCTCATAGATTCAAAAGCCACACGGAGATGAACTGAAAATTACAGGCGGGGACGTTCGCTACTGCTCCTACCCCTAGCTACGACCCAAATTGGGCTCACAGCGGAGCCCCGGGGGTGCGGCGGCGGCAACGAGGCGGCGGCGCCGCTCAGTCCTAGTCGTCGTCGGAGCTGATGATGATGACTTCGTGGAGGGAATTGTATATCCCGACCTCGAGGCGGCGTTCGTCGAGCTCCATCTCCATCTGATGGCGCTTCTCATCCTCTGTGCTGTGCTGGAACACCTCCAAGGTGACCCAGGGCAGGTCCTCGTCGGAGAAGAAGTCCCCCGGCAGGAGGGGGCGGCCGCTGTGCGGTGGGCGCTCCTGCTGCTCCTCCTCCTCCCTCTTCGGCGGCGGCAGCGGTGCCCGAGCAATGGAGGAGCTCCCCGCACCGGAGGAGCTTCCAGCCATCGCCATTGCCATGCGGCGGTCGTAGGCAGGCAGCTCGCGGCGCTCGTACGCAGGCGGAGGCCGCATTCCGCGGTTCGTCCACGGACGCGCGCCTCGCTTACGAGCGCCGTCGGAAGCGGCCACGGCCTTCCTAGCGGGGTCAGCTGGAACCCGCCTCTTCCCCTTCCGCTCCTCGTCGGAGCCGTTGCCACCGCCGGAATGGCCACCGCGGCCGGCGATTGGACCTCCCCTCCTAAACATCGGCGGGCGGTGGGGCTGGATCTACTGGCGTAGCTCGATTTGATCACTGGCGGCGAGCTAATGCGAGCGGCGGCGAGGGTGGGGAATGGGGGAAATAGCTAGGGCACGACAGGGTTAGTGGATAAGAAGAGAAATAGCTAGGGCACGACATGGGCCGTCGAGTTCTCTGGGCCGTCAAGTTGGGTCGTAGCCTATGCGATTTTGAAATTAATAAAACATTACAGCTAAAAAAATTCTTAGGCCGTGGAGTTTGTTGGGTGGCCTATGCGCGTTCGAAACACTGCAGCTAAAAAATTCCTTCTTGTCTCAAAAAAAAAGCTAAAAAATTCCTTCTAGAAGGCATGATCGGACTGGCCAATCAGAGCGCAGAACTGGGAGTGGCGCGGATCGGGGTGGTTTCCTTTTAGAAGGCATGATCGGACGGCTAGGGTTAAATCACAGAAGCTTCATAGGATTTTGTGTGGGTTGACCAACTAATTCAGAAAAAATTAAAATAATCACAGAACCTTCATTTTGGTGGGACTTAGAATGATCAGGCTTAGTTTTCCATTTTGGTGTTTAAAACTTGTTTAAATGCTGATTTGGTTTGAGTTTGGCCGAATTTGAAATAATCATAAAATATTCAAAAAACATCAAAAAAATGCAAATCCAGTGCACATGGTTTTTGTATATAGAGTAGATGTGTAGGAAAGTTATTTGGCTGACTTAGAGATGGTCGAAAAAAATCTTGCTTAGAAATGGAGCCGTTTACACTACCTTTAGAGCTCATTTGAACTCTCATGTGTGAAGAGAGGTGGTTTGTGATTTGCAACATGAAATTGTCCAAAACCTCACCAAACCTTCATTTTGGTGTGACTAAGAATGATCCAGGCTTAGTTTTCCATTTTGGTGTGTAAAACTTGTTTAAATGCTGATTTGGTTTGAGTTTGGCCGAATTTGAACTATTCATAAAATATTAAAAAAACGTCAAAAAAATGCAAATCCAATGCACATGGTCTTATTTTGTCATGTACTAACATCTCCAACTGATAAACAAGGTCTAGACACATATTAAACAAGAAATGCTTCAATATGGTGTGAAATCACACATCTCAAACTATGAACTCTCATGTGTGCAGAGAGGTGGTTTGTGATTTGCAATATGAAATTGTCCAAAACCTCACCAAACCTTCATTTTGGTGTGACTACGAATGATCCAGGCTTAGTTTTCCATTTTGGTGTGTAAAACTTGTTTAAATGCTGATTTGGTTTGAGTTTTGGCCGAATTTGAAATATTCATAAAATATTCAAAAAAACATCAAAAAAAATACAAATCCAGTGCACATGGTCTTATTTTGTCATGTACTAACATCTCCAACTGATAAACAAGGTCTAGACACATATTAAACAAGAAATGCTTCAATATGGTGTGAAATCACACATCTCAAACTATGAACTCTCATGTGTGAAGAGAGGTGGTTTGTGATTTGCAACATGAAATTGTCCAAAACCTCACCAAACCTTCATTTTGGTGTGACTAAGAATGATCCAGGCTTAGTTTTCCATTTTGGTGTGTAAAACTTGTTTAAATGCTGATTTGGTTTGAGTTTGGCCGAATTTGAAATATTCATAAAATATTCAAAAAACATCAAAAAAAATGCAAATCCAGTGCACATGGTCTTATTTTGTCATGTACTAACATCTCCAACTGATAAACAAGGTCTAGACACATATTAAACAAGAAATGCTTCAATATGGTGTGAAATCACACATCTCAAACTATGAACTCTCATGTGTGAAGAGAGGTGGTTTGTGATTTGCAACATGAAATTGTCCAAAACCTCACCAAACCTTCATTTTGGTGTGACTAAGAATGATCCAGGCTTAGTTTTCCATTTTGGTGTGTAAAACTTGTTTAAATGCTGATTTGGTTTGAATTTGGCTGCATTTGAAATATTCATAAAATATTCAAAAAAAACATCAAAAAAATGCAAATCCAGTGCACATGGTCTTATTTTGTTATGTACTAACATCTCCAACTGATAAACAAGGTCTAGACACATATTAAACAAGAAATGCTTCAAAATGGTGTGAAATCACACATCTCAAACTATGAACTCTCATGTGTGAAGAGAGGTGATTTGTGATTTGCAACATAAAATTGTCCAAAACCTCACCAAACCTTCATTTTGGTGTGACTAAGAATGATCCAGGCTTAGTTTTCCATTTTGGTGTGTAAAACTTGTTTATATGCTGATTTTGTTTGAGTTTGGCAGAATTTGAAATATTCATAAAATATTAAAAAATACATCAAAAAATGCAAATCCAGTGCACATGGTCTTATTTTGTTATGTACTAACATCTTCAACTGATAAACAAGGTCTAGACACATATTAAACAAGAAATGCTTCAATATGGTGTGAAATCACACATCTCAAACTATGAACTCTCATGTGTGAAGAGAGGTGGTTTGTGATTTGCAACATGAAATTGTCCAAAACCTCACCAAACCTTCATTTTGGTGTGACTAAGAATGATCCAGCCTTAGTTTTCCTTTTTGGTATGTAAAACTTGTTTAAATGTTGATTTGGTTTGAGTTTGGCCGAATTTGAAATATTCATAAAATATTAAAAATACATCAAAAAATGCAAATCCAGTGCACATGGTCTTATTTTGTCATGTACTAACATCTCCAACTGATAAAAAAGGTCTAGACACATATTAAACAAGATATGCTTCAATATGGTGTGAAATCACACATCTCAAACTATGAACTCTCATGTGTGAAGAGAGGTGATTTGTGATTTGCAACATGAAATTGTCCAAAACCTCACCAAACCTTCATTTTGGTGTGGCTAAGAATGATCCAGGCTTAGTTTTCCATTTTGGTGTGTAAAACTTGTTTAAATGCTGATTTGGTTTGAATTTGGCTGAATTTGAAATATTCATAAAATATTCAAAAACATCAAAAAATGCAAATCCAGTGCACATGGTCTTATTTTGTTATGTACTAACATCTCCAGCTGATAAACAAGGTCTAGACACATATTAAACAAGAAATGCTTCAAAATGGTGTGAAATCACACATCTCAAACTATGAACTCTCATATGTGAAGAGAGGTGGTTTGTGATTTCATACCATATTGAAGCATTTCTTGTTTAATATGTATCTAGACCTTGTTTATCAGTTGGAGCTATTAGTACATGATAAACTAAGACCATGTGCACTGGATTTGCATTTTTTTGGATATTTCAAAAATTGGTCAACTAAAGTGAAACCAACTTTTAAACAAGTTTTGAGGTAAAAATTGGTCTAGGACACTATTTTAGTGCAATATATGTTAACCCTAGAGTTTGAGATCATTTGGAGATGGTCGAAAAAATGACGGGATTAGAAATGGGGTTGTTTGGGCTACCTTTGGGGCTCATTTGTAGCTCATTTTTTGAGAACCGATGTAAAAAAATGACAGGATTAGAAATGGGGATGACCAAGTTAGATCAACCTACTACATAATAGTATAAAATCATTGCAACATCCAAGTCTGGCACAAATAACATGTACATTTGAATTGTAGTTCAAATTTGAATTCAAAAATTAGTATGAAATCATTGCAACATCCCCTAGCACAAATAACATGTACATTTCAATTTTGGTTCAAAGTGGAATTCAAATATTCATAAATTAGCACAAAAGAATCAAAATATCAAAAAAAAATCAAAAATTCACAAAGCTACTGGACATGACATATAATGTGCAACACCTAAATTGCGAGCAAGGGGACTCGAACTTAGGTGGGCAAAGGGAGCATCAACCCTTTGCCACTAGGCTATGCCTCTGTTTGCGAAATATCTACCACCATTTGGAGGTAATAGTTACAAATGATTACATTTTGGTAACACTAGCAATATTTAAATTTTGGTAAGTTAAATAAATATTAAAGCATTTTGTCTTTAGATGACATAAGCCTCTACCTAGTTGAAAATGTTTCAACTCTTTCAACTCGTTTTCAATCCGACGGCGTGTGAATGCCACAATCGGGCGTGCCCAGAGCGCGCTCCCAAAGGTGTTCGATAGTGTGCATGCCACAATCTGATGGCGTGCGAATGCCACAAAGAACAATAAAACAAGGAACACAATAATTTACATTTTGTTTACAAGGTTTCACCCACAAAAACTATGTTTCACCTACCGGAACGTGCCACGACATGTCCAGGGCACGTCCACAGCACGCCTCCAATGTCCGACGTAGTGCTTATATTGCCATTTCGCAAAAGAACTACCACCACACGCTCCCAGCGCTGGGCAAGCACTGGCTGAAATGGTTTCAGGCACCTAACAAAATTCACTAGACTAGTTATCTACAGAATGCAGTACGATCTTTCCTCCGCCATGGCTCTGCAGCACAATCTTCTAGATCGATTTCATCTTGCAGAGGATTTCAGAGCGGACCAATCTGTCTGCCGCCATCCCGGCAACTAAGCTGAAAGCCTCTAGGCTCAACGTGGCATCGAAGTCCAGGATCGGGGTTGAGCGTGCTGAACTGCTGCTTGATGAGCTCCCGCCCGAGCTGCTCTCGTCGCCCGTAGCACCGCCCGGGCTGCTCTCGTCGCTCGCAGCAATTTTGCGCATCGACACAAACCTCTGCCTCGTCATCGCCGGCGAATCACCGCCGAGCGGAAAACCCTTGCAGCCGTAGTAGCCGTGACGCTTCCACGCCTGCTTCAGTACCTGCTGGACTGAAATCCGGTAGGGTCGCTTGCCGTCGAGATAGATGGAATCCCTCGCCGCTGCACGAGACAGAAATCGGGCCGCCGATCGCCTCTGCGACCGTGTACCCGCACCACCCCATCCTCCATCCTCCCTGGCCGCTCCCTCCACGCACCACGCTCGACTCCGGGTACCGCCGCTGGACTCGCGAGGCCGCTCTTCCCTCCGCTGCTGGACTCGCCGCCAGCTTGCTCGACTCCATTGCCGGCGCTCCAGTCGCCCGCCCCCTCATCGCAGCTCGACTCACCCGCTCCATTGCCGCAGCTCGACTCGCCCGCTCCATTGCCGCAGCTCGAATCGCCCGCTTCTTTGACACAGCTCGAGTCGCCCGCTCCATTGCCGCCGCTCGACTCGTCATCGCCAGGATAATTTCCCCCAGCCCGGAGAAACCGAGACGATGGGACAGAGTGAGGAGTGAGCTCTGTGGGACGCCGGCGCGTGGCAGAGACGATTCCCCCACGAACAGAGGCCGGTTTCGCTGACGCATGGGTCCCACTCGAGAAAAACTAATCCATGTACCGGTCAAACCTGGGTTACAGCGTGGGGAACATGACTTGACGGCCATGTCGCCACAGAGCAATTACTGCTCGAAAAGATGCCGCATGTGAGCAATTATTCAGAAATATGTCGCTGCAGAGCAAATTCCTCAGAAAGATGTAGTAACTGAGCTATTTTCCCGCGGATCTACTGCTCGAGATCATCGCGCGCTCCGACGCCTGCGTTCTCGTCCGCTGCGCCGCCACCTCCAAGCTCCTCCGCCGCGACATCCTCGATCCGTCTTTCATCCACCGCGTGACCCAACAGGAAGGAGGCATCGTACCAGGGCGCATCCTCGCCTTCCTCAACACCCACGATGGCGCGGCAGCCGATCGGCCGCCACCGCTTTCTCTGGCCCACTCAGCCACGACCGCCACTGCCATGTCGTTTTTGGACAACTATCTGTGCCCTTACATGTCGCGATTCGCGGATGACCTCCTTGGCGAGCACATTCCCGTCACGTCCCGTGGTGGCCTCGTCCTCTTCCACCGTCGCCACGTCAGTGCCAAGTTCTCTAACTTGTGCGTGCACGATCTTATCACCGGCCACCGCACCTTCCTCTCCTATCCACCGGACATCGGCTCGAACAGTACGCGACGCTATGTGTTGCTCACCGCAGCGGACGGCATCGGTTGCTCCTTCGTGCTGTTCGTCGCCATTGGCCACCGCATGCCCGACGAGAATACACTCGTCGTCCAAGTACATACCGCCACATCAACGAGTCGCACCTGGGCCATGCATGGTCCATGAGAGTAGTAGCTTCTTTAAGGAGCTATGGAACTCAATGCACCGAGGCGCCGTCGTCCTCAATGGCGGTGTCATCCACTGGCACTACGGGAGAGCAGCTAATTAGGGGCACTTCAAAGTGTCCCTGAAAATCACTAAAGTGCCTCTAAACATTTTTAGGGGCACTAAAAAAAAAGTGTTGCATTTAATCGTGTCCCTAAAAATATTAGAGGCACTTTAAAAAAAGTGCCCCTAAAAATAGTATTTTCAGAGGCACTTCAAAAAATGCCCCTTAATATTTTTAGATGCACTTTTTTGGAGGTGTCACTATAAATGATAAGTGCCAGTAATAATTTTTAGACGCATTTTATATAACTGTCTCCAAAAATAATCAGTAGCACTGACAACTAATATAATGCAGCTATATATAATTGTCATATAATGCAGCAGAAAAGCAAAATCAAATTCATTGTATTAACTAGACTTCACAGCAACACAAAACTACATTTCCAAACTTGCAGCAAGTTATCATGTATGATAATATAACAACAGAACTTAGTTGACAGCTACTGTCCTACTAGTGGTTATATGTAGGACACATATGGTCTCAATTGTACTTCTCTTCCTCCGCACGTTCTCCGTCTTCCACTTCCTAAACTTCTCTTCTTCCGTGATGATCTTCTTGCCAATGGTCTCGATCGCCGACGCCACCTCCGCAAGCGCGCCGTTCAACACCTTGGCAGCATCCGCGGCCTCATTCATCTCCTGCAGGATCTGCTCCCTCCTCTTCTCCAGGATCCCAGCGCATTGCCAATACGTATTCAACTATTAGGTTCAGCAAAGAACAAAGACGGTAGTATAACAATGTAAAGAAAGGGCCCGCTATGATTGATCAATGAAGGATGACAACGTAATCAATGGTATAACCACTGGTATTCTAACTAGCAGCAGGAATGGAGTCAAATAGTTACAGATATAGAGAAATTAATTAAACAATTTCTACATGGGTCTTCTGAAATGTAAGTTGAGAGGGTAGCAAAAATATGTATTAGTGCCAACACTAATAAAACAACCTTAATCAAGTACAGTGCACCTGCAGCTTATTGGGCTAACCAATACATATCAGCTGTTATACACTAATACACATGATCGCACGTTCTTAGAAACTGGATCATTTCATGTGGACAGACGGGTTTGCGGTTAGAGATAATGTTGCTGGTGCTATTTCTAGAATGATAATGGTGCAACCTCAAGTCCTCCCAACCAGGTTTGCACTCTGTTGCACATAATTCATGTGGCCATGCATGTTCAGACTCCGAACGATGGCAACAAACTCAACTAAGTTCTCAAACAAAGGAAACTAGTGACACTAACCTATAAAAAAAAGCTCGAGTTGTGCTGCATAAATTTTACTAATTGTGCCTTGCAGCTAATAGCTAAAAATGATGTTCATGCTCTAATTTATCAAACTCGTGTACACTAAATAGGGAAAACTATGTCAGGTACTTGCGCATTAAATAGGGAATACTATCCTACTTTAGTGAATTTATAATGTTCTATCAAAACTGCATTTCCCATAGAAGAATCTCTCAGCTATGTTAGAACAGTGAAAATTGTGTTGTCTGTATAGTTGTATGTCGCGGTCACTATACTATATCAAATAATGTCATTCCATTGAGCAAAAAATAGTTAAACCAACTAGGATGGAGCCACTGTCTATAGAATACAAAAGCTGTCACCATTGTATATATGACAGAAAGGTGCTCTGCTGAAAAGGATATGAATTGGAGTACAATGACCTGTAGGCTCGTTACCCCTAAACAATCAAAAGGAAAAAATTGCTGTATTTGTGTTCATAGATTTTGTAGGTAATAAGCTAAGGTTGTGGATACCCTGTGGTATAACAGATCCTTCTATAGCCATTTAAATATGAGATTCCGGATTACTAGTTGGAGTATGCAATTATGGATTTATGGTTAAACCATGGATATGTTTAGATTGCAGCAAGGGTATCTCCGAATACACAACAACTTGTGCTTCTTATTCAGATTGCAGATTCATGGAGTACACCGCAACCTGTACCTCCTTATTCAGAGAGGAAGTTGAAGGCAGGGGAGCAGCAGCACGAGCTCCACCGGCTGCAGGAGAGCAGCAGCAGCACGAGTTCCACCGGCTGCAGGGGAGCAGCAGCAGGACGAGCGCATAGGGAGAGTCGTCACACGGCGGCGATTGACGACAATAGGCTGACGGTTCTTAGCTGATTGCATTATCAGGATTTTAACTTACTACTTGTCTAGACTGATTTTCTTGCACTCTCTGCTCCCACTTTCAATTTCTTTTCTTGCAGTTACTTGGTCTTGGTTGATGATGTTTGGTCTGCAACAACGTGGTACTAGATCAGAAAGTCACTTCCTCCAAATAATGGTACTATGCTGTTGGTATTTTTTGTTTAGTTTCACGGCTCCAGCACAAGCTTCTTTCGAATCTAAATCCACATTTT